>LPNX010455019.1:831896-916537 GCA_001517045.1 Pseudotsuga menziesii | reverse complement strand
TTTTAAATTGTTTTTCCATGAAAAATTTGATTTTCACTTATTTGTGGCAAATTGTCGTGGGAGATTTAAACTATATGTAGTAGTGATTCTTGGGAAACAAAAGTGTTTTTATAAGGCCATGGTTACTAGAGTTCAATCCAGCCAAAATGTCACTCTTAGCCATTCCATGGGTTAGATTACCGAATATGACTGTCCATTTCTATGAGAGATATTTTGAAGGAGGAAACTGCATTGGAAAATATCGTGGTCATTATGAAAGAAGAGTTCAATAATGCATGTTTACCTATGCTAGAATCTATTGGAGATAGACCAAAGCAAGGGCTTTCCAGAAATGACATGGAAGGGGTACAGAAGATGCAAACATTGGATTAGAAAAATATAGCATTCAGACATCGTTTGATGAGTTTGGTCACTTTGTGGAGAATTTAGTAAAATTTACAAATTCATTGTCAAATTTGTAATTTTTTTCATTGTCAGAGTGACAACTAAAAATGACCAAATAAATGACCAATTGTTATGTGGTCATTTTTCGTATAGATATCCCGTGACCAAATTTGGTCATTTATCCCGCGACCAAAAGTGGTCATTTATCTTGGTCGTTTTTAGTTAGCTCACTTAATCTTATGAATTTTGGTCATTTATCCCTTAAAAAAACTGTGGTGACCAAAATTTTTGGTCTCCTGGTCACTAATTTCTCATTTTCCACTAGTGACTTGGAGGAGTCCTCTTGCAGAATGATCATGCGATCTATTACGAATCTTGGAAGTTGAAAGAACATGAGAAAAATTACCTTACACATGATATTGAGTTAGTATCCATCATCCGTTCTTTGAGGATGTGGAGGCACTACCTCATGGGAAGGATGCTCCTTCTGAAGACAGACAATATGAGTCTGAATTATTTATTTGATCATCTGGATCTAAATGCGAGGCAAGACAGATGGTTGGATATCCTCAACGAGTACCATTTTGAGCTTAATCACATTAAGGGAAAGGAGAATAAGGTTGTTGATGCTTTAAGCCAACAAAATCACATGATTTATGAGGTGACTTTGAGTCAAACCAATGCAAATTTGCATGAAAGAAATTACAGCGGCCAACAAATTTGACCCCTTCTATTTAAATATCCTCAATAAATTCCAGGAGGATAGGTTGTTTCAACAACAAAAAGAATACAAGGTCGACGAATCTGGACTGCTATGGTCCAAAGATCGCTTGTATGTTCCAGAAGGAGAGGACCTTCGGTCCAACATCCTTGGGGCACCCGAGATATAAAAAGATGATATCCATTGTCAAGAGACTCTTTTTCTAGCCCAAGTTAAAGGCCTACATTGCAATGACTATTGTGAAATTTCAGGAGTGCCAGCTAGTCAATCCTAAGCATCAGCATCCTGCGAGATTGCTGCATCCATTACCCATTCCAGAATGGAAGTAGGATGTTATTAGTATGGAATTTATCACCGGTTTACTAAAAAGTAAGAAGAAAAATGATTCTATTTTTTTGGTCATTGATAAGTTGTCGAAGGAATCACACTTCATTCCTATAAAATCAACCTACAAGGTCATGAACATCTCTGATATCTTTTTGAAAGAGATATTTAGATTACATCAGATACCCAAGGTAATTATTTTGGATCGAGATGTTAACTTCATAGGGAACTTTTGGAGATCTTTATTCTTTGGATTGGAGACACGGTTGAACTTTAGTACTACATATCACCCGCAAAAAGATGGGAATACTGAAAGAGTAAACCAAATTGTCAAGAACATGCTCTGAATGTATGCCATGAACAATCCCATGAAGTGGGAGGATTACTTGCATCTCTCAGAGTTTGCATATAACAATGGTTATCAGGATTCCACTAACATGAGTCCCTTTGAGGTACTCTATGGAAGGAAGTGTAGGACATCGGTTAATTGGGATATCCTTGTAGATCAACTCATGTTAGGGCTTGATTTGTTGATTTACTTGGAACATTTTGTTACCAAGGTCTAGGTGAACCTTAAGGAAGCACAAGACCACCAAAAACTTTACGTGGATTGGAAAAGAAAGGATAAGGATTTTCAAATAAACGATCATGTTTACTTGAAAGCGAAATCAAAATGAAGCTCGTTGAGCTTTGTTAGGTGTGATAAGTTAGCACCTATATTTTGTAGAACTTTTGAAATATTGTCCAAGAAAGGGCCAATGGCTTATGAACTAGCATTTCTCATGCATGTAAGAGTCCACAATGTTTTCCATGCATCTTTGTTAAAGGAATATGTTTATGATACTAAACATGTTGTTGACTGGTCCCTATTATAGGTGGAATCTGATGGGGATTTTTCCCCTGAGCCTACTCATATATTTGACAAAAGAGAAGTGCAGCTTCAGAAGCGCACCATGGTCCAATTGAAAGTGCAGTGGAAGCACTCTGACGATGAGGAAGCTACTTGGGAGAATGAGGCCACCATGAGAAAGGCTTACCCCGCCTTGTATCATGATATCATTTTGAGTCCCAAGAACATTAGGGACAGTGTTATTCTAAGCGGGGAGGGATGTAGTATACCGAATTTTGGACCTAACACTTATAAGCATGTGTTTATTGATTATGATGATTATCTTGATGTTTTATTTTATATTGGGTTAAGGAATCTACTGCATATGAACATGATGATTTGTTTTAAATATTGGTCCTAAGCCTATTATTGATGATATGTGTATATTCTTGTTTGTGTTGGGTGTGGACCCTGAAGCACATGATTGACGAGATGTTTTGTGTTGAGCGAGGAGCTCTGGAACACTTGAGTGATTGATGAAGTGTGTTGAGCGAGAAGCTCTGGAGCACATGAGTACTTACCTTTGTGTTGAGTGAGAAGCTATGGAACACATGAAAATATAATCATATGTGTTGGGAATAAGCCCTGGAGCCTTCCATGTTGATCTTGAGCATCGGATCCTTGTCCATTGTATCCCTAGGTGTATCGTACAAGTATATCCTAGCATTTAGTGTTGAGCGAAAGATATGGAATTGCACTATGTTTGTAAATCCCCACTATTAGCATTGAGCATGGGCTCTGGTAAGCGCTAGGGGTTACTGAAAATAATTTAATAACTTTCGAGTGAAAACGACTCGATAAAAATATTGATCTTATCATACTTATTTATAAGTGATTAAATGAAATTTTGAATTTTTGTATTCTCATCAAAGTACTGAAGAGATACCACATTATATGAGGGAAATCCAACATGCAAGGATGTTTAGAGTTACCTAGCCTAGTATACCTAAGCCACCTATCTACTTGACCTTAATGAAGAAGTGTCATTTAGTCGAGCGATCATGGTATATGATGCTAGGAGACAAATGTTAACAAGTGTTATAATACTATGTATTTTATACATAGTATGTATAAAGAATTAATTCTGATTTAATATATAATTAAATAAAAGAAAGAAGAGAAGCTCCAACAATTATTATTTATTATTAAAGGATTAATAAATAGTATAATACCTATAAAATTTTAACTAGGAACTAGTTTAAAGTTCCTATGTTAAGTATTGAAAATTACCCAAGTAATTAAAAAAGGGTTAAATCAAGAAACCAAGGTTTCTTGATTTAACTGTCCCTTTAACTAAAAGAGTCAGTCTATAAAGACTGAAGCTAAGGAAAGGATTGGGGGTTCTGATTTTTATCTTGAAGAATTATTATTCTACCTATTTTTGGCTCTTAAGTGTTTTCCTAGAGAACTTTCTCCTGCAAGGAAAAGAGGATTGATTCAGAACTGAATACCAGTTGGGAAACCCTACCTTAGGAGATATAAGCTACTTGCATGTCGGATTCCAGCTTGGGGGGATTCGGATTAGAACTAGGAACGGTTCTGGTTCATGGTTGGGAGGAACATGGTAGTTCCCAAGTGATTTGGTCATTAAAATCAGAGGTCAAATCTGTCTTAAACTGACAATGATAGTTATTTAAAAAGTGTGCAAGTTCAGCCATTAAAGGAGCTTTAGGAAGATAAATTACAGGTATGAGTTCTAAGTATTCTCAAGGTCATTTCTAAGGTAAATGCTGGCTTCTTGATGTAAATGATTTCATATATATTATTAACCCTGGAATTGATTGGTTATTCCCATATCTCCTAGGGTTACATTTCTTAAAATCTAACCCTAGATTGTCTACACTATCTTCTAGATTTTATAATGAATATGTTAGATGAATCTTTCCAATGAATTTACTAACCCTAAGTAATTGATGTTCTGCCTAGGTTCTTCTAGGGTTTGTGTTCTCTTCAATACTCCCTATGGTTGTAAAATATTATCATAGGATGTATATATCTAGTATTTCATCTCTAAAGTTTGTTTTTGTATTCATTCAAGATTCAAAAATTATTACTATAAACTAGGCAAATCCGGACCTGTTGTTTATTGCTCACCTATTATTTATATATGTACTGACATATAACATTTGTCAGTAGAGACATGTTTCATATTATAGTAGATTTAATCATAGAAGTTTAAAGAAATAAATATACTAAATAGATACCTTAGGGTATTATTTACAAACAATACTACCTTATAGATAGATAGATAGATAAGGCAATCAGGTATAAACATATATGAAAACTATCAATAAATTTAATTCCAAAATTAAATAAATCATCTAATACCTTTCAAGGTATGTATCCATATTAAAAATTTACATTAAAAATACTCCACATAAATGAAACAACAATATCAATAATCAAAGGAGGCATCGTGACCATCCATGTGGTCCTTTACAATTCTTTGATCATATTTCATATAAAAGATTTTGCAATTCTAACTTTTCCATCTAAACATAACCATAAACAAAGTTGCATAACTCAACAAGCATTACGTTAGCCAAATTAAAATAATACATCATATACAGTAAATCATATCATAGTAAAACTACATCAAAATCGTATCATAAATCCATATATTGCATATAGTAACAGGAATCGAATTCTGTGGGCATGCAAGCCTAGTTTGTTTTATTTATTAAAATACAGTTCATTAAATTACATTAAAAACCCTACTTACCAACAGAGGTATCTACATTGACTCCCATGGATGTCCATACCCACAGAAAAGCCATAGTAAAAACCCATAAGTATTATAAGTACAAAACGACAGCCAAATTCTATAACCATTTTATGCAACCCATGCTATACATCAAATTGTATGCAAGATGTGGTCATTAAAATACAACCAATAAATTATATTAAACAACAAATGACATTAAGGGTTTTTAAACCCTAGCACTATGAAACCAATGATTACACAACACTCATATAAGTCACAGCCTCGGCCAAAGTTTTATTTTGATACACCGTCCTACCAATATTAACCCTATGTTATACTATCACAGCACTATGGAAAGGATCATTCCATTCATGGCATGGCCTATACCCACACTATCCATATCTTTAAATTACAAACTAAGAAATTTCGTAATACACAGAACCTTCAAGTTGGTGAATTCACACAGAATCCACCATAACAACAAAATAACACATCGAAATCATGTTATGCACATCATAAGATTAAACCATGGTAAATGGAATAATCAAAAAAATATGCATCCTTTTACATAGAACCAGAGGGAGTGCGACTTCAGTGACGGCTGAAGCCATTTCAACATTATTCAAAACCCAAGTCTGTAATTATACGCTCGAAGGAAAAATTTAAAACCCCACATCGAAACCCACAGCATAAAACCCAAAACCAAACATAAATCTATGCGTAGTCTTCCCAAGAGGGTTGAAAGGTAGCAAGTAAAAAATTGCTCATTGGCTTACCATGGCCACAAGTGCAAACGTTTGAATCCCACAGAAGCAAAGCCATGCTGCTCCTCATTCCCTTTTGGCACCTGCAAAACACAAGCCAAACGAGGGATGAGAATCATGGCCATGAACAAAATTTAAACCAAACCAATGTGCAGGCATGCTAAAACCAATGAATACTTACCTCACAGTCTGGAAGTCGCCTCCATGGTTTATCCTCTACGTAGAGCCAAAGTGCAAAACCCCAAATGAAAAACAACACACAACCATCGTGACCCAAGTGTAGGGGAAGGCTATCATGTTTCCCCAAACACATTGAATAGACCATCTAGGAACCATTAAATCCACACAAAATCCCACTCTCCATAGTTTTGTTTCGCTTTATTACATCGTATGACCACCTCTCACATAAAGACTTAAACCTTTCTATTGTATGGTTTATACCATATGTTATGTTGCCACCCAAATTCTATCACACAATAACATATCACAAAGTTTGTATTATGATAGAATTACAATATTACATAGTCCATAGGATGCGCTAGTCCAAAGTCAAAGAACCCATGCTTAAAGCATTTAGATAATGTTTAGACAATAGGTTTAGAGCTTAGGGTTTTAATCCCTTAGTAACAAGGTATTTATGCTTAAGAACCATGGCATACAAAGTATGCCATGATAACATCTCTGAATATAAAATTCCAAAGGTCTGCTCTTAAACCAATATAATAACCTGTCAATTAAAGGACATAAGAGATGTTAATAGGTATAATAAAAAATATATAGAACATAAAATTTATTAATGACATATAGACTAATGAATTTAAAACATAATGGAGATTAATAAGTGTACAGGAAATTTAGCCGTAGTAGCTACATTGACGATATGGACACTTACCAAGTTATAAAACCAAGTCAATAAGCAGCATAACAACGAGCAGCGGGTCCTCTAGAATCAAGACGGTCAACACACTTTACACCAGATCCCATCGCAAAGTAATGAACTGCATAAGTGAATAAAAGAGGTGCCTTAGTTGGATTGAACTAAGTAAGCCTGTGTAACCAAGTATGAATTTACCACTCAACCCGTCATGGGAGAACAAGTCGTGCCAGTATTCCCACTTCATTTCCACAAACAAAGTTAAGTTAGGACTCCATATTTAACAAGTGCAACAATGCAGAAAGGACAAAGCACATAAATCCAATGATGACACGTAAGCGATGGAAGTGTAAACATAATACTAAGTAGTAAACAATAACAAAAACATCATAAGAAAAACACATTAAAAGTAACAATTGAAATATAAACAATAGAACGTAAGAACAACTTATGACTAAACAAAGATATATAAAGTGTATGATAGAGTTCTGTAAGTAAATATTGTTCCATCTAGGTAGTTTTTACTAGCCTATATTTTTTTTTTCTTTTGATTTTTGGGGACATTACACATATGGAGCTACTATTGATATTGATGATGATCCTATAACCCATTCATTGTTCTCTAAATCTCCTATCTTAGATTCTAAGATCTATGTGCCAGATTCTTCACAACTTGTGCATACCTCTCTCATTGATGGTGCACAACCGAGTGACTTCCAGGATGTTTTCTTAGACACGTCAAGCCTTATGTGTGTCATCCACTTACCTTACCTGATATCATGTGCTTCAACATCTCCTCCTTTGTTTTTGGCATCAATACTCACACCTTTCTTGAATATTGTGAACATCTCATTCTTTCCTCCTTTCATACATAAGATTCATTACCAGTGTATTCCCATGAGTCTACTGATATGCTTATATGTGATCTTTTGGATTATGATTTAAAAGAATATTTTCAAGTTGATACACATATCATACCACCATCTATACCATCTACGATAGCTCTGAATAATCCTAATACTATACAAATCCCTAGTTCACTAGTTGATTCGTTATTGGTCTCTTATGCATTGATACTTATCTTACATGGTTTGGATTCTTTCCTATGTTTTAGTGGATGGTTAGCCATGACCTCACTCATATTTTGAATGATATTAAACATGTTTGAATATATTCTAAACACTTATGGTTCAGATATTATTCCCATCCATCATTCATATTTTTACACCTATCAATTTTCCCCAGCTGCTCATAATTTTCCTAGTCTAGCCCTATTTCCTCATGGAGCCACTGAATCCTTTGTCTTTGCTGTTCCATATGCTAATATTTCTGATATATAAGAGTTTTTTCAGCCTCATATCAGATATATACAGGTGCTACATCATATTGGAATATTGGTGTGTGGTTCACATCACAATTTTGTAGCTATTCAGGGAAGTGGGTGTGAAATAAATTGTCTTAATTTTTGTACTATTTGGAAAGGAGTATGCACAAATATCTTTTCAATTTCATATTATGTTTACATGTTAGCATTTGACAGTAGAAAGAAGCATTCAGATAATTCTCCTACATCAGCTTATGAGATACAAGGAGTCTCTCCTCTTCCTTCTTGCAGGTTCTACACTTTAGTGCATGATCATGGAGTTCATGATTTCTTTAATAAGTCTTCCATCCAGAAGTAGATCATTCAGATCATTCAAGTGAAGATAAGGATTTATTTTGAGAACTGGTGCCATGGTCCGATATATAATTCAACCAACTATGGGATGATAGGCCATGGCAGGCATTTTCTCCTTCTTATGAGATATGGTGGGAATTTTCATAAGCCTACTGCTTTAGGACAATTTTTCACCACTTAGTATTTTTCCAACTTTATCATACATGCATATTCCAATCAACACTTCTTTTTCCATTAATGAACATATTTAGGATATGTTTGTCCATAATCATCAGCTCACCAAATGTAACCAATTCTCCATTCATATCTTGACATCAATGCCAACACATTCATCTTCCATATTGCCAATAATTATTCTGAAGAGGATGGAGATGAGAGGTTACCAATCATCATCTCAACTTGAATATGTAACTTAGCCATTTCTAAAACCTTAGATATTTCTAGGTCGTCATTAGTGAAACTCTCCCATTGAAGTGATAAGGATTCGAATAACATATCCTTTTTTATGGGCTCCAATGAGCCCTTACTTATCTCATATCGAAACTGGAGATTCTTTTCCATATGCTATACCTTTTCATGTTGTTTCCCTTGGATTTGAGGTTGAAACTATAAAGGATAGTTGACGGTCTCATCCATTGTCACAAGAAATCAATATTTAGTTACTACTTGTGTTAGTTCCTAATGAATAATGAATGACATGTTACACTTTGGAATGATGATCGTATAATATTGTTTTTTTAAAATTGAAATTACATGTTTTTGTATTTATAATATGCCTATTCCAGTATTTTAGTCATACTTTATTTTTTTGTTCCATATTTTTTTTGTATCGTAGCTGAATCGTATTCGAATCCGTACTCGAATATTGTTAGTATGGTTTTTATTTTTTACTTTGTATTTTCTGAGGATTTATATGAAATATAGGTCATGTTTGAGGTGCAAAATGACCCATGACCGACGTTTTTCCTGTCCAATTCCAGCCTTGAACCCATCCATTGCTCGTTTGATAGAGAACGAGCCTGAACCATACCATCACGACCAAACAAATTCGATATTTCCCTATTGCAGAACATCGTAGCAATAGTAAGAAAATGATCTTGGGTAGTGTAACATGATTCAGGGTTGTGATAAGATGATTCCAAATCCAACATCACCCTATCTACGTCCACGTGAAAAAACACTCAAAACTACCTATAATTGATCTAAATTTGGTGAAATTTCACAATGTTATCCTATTTAAAAAAAAAACAGGCACATGGCTAGAGAAGGAGCACCTTGCACGAGAAAACTTGCATATCAAACAACTGTGGAAGAGAGAATGTTAGAATAACGTCACCGAGTTTCAATGGGAAATCCATGAATGAATCAATATGACCACCGCCTATTCCAAATTGAATCGCCAACATGATCTATATGAGGGGGAACCCCATCCCTCTTTCCATGCATTAACTAGTCAAGTGGCCCAAGAAACACACTTCTATCTCTATGTTGTGAACAAATTCCAAACCATATCAAATCGTGTCTTATAATTAAAAATAATTCAAATATAAATAACTCTAAAATAAATTACACCTTTGAGAGAAAAATAGGTTTTGGTAAAGTTTTTGCAAAGAAAAAACTTTTGATATTAAAACATTAGAAGTAAATATATTTGCATGCCAAAATATATCCACTTGGTAGCTTATATTCTTGTTTCATCAAGTGTAGGTACCACCAAATAGGTATCTATCAGATCTATCTTCCTCGAGTGATGGTGAAGATATAGTCTGAGAAGTTGAAAGTGATACGTGTTGTACTAGATCTACCAGTTCTATATCAACTAGATCTGAAAAGGTGAGGAAAAGATTGCATAGACATATGCAATATTTTATTTCCAACGAAGGGTCATGTAATTATGATGCTAAGAGCATGGGTGACATTGCGTTTCCCTTGAGGTATAGACATAGAGTGAAATGATGGGTACCTAATAAGATACCTCAAGTGGACACATATTTTTTCATCAATGGGAGGATGTATCGCATTTCTCCTTCATCCTTACATGGATTGGGGCTATTTTCTATGGATGGAATAAAGGTATGCTATTGCACTGTAACTGAATTGATGGAGTATTTCGGACCATTATACAAATACAATAACTAGTTGATCTTTGTCCAATAAACTCAAAGTACGAGGAGATACAGAGTTGCCGCAAGTTATATACAACTTGGAGAACACAATAAAAACAAAGGGGAGACTATGTAGATTGATGGGAGACCAAAAGTGTCCGAAAACGTTGTTGGATTTATAAATAGTACACGGCGAGTGGCACCAAATAAGAAACCTAATTGCTAATTTGAGGGACGTGAAGAACATCGTATATTTGTATTTGCAACAAAAACAATACTTGCAGGTGAGGATTTGTTGTTCAATTACAACTTAAATTGAATAGATGTGGCTTCCATGGTCTAGGGTAACCATGGAAGGTCACACACTATGCCTCATTAGGTAAATGCTAAATATAGTAACTAAACATGACTACAATAACAAAATTTTTCGATTTTTTCTGTTAACATTCGATTTCCACCGTTGACATTCACTTTTTTCGTGCATATTATGAATATTTCCATGTGAAAACATGCTTATTACATTGTTATGCTTATCTCATTTTTTTATGTTACAATTATTTACTCAACTTTTATTGATTGATTTTATTTTTCATGGTTGCAATAGTGGAAAGCCACATGCTACTTCCACGTTCCAGTGGAAGGTCACAATCTATGCCTCATGAGGTAAATGTTAAATATAGTAAATAAATATGACGTCAATAACAAAATGTTTCGATTTTTTCAGCTAACATTCGATTTTCACTGTTACCATTCGCTTTTGTCATGCTTATTGTGAATATTTCCATATGATAACATGTTTATTACATTGTGGCAGGGATCTTCTCATCCCCATGGAGCAGAACATGTATCTCCTCCTTCATAGGTAAAATTAAATATTATTGCAATGTCTCATTTTTGTTTATGTTACAATTATTGACTCAACTAAGTATAGTAACTAAATATGACTACAATAACTATAAACTCCAACCCAGAAGATTTCCATGTGACAACATGCTTATTACGCTATGGCAGGGGCCTGCCCATGGTCATCATGGAACAAAACGCGTGTCCTCTACTTCCATGGTCCAGGGTGACTGTAGAAGATCACACTTTGTGCCCCAATAGGTAAGTGTTAAATATAATAACTAAATGTTGAGATTTTTTCTGTTAACATTCAATTTCCACTATTACCATTCGCTTTTTTCATGCTTATTGTGAATATTTCCATATGATAACATGCTAATTACACTGTGGCAAGGGTCTTCTCATCGACATGGAGATGTATCTTCTCCATGGGAGGTAAAAGTAAATATTATTGCAATATCTCATTTTTGTTCATGTTACAATTATTGACTCAACTAAATACAGTAACTAAATATGACTAGAATAACTAGAAACTCCAACCCCAAAATATTTCCATGTGACAACATGCTTATTACACTATGGCAAGGGTCTACCCATGTTCCTCATGGAACATAACGCGTGTCCTCTACTTATAAGGTAAAAATAAATGTTATTGCAATATCTCATTTTTTATTATGTTACAAATATTTTCATAAAATTTATTTATTGATTTATTGTGTCAGGGTGGCATCGGTGGAAAGGCACCTACTGCTTCCATGGTCCAAAGTGACCGTGGAAGGTCACATTTTGTGCCCTGCCAGGTAAGTGTTAAATATAATAACTAAATGTTTCAACTTTTTCTATTAGAATTTGATTTCCATAGTTGACATTTGCATTTTTATGTGCTTATGGTGAATTATTGATTGATTTATCATGTCAGGGTGGGGACCGTGGAAAGGCACCTGCTGCTTCCACGGTCTAGGGTGACTATGGATAATCACCGGGAACAACAACGCATCAGGTAAGTGTTAGTTCTTAATATTAACTAAATTTCATTACAATAACAATTGTTTGACTGATGTTAAAATTATTTTGCTTAATTTTATTGTTTGATGAATTTAGTCTAGTGCACTTTATCTGGGTGATGAGGAGCTTGAGGATGAAATTTACTGTTCCATAGACCCTATGGATACTATAAAGAAGGTCCTGAAAAAGGAAAACATAGAAATTATTTCCTTGGCTTGCATAAGGCCCATGACACAAGAGATCAGGGAAAGGATTAAAGAGATGAAAGAACAAACAAAAACTTATGGGATAAGTGGCATCTTCACATCTTTTTGAAGCTATTACATGATTTCATATCTGATATTATGTTTTCTATTTTTCCAAGTGATCTGATAAAGTAATGTTTTTTGTTTATTTGATTTTTGACAACCCGTGACTAGAGAAACTGCCGAGACAAGTATAGGTAGCCTTGATGCTAGAATGCAGCAACAACATTGACAAAGAAATGTACCAATGAGGCTTTTTAAAACTCCTTCGGTTGGCTTCGAATCCATTGATGAGCACACCGATATTGATCAGCATGACATGTCAGAGCATGATGATAAGAGCCTAGGACTCCACATGACTCCAGAGAAGAACCTACTGTAGATGACCAGGAAATGTTTCTTGGAGCAGCATGAGTTAAAAGCACCAAATCACTAGATATCACCTTTTTTTTGGATGACGCTTGTGTTTCGATCAAGATTCAAAAGATGCAAGTATTTATTAATTAATTAATTTATTTTAATCATGAAATTGAAATGGACATACGCTGAAATTATTATAAAGTAATGGATTACATGTTTATGCAGGAAATAATGTTTTCTATAGGAATTTGAATGACAAAGCATTGGATTTGTTTGGCCCCACCATTCGTACATAGTAGAATAGCCAATATAGCGCAAAGAGAGATGTATTGATAGACCACATGGTAAACTTATTCGGAAATCATTCAACAAGAAAGTGGTTGCAAAGTTAAACGATGAGAATTTAAAATATGCAAGAGACCAATATAGGGATAAATTTAACCTTGACATCAAGCATGAGTGCCCTACCATGGTTTCGGAGAAAGAGTGGAAGGCACTCATAGAGGATGCAAAGGAGAACTTGCTAAAAAGACATGGAAAACAACCATGTCCTGGAAAAGAAAGGTACAACACATCATCTTTTTAATGAAATATGCTCATTTATTTTTTTTCTTTTTTGTTTTAAGCAAGAATTTTAATATCTATCGTTTTTAAAAAATTTCATATATAGGCTACTAGACACCTCCAAAGCAACCAAGGATAGAGTGGAAAAGCACGGGAAACATAGAATGGGCCGGGGTGGCTATAGAAAACTAAGAGCCCGAATCGTAATAATTAAATGATTAACTGTGGGGAATATTTATTTGAAAGTAGCAAACAAATATATGTTTTTGATACTGGAAATTTTATATGTGTTGCACATTGCATGGAAATACGTTCCAAGATGTTTCCACCGAGGAAGACCTAAAGCTTGGTTTCAAGTATGGTTTTAAAAGTGTCATTGAATATTGAAAAAGCTTGGCGCAGACTCCAATCTCCCCAATGAGGCAGATGCAGGTAAATAAAATGAATAAGGACATCATTGCAGTATACTATTAAAGTCTATTCAGTTTTGATTATATCACCCATAACTAAATATTTATGTTTTGTTTTAAGCAACAGTGCAACCGCAGTAGTGAATCTAGTGGTACTCAGCACGTACTAGCTGATGTTGGGGTGTGCATGTCCCATGATAGTGGATAGCGGAGTAACCATTCTGGTATGTGTGCTTTGGAAATAGAATTATCTACTGTGATTATAGATATTTATTTCCTGATGTATACTTATAAATTTTATTATTTCAATGGAAGACTGTGAAGCTCAGGAGGGTGAAACGCAAGAGGAATTAGCAAGTAGAGAAACATTTAACACACCAATTGTGACAGCTACACAAACATGTAAAGAGAAATGTTGAAATTTTAATCAAAATGATGAACTATTAATTTCAATAATATTTCAACATATCAATATGCCCATTTTCATTGTTGCAATTCACACCCCTTCAGAATTGCCTCCATGCCCTACTCAACGACGTACAAGAAGTATGTTACAAGAGGTCCTGGACACACAAACAGTAGTAGTACATGGATTTGTATATGTTCCACCAAATGATGATGATAATATCCCAATTATTGTCAGTTATTACAATGCAAAAAATCAGAAATCAAAGAAAAAGTAGATGTATAAATTCATGACTTTTATTTGGATGTATATCGATGTTGTTAGTCTAAAACATTGTTTATATGAATTACCTCATTATGATTTAATGTTTATATGTTTATATGTTTTGATGACTACCGTAGTTATACATGAATGTTTATATGTTTTCTATGTAAACAACATCATTTATTGGGTATGGGGAATTGAGAGCGATGTGAGGGGGGGGAGGGACCATATGAGCTTCCACCTTCACATGGTTGGACATGTTCAGTAGAGAATATAAAAATTTTCTCAAAACAGAGAGGAGCTCAATAAGGTATAAATACTCTTTTATTACTATGTATTAAAGATGGTTGTAAATTTTTAAATGCATGTCTATTTCTTAAAAAATTGTTAATAAATTTAACATTTCAAGGTTCATTTTTTTCTACAGGACTTTGTAGTAGGATTTAAATGACTGTTTATTTTCTTATATATCATTTAATCATATAAGAATTATGTCTTTGATTATTTATGCAGGTCTTGGTGATGGAAATGCATCTCGTGGACAACTCTTATCAAGTTGTATGGGCAAGTGGACCTGGAAAAATGACAATGATAAGGTAAGGGGTTTGATGTGTTCTTTATCCTTAATGTGTTTGTCTTTATCCTCAAATTCAATTTCATTCTATTAAGATACAAGAGATACAACCAATAGTAAATAACTACTTTTAGACTATCATCCAAACTAGGAGACAACCTTCTACATAAAACAAAAATGCTTCTTAGTAATGTAGAAAAATAGAAGAAAAAGCACATAGAAGAAATTAGGCTTTTTCCGAGCCTTCTTGCTATAATTTTGGCATGATGAAACCCTAGGTTAAGAAATTTTAATTTTTCAAATCCTAATTGTTCATCTATCTTTCAAAACTAAATTTTTTGAGTTGTATACTTATAAATATTATTCTTAGGTTATTTTTGTTTCTCTTAGGTTTTAGACTTTATTTTTATGTGTTTTTGTAACTTTTATTTTATCAAAAAAGAAAGCCCTAAAAAAAGAATTTGTGTAAAACCCTAAAAACACAGACCTACTGCTCCCACAATCTAAGCCCTCTCCTTTATCAAACATAGGTCTGCAATATTTATTGCAGACCTTGTATTCCTTAGCTGCCTTCTTTGCACACTCAAAACAGAAAACAAGTTAGTATTTCAAACTATTTAGATGGTAATGTATTTTGTAAAATATATCTTATTGATTTGATTAGTTTTCTTCCCTATTCGCATTAGTTTTCTGGGTAAATGTAAGTCTGATTTTTTACTGAGATATGGAACCTTACATTTCTAAATGCACAGTGATATAATTCTGACATTATTTTACTGAGTATTGTTTTGGATTTTCTTAATACTAATTATTGCTATTGAGAGCTGGGTGATGGTAATGGACTTGATGATTTTATATTTCAAAGCTTACATACAGGATTGAGTGAATGATAATAACATTATGGTTAGGTTGGCACTAAATTTTCATTAAGTTAGTATTTTATATCCATGCTATCACATACACAGATCTAGAAATCATATGCTAAATGGAACTTTAAATGATTAACATTGGTTATTGGTTGCACTATTTTACACGTTCTAATTACTGTGATGATAAAATTTTAGTTACTGCATGGCACATATGTGGACCATAAATTCATATGTCTAGATCTTCAAAGATAGCAGATAAAGTGATTTTATTACATGAGGAGTGTCTCCAAGGAAATTATGATATGGTTTCTGAACTACAAATTGCATGCTCAACTGTGCAATCTACTTCTCAATGCCAAAAGGTAATTTATGATGAATTTTTTTCTACATGAGATCATTCCTAGTAATAGAATAGAAATAAGTTGTCAACGTTTTGTTTAATAACATGTCTCTTTCCCATCATGTGCTTAGGGGACTGTTTTTTGTCTTATGGGCATATTTGATACTAACTTGACCAATTTTGTCCATGCTTGAGGTGGTTGGATAAGAAGGACCAAATTTTCATATTTACCTCTTCCAATAATGAGTAACATCAAAACAACTTACCACCATTTGGCACTACAAAGATCCTACATAGATTTTGCAGGTGAACAACTACTCTTTTTCCCTAGGGGTTGAGTTATTTTTTATTATTTATTTATTTTTCAATAAAGACGAATTCAATGCACCTTATGTTTTTTGTAGTAGGATGAATTATCACGAGTATCTCTTCAAATGTAGTAGAGAAAGTGATGATATTTCAAAAGGACTGTCTCCAAGGAAATTATGATATCGTTTCTAACTACAAATTGCATGCTCAACTGTGCAACCCGCTTCTGATCAATGCCAAAAGGTGATCTATGATGAATTTTTTGTTATATGAGATCACCAATTTTGGCCTTGCTTGAGGTGGTTACATAAGAAGGATTAGTTTTTCATTTTCATCTCTTCCGGAAATTGTGGGCTTGACATTCTCTGGATTCATTTACACCTGCGGGCTTCCTCAGCCTTCAAATATCGATCTCCCTTCATATTTAGAACATGGGCTTCCTCGGCCTTCAAATATCGAGCTCCCTTCATATTTAGAACCTGGGCTTCCTCTACTTCTGACTTGTGGGTTTCTTTAAGCTTCTACGGGTATCTAAAGGCCTCTACAGGCTTCTTCTAATCTCTTTGGGCATTCCTTCCAAGCCCTTGTGGAATCTTTTATCCCAAGTGATCTTAACCTAATTTTGGATCACAATAAGTTGATCTGAGCCTAGACATGCCTACATATTTTATCGATGGTATTTTTTATAGATATACCCCCTACCTTATCATACAACTTGGCTCTCAGTGGTGCCTAGAATATCATTTATTTTTAATGTTTATATGATCTGTGTGGTGCTTACAACGTATTTTATTGATGGTGTTTTTATAGGTGTACCCTCCTACCTTGTCATAGAATCCGCTCTAATACGTGCCACTTTAGCCTCTAATTATGTATTTTAGCCAATTATTATGAATTTGTGCATCCTAATGGGAAAACATTTTTTGAGGCAATAATTAGGGTGCTTAGGGGCACTTTGGGTATTTTTGGGCACTTTTTAAATCATTATGCATTATTTTTTAGAGTCATTAACACTTTTTGATTTTCCCCTGAACTCCTCATTCATTTTTTTTTGTAATGTCCCGAAAAATTGAATATATATATATATAGATAGATAGATAGATAGATAGATAGATAGGCTAGTGAAAGCTACCCAAAGGGGATCATTATTACTCATGTGGAAATACATGTGCTACTTATAGTTTTGATCTCTGTAGAAAATACCCATATTTTCTTTGTTAAACACTTATCCATTCAACGACTATTAGTTCTTTTACTTCTTATGTCTAAATTTTGTTATTTAAACTATTGATATATCTTAGTTATTATTGTTGGTCAATTAATGAATTGTATAGATTATAGTTTTCTGCTGCACATGTGTATTTTGTTTATTTAATAAAAACTAACTTAACTTTGTTTATGGGAACAAAGTGGTGGAGTGGCGAGACTTGTTCTCCCATGACGATCTGAGAGGTAGGGTCATTCTTCGTTATGAAAACTTACTCAGTTCATTAGAACTAAGGAGCCTTATTTATTGACTTACAGGTTACTTTTGTGGTGTTAGGAGTATTGGTTACTTGAAGCAATTCAGTTTTTAGTTATACTTCCAGTTTCGCCTTACACTTTTATTACTATTCCGTTTTACGACTCAGGTATGCCCTATGTTTATTAATTATCTTTATTCGTTAAATTACTAGATGCCATGAATTATCTTACTCTCCCTACCATTATTATTATCTATCTCTTGGTTAATTTATTTACTCTTCTCTTGTTTCCATTTTGCAGGTCTGCCTTGGTTACGAGTTTGGAAACTTACGCTTGTTTTTCCTAGCAAGGGCATCATGGCATACTATGTTTTCCATTATTCCTAAATACTACAAAACCTATTCTGCGACCTATGCACAAACTCTACCTAATGAACTAGAAAAAAGGGCATGTAACAATATAAACTTTGATGCTAAGGGAAAACATTGTAAACACTATATCATAGTGTTAAGATCTACGCATACTATAAGATGGGGAGACTATGGTATAAATACCATGTCATTAGCACTAAGCTTGAGCTAACATATGAAGGTGGAGAAACTATAGGTTAAATTGTTTAAACATATGACATAGTATATGATGTAACATGGATTCATAAACTATGTTGATGGTTTATGGATGCGTTAATGGCCACCAACTGGTGTCATTAATGCCATCGGGGTTAGTGAAAATGCTTAGAAAAGGGTTTGGCATTCATTGTTCTACATTATTTGGTTTTTTCTTTTGGTTTGGTGTGTCCTCTGTGCAGTTGGAGAAGGGAGCCGACCTCCATCATTTTGTAGGCAAGCTAGACCAGCTCTATGTAAAAATGCATTGCTTTGTTGTTTTCTCCATAGCATGGTCATGCTTCTCATGCCATCGTGGAATTGTTTGCAAGTGGAAACAAAGGTGCTCTAGGGTTTGCATAGGGCTACACTGTCGATTTGGGATTGCTTTTTCATGGCCATGGTAAGCCTACTAGCAATATTCACTTGCCTCCACTCGTATTGGGAATTTCTGAGTTGGGATTCTCTACATGGTTGGGGTTTCATGTGGAAAATGTTGACTATGCCTTCGGGGTTTATGATGTGGCTTGCTTGGTATTTTTTCGCTCTCGTTGATAGATTTGGTATTTGAGTCATGGATGCATCATTACTTTTAATGGTCCCATAGCTCACCGCTTTCCATTTACTGTTAACTTTTCATATGCTTAGCTAAGACATCAGTATTTCATTTCATTTTCATAACAAAAGCATATACATAGGATCACTAAAAGAAACAGCATCACAAGAACAACACAGATTTATCCTGGGAAAACCCTAAAGGGAAAAACCCAGCAAAATCTTCCTCAATATAGATGCCCCAAAAAGGTAAAAGATAAAACCAGCAAGGAGATCAAAAACCTGATCCTCCTCCTTCTCCAGCTACTTCTCTCCTCCACAAGTGCACTATTCAAGTGAGTGTGTGTGTCTCAAATGAGGAGCACCACACCTCTATTTATGTTCATCTGTTCACTTTAACTAACTCATTCGACATGTAGGCTCGAGTTACACATGTAGGCTCAAGTAACCAAACTAGGATTTTAATGACCCACCTTTACAATTAGAGGGGACTACCTCATGACTCTTATTAGTTCTTCTGATTAAAAGCATCGAGGTACAAAGTAATATAAGTGGTTCTCCTGGTAGGATCATTGGGGACCACAAAAGATACATATAGAATATTCTTCGAAGCTACAATATTTCAACACTCCCCCTTAAAAAGGCGGGTATTCTACAACAACATCAACAAAAAAAATAGTAGGAGAGAGATAGAGGACATCATCAACATCAGTAGGGTAACACATCTATAAATCATTGGAAGCTTTTCATCATCATGTAGTCTTCATGATCAATATTCAGTCTTCAGCATCATCAGTACTTTGACCGCTTCGATCAGCAACATCTTCAACATCTTGACTCTTCAATCAGTAGCAACATCTTCAGCACTTTGACCTTTCGATCAGCAACATCATCTTCAGCACTTTGACCTTTCGATCAGCAACATCTTCTTCAGCACTTTGTCCTTTCGATCAGCAACAAAATCATCATCATACTATGATATTTCGATCACAAACATCATCATGAAAACATCAACATCATCATCATCAAAATATCAGCATCAAAATATCATCACCGTCACACTCTGATCTTTCAATCAGAATCATCATTATCATCAGCCTCTGATCTTTCGATCAGAAACATCATCAACCGAACATCATCATACTCTAACATCAACTCATCATCATATTCTGATCTTTCGATCAGTACGTCATCATCATCATACTTTGATAATAGGACATCATCATCATTAGGATCTCATCATCATCACATTCTGATCTTTCGATCAGAAACATCATCATCATCATCGCATTCTAATCTTTCGATCAAAAAACATCATCATCATCAGCAACATCATAATCATAAGCAACTTTGATCTTTCGATAAAAAAAAATCATCATCATCATATTCCGATCTTTCAATCAGAGAACATCATCATCAACAACTTCTGATCTTTTGATCAGAGAAACATCATCATCATATTCTGATCTTTCGATCAGAGAACATCATCATCGTCAGCAACAGCATCATCATCATATTCTAATCTTTCAATCAGAGAACATCATCATCATCAGCAACAGCATCATCATCATATTCTAATCTTTCAATCAGAGAACATCATCATCATCAGCAACTTCTGATCTTTCGATCAGAGAACATCATCATCATCAGCAACAGCATCATCATCATATTCTAATCTTTCAATCGAAGAACATCATCATCATTCGCAACTTCTGATCTTTCGATCAGAGAAAATCATCATCATCAACAACATCTGATCTTTTGATCAGAAACATCATCATCATCATAAAAACATCAACATCATCAAAACATCAACACGATCCTTCCTTTCGGAATTACGGGATTTAGGTCTTTACAGAGTTACAAATGATCCTTCCTTTCGGAATTACAGGATTTAGGTCTTTACGGAGTTACTAACGATCCTTTCTTTCAGAATTATGGGATTTAGGTCTTTACGGAGTTACTAACGATCCTTCCTTTTGGAATTACAGGATCAACACATTTGTGGAACTCAGACAATCCTTCCTATTGGAATTACGAGATCAACACATCTGTGGAACTCAAACAATCCTTCCTATTGGAATTACGGGATCAATTCAATGATCCTTCCCTTTAGAACTATGGGATTTAGGTCTTTATGGAGTTACTAACGATCCTTCCTTTCAAAATTATGGGATCAACACACGTTCTCGAGTACCTAAGTCACCGGATCCATTATGAACCAAAGTTCAAGGATGATAAAATCCTACCACATTCACGGGGACCGAGATCTCTGGATACATTTTGAACCGAGGTTTAGGGATGATGCAATCCACCACTTTCACGGGGGGCGATACCTCCGGATACATTTTGAACCAAAGTTCAGGGATAATGCAATCCTACCACTTTCACGGGGGCCGAGACCTTCGAATACATTTTGAACCGAGGTTCAGGAATGTTGCAGTCCACCACTTTCACGAGGGCCGATACCTTTGGATACATTTTGAACTGAAGTTCAGGGATGATGCAATCCAACCACATTCTTGATGACCGAAGTTCACCAGATCCGTTCTGAACCGAAGTCCAAGGATGATACAATCCTGCCACCTTCTCGATGATCGAAGTTCATTGGATCTGTTCTGAACCAAAGTCCAAGGATGATACAATCCTGCCACCTTCTTGATGACTGAGGTCACCGAAACACTTCTGGACATTTGTCCCAGGATGATACAATCCCTCTTCATTCTTGAAGGCCAAGTTCTCCGAATCACTTCTGGACATATGTCCCAAGATGATACAATCCCTCTTCATTCTCGAAGACCGAGGTCTCTGGATCACTTTAGGGCAAGTGCCCAGGGATGATACAATCCCACCACATTCTCGATGACTAAAGTCACCGAATCACTTCTAGACATATGTCCCGGGATGATACAATCCCTCTTCATTCTCAAAGACTGAGGTCTCCGGGTCACTTTAGGGCAAGTGTCCAGGGATGATACAATCCCACTGCAACATCACTACTCCCCCTTTCAAGGAAGGTCTTTCTGAACCACACCAAGCTTATCTCGAAAGTGTTCGAACTTTACCCGAGACAGAGGCTTTGTCATTGCATCATCATCTAAACCATATTCATATACATCTTCAGTATGTGAATACTGAACTATCACCATCTGTATCTCCAGTATGTGAGAACTGAAAGCATCATCATCTGCATCTTTATCTTGAATGTAGAAATACCAGATTTCTATGTGTTACGACAGAACACAGGGTTCTCTATTATCACAACTCTCGTTATCACATAGAATCAATGTATTATCCATCTTCAATTCAAAGAGACCTGATATCATCTTCCGAAGCCATATGGCTTCACAACTTAGTAGAGCAATCTGCTATGTATTTTGCTTCAGCCATGCTACAAGAAACACTGGACTATTTCCTGCTAAACCATGAACTCATAGCAGACCCCCAACAAAAGCATCTACCTAATGTGCTTTTCCTAACTGAGGGCCCAATCTACATCTGTGTAGCCATACAATCTATACTCATGGCTACCATCATAATATAAACCAAAGTCTATAGTCCCTTTCAGATATCTCATCACATGCTTTGCAGTTACTAGGTGAACCCATCTTGGTTGAACAAGATATTGACTTAAGGTGTTCACAGCAAAACAAATGTCTAGTTTGGTATTTGTTAAGTACATCGATGACCCAATGATTTTTCTATAATGAGTCATATCCACTAACTATGATGAGTCATCATCTAACCACTTCAATTTGGAGTCCATAGGTGTGGCCATGAATTTGGATTCCAACATATTGAATCTCTTAAATATCTCTACCGCATACTTTCCCTGGTTGAGAAATATTTCTTCTGAACTTTTCCATACTTCCAGACCTAGGAAATAATGCATTAACCCAAGGTCTTTCATCTCAAGTTCTTCTGCTATTTTCTTCTTGCTTTCCATGATCTGTTTCACATTTCCTATTAAGGATAAGTCATCCACATATAATAACAGGATGACAAGTTCATCTTCTACAACCTTGAGATAAAGGTTAGAATCAGCTTTATTCTTGGTAAATCCCATGCTCGACAAGAAACTATCTATTCTTTCATACCAAGCTCTGGGAGCTTGCTTCAGGCCATAGAGGGCCTTCTTCAACTTGCATACATGATTCCATCTGGCTTCAACTTCAGATCCTTGTGACTATTCGATGTAAAACTCTTTCTCAATCATACCATTAAGTAAGGCTTGTCTTTACTTCACCATGGATGAAACTACCATGATAGTTTTGAAGGAAGTGTACCTTACTTCCTGGAGTAAGTGTCTCTTCAAAATCAATTCCCTTTTCCTTAAAGAAACCTATAGCCACAAATCTTGCTTTATACTTCTCGATACTTCCGTCAGCTGCATGCTCTATTTTGTATATCCATTTGGAGGATACAATAGTCTTTCCTTCTAATTTGGGAACTATATCCCATACATCATTCTAGTATTCTTTCATCATAATATCTTCCATGAGTTTGTCTTGTCAGATCATCAACATATCCTAGTCTTCTGCATTCAACTTTGAAGGTTGGGACCCACTTTATTCTTGGTAAAGTCTTGATCCATCAAGAAGCTGTCCATCGTGTCATACTGTGTTGAACTCAGATATCTTATATAGTCACTCCCCGTGAAGTGGAGTACTGTCTTCCTTCTTCATTCTGTACAGGTGGTTCTATGCTTGATATATACTGGTCAATAGAGTATGTCATGTCATAGTCTATTCTTTCTGAGGCAAATCATGAACCTTTCTTTGTACACTTGTTCTTGTAGATCCATATGGAGGATACTATGTACTTCCCTTTATGTCTCGAAATCATATCGTATACATCATTCCCCATAATCAACTGTTATTCTTTGATCATATCTTCTTTCATAGCATTCTTTTCTTCATCTTGTGTTATCTCTCATACCCATGGTGGGCTTCATCCTTTGAGGTGGATCTATCGCTCTCTGAAGCTCTTTTTTCCATCATGGTGTCTCTGAACCTAGGAGCTTCAAATTCATGTTTATTGAATTGTCATCACTTGTTCTTCATAACAAGTCTCATCCTTATTTTCTTTTAGGAGGTTGTACAGGACCTTTCCTACAATTCAAATGCACTAGTTGCATGGTTAGAACTACATATGCATAACGAAAAATTCTTATGCATCATGCAACTATTTAGCCAATACAACATTCATCCATATCTCAAAGAAACTTTCTATATGCCTTCCATCTCTACCATGACATCATTGAGATTATATGTTAGCAAATAGGTTTCATTCTAGATAAGTAACAATGGATATTTGTATAGAACCATGAGCTACTTACCCATCACATGCATGCAAACAACACATCAACTGAATATAATCAAATGTATAACAAAACAATATTATGAAATGGCAATTGAATACTTATCTTTTATTTGTTTCGTGGGTAGACTCCATCTTGATCATTGTGCTTTATCATATTCTTCATTCATGAAATCATCATTTCTTATCCAAAGGATAATATGAATAAGAGGTTCTTCAAGAATTGAGTTTTTCCATATTCCTCATCGTTTGAGGGATCTTCTCTGAATGGTGAGAGCTTGATCTTCAATTGCTCCCATCTTCTTCTTCTCTTCTTATTAGTCGAGCTGAAAGTAATCACTTACTTCTGGCATACATTCTTCACATGAATGAATCCCATAATCCTGGGAGGCCATTCAAGGTGGCTATCACCACTTCTGCATACTTCTTCTTCTACCGCTTCAAGTTGTTCTGCATTCTGGATCTTCACATTCTTCAACTGTTTTCTCAAAGCCAAATTCTGATTTAAGTTCTTATCTTCAAATAGCTTGATCAAGGAATCAAACATATTCGGTGTCTTTAGGGAAGACACTTGTGGTATAATTTGATCCGTTATTGAATCAACAATGATCTTCTTGGCCTTGATCAAGTTCTTCTTGTGTAAGGATTTGAGGCTCATCTCCCTCTCGAACTAGAACCTCTCTACTCATGTAGGTGTCCAATTTATTTTCTTCAAAGAGATCAAATAATTCCATGCTTGGAATTTTTCAGCTTCACCAAGATTATCATCAAGCTTATGTGATAGATCACTTTGAAATGAGAACCTCAAATGTAAATAGCAAAAGATTAGATCTTACCGATTTGAGGTGTTCGTCCTGCTTCCGGAGCTGGCTGATCTATGGTTTGTCAAAGAAACCCTAATTTTAAAAACTTAGAATATTTCAAATATGATTGTATATAAATATATATCTCTTCAAATGGAGTTGTCCAATGTACTCCTTTTCTAAAAATAGTGGAGGGAAGCTCCCGGAACAGGAAGCCCTAGTTTTCCAATTTCTTCTGCAGAAATTCCTGTTACTATTTCTGTGATATCTCTGAAATTAATTCTCCTCAGTGTCTTAAATTTATCATGGAGGTAACCTCAAATGTCTCTGATACAAAACCATATGTTTCATCAAATTTGGTTTCACCAATTTAGTTTTATGATCATTTTTCCAAGGTGACCTGTTATAGGACTGTTCAGAATAGTGAAGTTGTACGGCATGCAACGTGTTGCTGGTTCATCTTCAGGTTCGGAAATTTGGACCAAATAAATTAAATGCTGTGATATTTCTCAAACATATTCAGTAATTTCATTTGGACCTCGTTATCCCACGCTACAACAATTCTCCCCAGGTGTCATGTTTAGGGATGAATTCTGGAAGAGGTTGGAACCCTAACTGGGAGGGATCATATCTCCCAGAATGTACTGAATATGAGGCTGAATTTCGGACACAGTGTAAATTAGAATTTTATATTTGGCCTCTACAATTTTCAATTCCTGAGCCTAATCCAATATTGGGATATAGCGAATGTACCAAAACTTAGCATTTTTAGTATTTAGGGTTTTTCTAGCTCGGGGTCAAACTAGGGTTTGACTTTCCCGGAGTTTCACCCAACCAAAAATATTGATATAGGTCTCTAAAATTCGATTTTCATGAGGAGAGAAATCCTATGCTAGGCTCACTCAAAAATTATTCTTCTGTAAGACGCCCTAATTTCTTCCGGGGAGAGAGAGGGTTATTTTTCCTTGTGAAAGCTGTCCTGTTCAAGTTAGCTCTGATACCATGTTAACTTTTCATATGATTAGCTAAGACATCAGTGTTTCATTTCATTTTCATAACAAAATCATATACATAGGATCACTAAAAGAAACAACATCACAAGAACAGCACAGATTTATCCTGGGAAAACCCTAAAGGGAAAAACCCAGCAAAAGCTTCCACAATATAGATGCCCCAAAAATGTAAAAGATAAAACCAGCAAGGAGATCAAAAACCTGATCCTCCTCCTTCTCCAGATAATTCTCTCCTCAACATGTGCACTATTCAAGTGAGTGTGTGTGTCTCAAATGAGAAGCACCACACCTCTATTTATATTCATCCGTTCACTTTAACTAACTCATTTGACACGTAGGCTCCAGTTACACATGTAGGCTCAAGTAACCACACTGGGGTGCTAATGACCCACCTTTACAATTAGATGGGACTACCTCATGACTCTTATTAGTTATTCCGAGTAGAAGCATCAGGGTACAAAGTAATACAAGTGGTTCTCCCGGTAGGATCATCGGGGACCACAAAAGATACATACAGAATATTCTTCGAAGTTACAATATTTCAACATTTACATTATATTAACTTGACTATTTGAAAAAGGGTATTTTGTGGCTCACTATGTAAATACACTGCACGTTGGTTTTTATGTGAAGACTGTAATGTTTTGATATGAAATGCATACGATTTCATTCAACATTTATACTGTTTAAAAATAATGGTTTGGGTTTTGGAATTATACACAGCACCCCGTTTGTTTTGTTTGTATTTTAAGTTGGGAAAGCTTCTAGAGCTTGGGGTGTTATGCCATGGGCTGTGCCAATGTAGAAATGGTTTCGTATCCCATTTCCTTGCGACCGTATCCTCTGTGTTGGTGTTAAAAGGAGATTTTGGTTTTAGATAAAGTATTGACTTTTGGTTTTGTAATGGCTCAGCGTGGGTGCAGGCCATGCCATGAATGGCATGTTCCTCTCCCAACAACTGTGATAGCTTCAGTTAGCATTTTAAATGTGTAAATTTCTTATTTAAAAAGACATGGTCGTAGCCTCTAGGGTTATGGAAAACCCACGATATCGATTTGGTTATTAGCGTTATAGTGTGATTAGTTTTGAAACTTGGTCAAGGCCATAGCTAGGGTCTTTACGAATTCACTGCTAGCGTATGCATTGTTGTTTATGGAATTTTGGCATAGCTTAAAATGCAGTCTGAACACATTAGATGTATAGCATGGAATGTATAAAAAGCTTATGGTTTATTATTAATGTTTTTTTCCTTGAGTCCGAACATCCATAGGATTCAATGTCGCGACCTCTGTTGGCAAAATGGGTTTTAGTTATTAATTGTTTAATGTGATGCAGCGGTTGTGTGTAGATTTATATGGGGCCTTTAAACACTTCATGTTTTTATAAAGGATTATTGTAATAATAGGACTGTGGATTATAACATTTGAGTTATGTAAATGGATGTAATTATTGACTAAGGGATTTGGACTATGGAATTTATATAATAAGACAGAGGTTTGATATTGGACCACATGGATGGTCACGATACATTCTCTATCTAGTAAATTATTATGATGTTTATTTAATGGAATGTTATGATATTTAATTTGTTCTTAAAAGATTATGTGGAGCAGACCTTGGAAGGTATTTAATAATTTTTTTAGCTTGTTTATTATATGAACTCTGTTCTTAGTGGATCTAGTTTAAAATATAAACTTGTAATAGTTAGCCTAATTAATATTTTAATTATTCACTACTGAACTAGTTTCTTTAAAATTTAGGGCAAGCCTCTGCTAGCAAATGGAATATGTCAGCAGAGTATGAAACACAGAGAACAAGTATAAACATAATACTAAGATCAAAACTTGGCTAATCCAGTAACATTTATGAAGAATACCACCCTGAACATAACCAGTATATAATAGGAATTCTACAACCTATGATTAGTAAATTACAAATACAAACCCTAGCAGATTGTTAACCATAAAACTTAACCATTATGGTTTAGAAATTACATTGCAGCCGTTACTTAACATAAACAGTAATAAATATTTAGGAACGAAATGGAATAGGCATTCAAGGGTTTCATACCTGAATTTGAATCCTTGTTAATGGCTGCACCTGCACACTTAAATAATGAGCATTAACAATTCAATGCAAATCTGACCTCTATTTGATGACCAAATCACTTGGGAACTTCTAATTCAGATCCCCCCCGAGTTGGACTCCAACATGCAAGTACCTTAGAGCTCCTAAGGTAGGGTTTCTTGACTAATATTCAGTTCTGAATTAGTCTTCTTTTCCTTGCAGGAGAAAGTTCTCCACGAAAATACATGAGAGCCAAAAACATGCAGAATAATAATTCCCCAAGATAAAAATCATACCCCCAATCCTTTGCTTGGATTCAGTCTTTATAGACAGACTTTGTAGTCAAAGGGACAGTTAAATCAAGAGATCCTTGATTTCTTGATTTAACCCTTCTTAATTTACTGGGGTAATTTTCAATTCTTAACCTATGAACTTTTAACTAGTTCCTAGTTAGTCTTTCATGGATATTTCACTATTTATTAATCCTTTAATAATAAATAATAATTGGTGGAGCTTCTCTTCTCTTCTTTATTCAATTATATAATTAATCATAATTAATTCGTTATACATAGTATTAAAATACTTGTTAACACTTGTATTCGGGCATCATGTATCATGATCCCTAGAGTTAATGACACTTCTTTATGAAGATCAAGTAGATAGATGGATCAGGTCTACTAGTCTAGGAAACTCTAAACATTCTTGCATGTTGGATTTCCCTTGTATAATGTAGTATTTCTTCAATACTTGATGAGAAATACAGAAATACAAAAATTTCATTTAATTGCTTAAAAATAAGTATGATGAGATCAATAATATTCTCGAGTCATTTTCACTCGGAGGTGATTTTCATATTTTCAGTAACCCCTAGCCCTTACCAGAGCCCATACTCAACTCTTATAACAGGGAGTTACAAACATAGTGCAATTCTAGAGCTCTTTCTCAACACTAAATGCTAGGTTGTACTTGTATGATACACCTAGGGATACAATGGACAAAGATCCGATGCTCCAGAGCTTATTCTCAACCAACATGGAATGCTCCATAGCTTATGCCCAACATTTCCAAATTATATTTTCATGTTTTCTAGAGCTTTATGCTCAACGAAAATGTAAGTACTCATGTGCTCCAGAGCCTCTTGCTCAACACAAAACATCTCATCGCTGATGTGATTCAAGGTCCACACCAACACAAAACATTTTATAGATCATGTGCTTCAAGGTCCACACCCAACACAACCAACATATATATATCATCAACAATTGGCTTACGCCCAATATACAAAACAATCTTCATGTTGATGTGCAGTGGGGTATTTGACCCAATATAAAATAAAACATCAATATAATCATCATGATCAATAGGCCCATGCCTATAAATGGTAGGTCCAAAATTGGCAACATTACATCCCTCCCCACTTAGTAAAACACCATCCCTGGTGTTCTAGGGACTCTAAATGATATCATGAAACAAGGTGGGGTAAGCCTTTCTCATGGTGGCCACATTCTCCCAGGTAGCCTCATCTACCTAAAAGTGCTTCCACTGCACTTTCAATTGGACTACAATGTGCTTTCGAAGTTGCACTTCTCTCTTGTCCAATATATGCAAAGTCTCAGGGGAAAATTCCCCCTCAGGTTCCACCTATAATAATGACCAATCATGACATGCTTAGTGTCATAAACATATTTCTTTAATAAAGATGCATGGAAAACAATATGCACTCTTACGGGCACAAGTAATGCTAGTTCATAAGTCGCTAGTCCTTTATTGGCGAGAATTTCATAAGGCCCACAAAATCTAGGTGCTAACTTACTACACATACCCAAGCTCAACGAGATCCATTTTGCTTTCACTTTCAGGTAGACATGCTCACCTACTTGATAGTCTTTATCTTTTCTTTTCTTATCCACATAATGTTTCTGACGGTCTTGTGCCTCTTTAAGGTTTCCCTGTACCTTGGTAACTAACTATTCCAAGTACAATAATAGGTCAGGCCCTAACATGAGCTGATCCACTAGACTGTCCCAAGTAACTGGGGTCCTACACTTCTATCCATAGAGTACCTCGAAAGGACTCATCTTGGTGGAAGCCTAATACCCATTGTTATATGCAAACTTTGCAAGGTGCAAATAATCCTCCCACTTGGTGGGGTTGTTCATGGCATACATTCAAAGCATGTCTTCAACAATTTGGTTTACTCTTTCAGTCTGCATGTGCGTCTATGGGTGATAAGCAGTGCTAAAATTCAGCTGTCTCTAATCTAGAGAATAAATATCTCCAAAAGTTTCATGTAAACATAACATCTCGATCTAAGATAATTACTTTGGGTATCCCATGCAATCTAAATATCTCTTTCAGGAATATATCGACAATGTTCATGGCCTTGTAGGTCGATTTCACGGGGATGAAGTGTGCTTCCTTTGACAACTTGTCAATGACTACAAAGAGGGAATCATTTTTATTCTTGCTTTTCGGTAAGCCAGTAATAAATTCCATACTGATAACCTCCCACTTCCATTCCGGAATGGGAAATGGCTGTAGCAATCCTGAAAGATGTTGGTGCTCAGCTTTAACTAGCTGGCATTCCTAACATTTCGCAATAAACATTGCAATGTCAGCCTTTAACTTCAGCCAGAAAAAGTGTCTCTTCATGGAAGATATCATCTTTTGATATCTCGGGTGCCCCAAGTAGGGTGCCCTATGAAATTCTGTGAGGATGCTTGGTTAAATGTCCCCTCCATCTGGAACATACAATCCATCCTTGGACCATACTATTCTGGAGTCATCCACCTTGTATTCCTTCTGTTGTTGAAGCAATCAATCCTCCTGGACCTTCTTGAGGATTTCCATATAGAACGGGTCAACCTTGTTGGTCGTTCTAATATTCTCATGAAAATTTGCATCAATTTGAATCAGGGTCACCTCATATATCATATGAGTTCATCGAATCAAAGCATCAGCAACTTTGTTCTCTTTTCCCTTAATCTGCTTTAATTCAAAGTAATACTCACTCAGGAAAGCCAACCATTTGGCTTGCCTTGCATTCAGATCGGATTGATCGAATAAATACTTTAGATGCATATTTTCAGTATTTAGAAAGAAATTCCTTCCCATGAGGTAGTGCCTCCACATCTTTAGAGCTTGGATAATGGTGGCTAGCTCAAGATCACGCATGGGATAATTTTCCTCATGCTCTTTTAATTTCTATTATTCATGCATAATTGTTTTGCAATAGGACTACTCCAAGTCCTTCCCTGCTTGCATCTGTGCATACAACGAAATCCCCATCGGGATCCGCAATCCTCAACACTGGTGCGGTCATCAAAAGCTTCTTAAGCATTTGAAAACTTTCTTCACACTTTTCATTCCATAAGAACTTGTTTGCTTTCTTCTGCAAATCCATCATGGGGCAAGCGATTCTCGGGAATTTCTCAATGAACTTTCGATAATACCCAGCTAAACCCAAAAAGGACCTAATTTTAGTGACACTAGTCAGGGTAGGCCAATCCTTTATAGCTCGAATTGTTTCTCGGTCCACAGTTATTCCTGCCCCACATATGATGTGCCCTAGGTACTGTATTTGTGGTTTGTAAAAATCACATTTACTTAAATTAGCATAGAGCTAGTGTTCTCTCAACACTCGAAGTACTATGCAAAGGTGTTCTTCGTGATCCTCTTTATACTTGGAATAAACCTGAATGTTGTTAATAAAGACTAGTACAAAATTATTGAGATATTTATCGAATATGTTGTTTATTATACACATAAATTTTGCAAATACAAAATATTGGTCAACCCAAACGGCATCACTACAAACTTGTAGTGCCCATACCTCATACGAAAGGCGGTCTTGGGAATATCTTTGTCTCGGATCCGTACCTGATGGTATCCGGATTGTAGGTCAATCTTCGAAAATATTTTGGCACCTCCTACCTGGTTGAAAAAATCATCGATCCTAGTGATCAGGTAATGGTTCTTTATAGTCATTTTGTTCAATTGATGGTAATCAATGCACATCCACATCATACCATCCTTCTTCTTTACGAACAAAATTGGTGCTTCCCTAGGGGAAACACTAGGTCGGATATACCCTTTCTCTATTAATTCCTACAACTATAGTTTGAGTTCCACCAATTCTAGTGCACTGATGCAGTAAGGGGCTTTGGAGTCCGGAACTGATCCTGGGGTTAGTTCGATGGAAAATTCTAGGTCTCGTTTAGGAGGTAATCCGGGGATTTCCTCACGAAACAAATCCTTGAATTTTTCAAGTACAGGGAAGTACTCTATGCATTTGTTCTCTATCAGACTCTATGTCTAGGATGTTCACCACAAATAACTTGCATCCCTTCCTAACACACTTCTTTGCTTGTAAGGTAGAGATCTGTCTCATAGAAAATTTCTTTAGGATGCCTCGAACCTTTACTTGGTTCCCTTGGCTATAAGTACACAAGATAGACTTGTGTAGACAATTGATCATGACATTGTGTTGTTCCAACCAGTTCATGCCGATAAGAATATCGTACGATCCTAAAGGTAGGATGTTCAAGTTTACCTTAGTAAGGAAACCATTTAGGTTAATTTCATTCCTTAACAATTTTCGAAACCTTTAATTTCATACCGGTGGCTAACTGTACCAACAAAGTTTTAACATGCTTTACTTTTCCTAACTTGTATAAATCAACAATCTTAGGTTCAACATAGCTCCGGCAATCACCGGGATCAATAAGTATTGAAACAGAGGTGTTCAGGATCTTACCTTCGATCTTGACCATTATAGCTTGATGGTCTGCATGTCGGCCATCGAATGATCCATAGATTCATGGGGTTCCTACTATATCCTCAATGGTATGTTCTTCTTACAGGTTATGCAAGACTCCATTGTTCTTGTTCTTACAATCTTAGGCATAATGCATCCCGTTGCATTTCCAACACTTGATCGCTAAAGGGGTAGCATTGGCTCCACTCGCCACTTGCTTATTACCATTAGGAGAGGGTACATAAGGATTTGTACCTGGTTTATTAAAGTTCCTATTGCCTTGAAAGTTGTTATTCTGCTTTCTATAAGGCTGCAGGTTTGACCTAGGCTTGTAGTTATGAGAAAAGTTTCTAGACTTTTCTTTGTTTTGGTTCTAGTTTTCTTGCCGTAAATTCCCATGTTCATGACACAGTCGAGCATTATGTAGTGCAGTATCTACAGTCTTTGGCATGTCGAATTCAATCTTGTGCTGAAAACTTGGATTAAGACATCCTAGGAACTGCTAGAACTTCACCTTCTCTTCTTTGATATATGGTACATAATGTAGCAGATCTAGAAATTTGTATATAAATGCGTACATAGTCATGGACTCCATGCGCAGTTCATGGAACTCTTTTACCTTGCAATCAAAGAACTTTTTTGATATGTATTTTTCTTAGAAAATATTTCGGAATTTTTTCTAGCTTATTTCTCGTAGCTCATCTTTCTTGGTGTGCTTTAAATATCGCCACCATCTTGTTGCCTTACCCTTCAGGTTGTAGATGGCAATCCTAGATTGCATCACAGTTGAATAGTTATGAACTTGTAAATACTTACCCATTCCCAGCAACCATTCTTCATCCTTTTCCCTTGTATTTACTTCACCTTCATAGGTCGGGGCTTTGATTTTTCAATACTCCCCATGAAGACTGTCATCATTTCTTTCCCTCTTTCTCTGTGGAGAAATTGAGTCATCACTAGCAGGAATGTGATGATCTCTTTTATTTGCTTCAGGCGTACCTTCTTTTTCTACTTCCCTTTAGATGTTGGCCCGCTCATGGTACAGTTATCTTTTGGATCTGTTGGTGGAATGTGTAGGTTTATCTTGCGGGCTCCCTCCCATCGTATTATGCAATAATGCTTCATTTGTAGCTTGTTGTTCCTTTCTTTCATTTAGGTTTTCTTCTCTGAAACTTTTCAATTCATCTTGAATACTGTGCAAATTTTTCAGCACATCAAAGTTTATCTCGACCACCAAGTTCACTTCTGGAGTGGGGGTGGTCATTTCTTCCCGCCGAATTTTTTCTTCCTTAGTATTCATAAAATGAACAGCGTTGTTAAAAATTTTCCTGTAACACAAAAAATTTTAATAGCAGCAAAATTTTTTGTTAGTAACAAAAATTACTTATCATACTTTATTTTTGTCTGCGTGAATTCCTGGTGCACCCATAAGTCTCTCAGTATAGAAACTAGGCTCTGATACCACTTGTAATGTCCCCAAAAAATGAAAAAAAAATTATAGGCTAGTGAAAGCGACCCAAAGGCAATCATTATTACTCGTGCAAAAATACATGTGCTACTTATACTTTCGATCTCTACAGAAACTACCCATATTGTCTTTGTTAAACTCTATCTATTTAGCGACTATTAGTTCTTTTACTTCTTATGTCTAAATTTTGTTATTTAAACTATTGATATATCTTAGTTATTATTGTCGGTGAATTAATTTAAATGTATAGATTATTGTTTTCTCATGCCCATGTGTACTTTGTTTATTTAATAAAAACTAATTTAACTTTGTTGATGGGAACAAAGTGGTGGAGTTGCGGGACTTATTCTCCCATGACAATCTGACAAGTAAGGTCATTCTTCATTATGCAGGCTTACTTAGTTCATTCAAACTATGGTGCCTTATTGATTGACTTACAAGTTACTTTTGCGACATCATGAGTATTGGTTACTTGAAGCAATTCAGTTCTTAGTTATACTTCTACTTCCGCCTTGCACTTTTATTACTGTTCTGTTTTACGACTCAAGTATGTCCTATGTTTGTTAATTATATTTCTTCATTAAATTACTAGATGCTATGAATTATCTTCCTATCCCTACCATTATTATTATCTATCTCTTGGTTAATTTATTTACTCTTCTCTTGTTTCCATTTTGCAAGTCTACCTTGGTTACGAGTTTGGAAACTTACTCTTGTTTTTCCTAGCGAGGGAATCATGGCATACTACATTTGCCATGATTCCTAAATACTACAAAACCTAGTCTACGACCTATGCACAAACTCTACCTAATGAACTAGCAAAAATGGAATGTAACAATCTAAACTCTCATGCTAAGGGAAAACATTGTAAACAATATATCATAGTGTTAATATCTGCGCATACTATAATGTGGTGAGACTATGGTATAAATACCATGTCATTAGAACTAAGCCTGTGCTAACATATGAAGGTGGAGAAACTATAGGTTAAAGGGTTTAAACATATGAATTGCTATATGATGTAACATGGATTCATAAACTATGTTGAGGGTTTATGGATGTGTTAATGGCCACCAACTGGTGCCACTAATGCCATCGGGGTTGATGAAAACGTTTGGCAAAGGGTTTGGCATTCCTTGTTGTGCATTATGTGGTTTTGTCTTGTGGTTTAGTGTGGCCTCTGTGCAGTTGGAGAAGGGAGGCGATGTCCATCATCTCGCAGGTAAGCTAGACCAACTTTAGGTAAAAATGCATTGCTTCATTGTTTTCTCCATGGCATGGTCATGTTTCTCATGCCATCATGGAATTGTTTGCAAGTGGAAACGAAGGCGCTCCGGGGTTTGCACAGGGCTACGCTGTCAATTTGGGATTGCTTTTTCATGTCCATGGTAAGCGTGCTAGCAAGATTCACTTGCCTCCTCTCGTTATGGGCATTTCTGAGTTGGGATTCAATACAGGGATGGGGTTTCGTGCGGAAAATGTTGACTCTCCCTTTGGGGTTTATGATGTAGCTTGCTCTGGGTTTTTTGGCTCTCGTTGATAGATTTGGCATTTGAGCAGGGATGATTTTAAGGAACCATAATTATTTAAAAGTCTATAAATGTTGGCAAATATTTCCAATTCTTAAAATGCGAACTATTAAATGATTGGCGATAATTTTCAAAAAATATTTTAATTTCCAAGGATTTTATATCATTTATATAATAATTTGGTGATGTTTAGGGTGAAAAAATTTTACCCCATCAAAATTGGGCGAAACAGAGTTTCAAAAAATGCAAAATGGTGAATCTTTTTTGGGAGAAAAACATGGAAAAATTGCCAACTGGGCTAAATTTTCCCCTAAAATTATCTCTGCATTTGAGCCATGGGTGTATCATTACTCATAATGGTGCCATAGCTCACCGCTTTCCATTTACATTATATTAACTTGACTGTTTGAAAAAGGGAATTTCGTGCCTCACTATGTAAATACACTATGTGTTGGTTTTTATGTGAAGACTGTAATGTTTTGGTATGAAATGCATACNTTATGCTGTATAAAAATAATTGTTTGGGTTTCGGAATTATGCACAGCACCCCATTTTTTTTTTTGTATTTTAAGTTGGGAAAGCTTATGGTTTATTATTAATGTTTTTTGCCTTGAGTTCGGACATCCATAGGATTCGATGTCGCGACCTCTACTAGCAAAATGGGTTTTAGTTATTAATTGTTTAATCTGATGTGACGGTTGTGTGTATATTTATGTGGGACCTTTAAACACTTTATGTTTTTATAAAGGATGATTGTAATAATAGGACTATGGATTATAACATTTGAGTTATGTAAATGGATGTGATTATTGAATAAGCAATTTGGACTATGGAATTAATATAATAAGACAGAGGTTTGATATTGGACCATATGGATGGTCGTGATACCTTCTATGTCTAGTAAATTATTATGATGTTTATTTAATGGAATGTTATGATATTTAATTTGTTTTTAAAAGATTATGTGGAGCAGACCTTGGAAGGTCTTTAATAATTTTTTTAGCTTGTTTATTATATGAACTTTGTTCTTAGTAGATCTAGTTTAAAATATACACTTGTAATAGTTAGCCTAATTAATATTTTAATTATTTAATACTGAACTAGTTTCTTTAAAATTTAGGGCAAGCCTTTGCTAACAAATGGAATATGTGAGTGGAGTATTAAACACAGAAAACAAAATATAAACATAATACTAAGATCAAAACTTTGCTAATACAGTAACATTTATGAAGAATACCAGCCTAAACATAACAAGTATATAGTAGGAATTCTACATCCTATGATTAGTAAACTACAAATACAAACCCTAGCAGATTGTTAACCATAAAACTTAACCATTAGGGTTTATAAATTACATTGCAGCCATTACTTAACATAAACAGTGATAAATATTTAGAAAAGAAATGGAATAGGCCTTCAAGGGTTTCATACCTGAATTTGAAGCTTTGTCAATGGCTGCACATGCACACTTAAATAACCAGCATTAACAATTCAATGCAGATTTGACCTCTGTTTGATGACTAGATCACTTGGGAACTACCACGTTCCTCCCAAACATGACCCAGAATCATTCTTGGTTCTAATCTGGATCCCCTCGATCTGGACTCCAACATGCAAGTAGATTAGAGCCCCTAAGGTAGGGTTTCCTAACTAGTATTCAATTTTGAATCAGTCCTCTTTTCCTTGCAAGAGAAACTTCTCCAGGAAAATACTTGAGAGCTAAAAACAGGTAGAACAATAATTCTCCAAGATAAAAATCAGACCCCCAAGCCTTTTCTTGGCTTCAGTATTTATAGACATAATTTGTAGTCAAAGGGACAATTATATCAAGAAATCCTTGATTTCTTGATTTAACCCTTTTTAATTTACTAGGGTAATTTTCAATTCTTAACCTAGGAAATTTTAACTAGTTCCTAGTTAGTCTTTCATAGATATTTCACTATTTATTTATCCTTTAATAATAAATAATAATAGGTGGAGATTCTCTTATTTCTTTATTCAACTATATAATTAATTCTTTATACATACTATGTATAAAATACATAGTACTAAAATACTTGTTAACACTTGTCTTCAGGCATCATGTATCATGATCCCTAGACTTCACAACACTTCTTTATGAAGATCAAGTAGATATATGGCTCGAGTATACTAGGATAGGAAGCTCTAAAGATCCTTTCATGTTGGATTTTCCTCATATAACATGGTGGTTCTTCAGTACTTGATGAGAAATACAGAAATTTGAAATTGCATTTAATCACTTAAAAATAAGTATGATGAAATCAATATTATTCTTGAGTCATTTTCACTTGGAGGTGATTTTAATCTTTTTAGTAACCCCTAGCGCTTACCAAAGCCCATACTCAATGCTTATAACAGGTAGTTACAAACATAGTGTAATTCGAGAGATCCTGCTCAACACTAAATGCTAAGATGTACTTGTACGATACACCTAGGGATACAATGGCCAAAGATCTAATTCTCCAGAGCTTATGCTCAACACCAACATGGAATGCTCTGAAGATTATGCTCAACACCAACATGGAATGCTCCAGAGCTTTATGCTCAACACAAATGTAAGTAGTCATGTGCTCCAGAGCCTCTCGCTCAACATAAAACATCTCATCAATCATGTGCTTCAGGGTCCATGCCAACACAAATCATTTCATCAATCATGTGCTTCAGGGTCCACACCCAACACAACCAATATATATATACATATATATCATCAACAATTCACTTACGCCCAATATACAAAACAATCATCATGTTCATATGCAGTGGGGTCTTCGACCCAATATAAAATAAAACATCAATATAATCATCATGATCAATAGGCCCATGCCTATAAATGGTAGGTCCAAAATTCGGGACATTACATTTTCCCTTTTACTCAATATGGTTTTCCCATATCTTACTTTCCTGATATATTTCTTTTCAATAAATCACCTTTCCTGTGTTATACATTATCCATTTCTTTGTCTTTAAAATATAGTATGTATTTTTTCACAAGTAGTTATCAAAAATCCAAAACCGTGGAAAGGAAGGTGCCTTACCATGGTTTTTTATATTTTTTTGAAACCTCCAGGTTTCCTCACAACATTGATGAAATTTCGTTGCGATTATTACAACACCGTTGAAACCCTGGGTGGCTTTCCATGAATACCATTGCTATAGAAAAGAAGTTTCATGGAAAAATTACCATTCAACTTGCGGATTTCGTTGATAGAGATTGGTTTTCCACGGTTTTGCATGGAAAAAATTTTTGGTCAAATTCTAGAATTCGTCAATAGAGAGACAAACGTTAGTCGAAAGAGTTCCACGGTTTTGCATGGAAACAAAATTTTTCCTAGCAGTTTTTGGCCATATTTTCGTCGTTATAGGGATGACAACTTTGTCAATAGAGCGACGAAATGTAGAAAATGAATTAAAAAAATTAATTTGAAGGCCACCGTATAGAAGACACTTGGACGCTATTTTTCATCTCTATATCGATGGCTTATAAATTTCGTCGTTATATCCACAAAATAAGTTGCACAAAACATCGTGATCATTATTTTTACAATTGAGACGACGAAATGTGGAAATAGAAATAAAAATCTGTCGCAATTTTGTTATTATGTATTAGTGATTTCTTTTAAGGGGATTACTCAGTTCATTGCGAACTAATGCAGGCTCCTATTCTTGTGTAGGTTCATCCGGTGGAAAAATCTGTGTAAGACTCTGGTAAAAAAAAAGAATCCTAAAGCACTACATCTTTACTACACTATCCCTTTCAAGCTAGGTGAATGGAAGACTAAATTCCTAGGCCTAACTGTACCTAATTCCTACGCTTATCCAAAATTGATTTAAATGTATGGTTATAAGGTTTATGGTAGACATTATTATGTTTAAGAACTTAAAACCTTATCCAGCTTTATATATATACATTGTAAACTTTATGGTATAACTTGTAGAATTTATGTCTTATTCCATATGCCATTAACCACCTTGTATAAATATGGAAAATGTGGGTTCTATGGTCTTAACATTGGGAGGGTTGTGTATTAAGGATCCATGATGTGAGCATAACTATAACCCTGTGGACTTAGATTTCATGGATGGTGGAGGACAAGATGGTGCCTTTAATGCTTCTAGGGAAGCATGGGAATTTGGCCTCAAGCATTTGTTAGGGTAGACATGTGTTTCATTTGGTATTTATTGGTTATCGTCTAGGTGCTCTTGTTCTCTAGGGAGATATGCTGCGGAACTTTCAACAACCTTCCCTCTCCTTTGTGAGGTAAGTCATATCATGGTTTTCAACACTATAATTGTTTGTTTTTCTTTTGTTTAAGATTAGAATACTCCTGATTGTTTTGTAATTGATTTTGTAGGTAACAAAGTGTGGCTCAATTGTGGCTTCGATGGTCGCTCCTTAGGTGGCATACGCAACCTCTTTATGGTTCAGGACCGATAAATGCAAATCCTGTTACCTATGCATGTTTGTTTTTTCGGCAGATATTTGAACTCTGGGTTGGGAGAAGTATCTCTGTGTAGTTTCAATTTGGTCGGGTTTGTTAAATTGTTTGGGAATCCAATGGATGCGACTGTGTTAGTGTTTAGGTTTGGGGAAAGACTTGACTGTCCAGAGAGAATTCAACTCTGCGTTTAAACTTTGTCGTGTTGCAACATTTGGTAATGCGATTCTATTTGATTTTAACGTTTTAATGGAAAGATTTTCTTTAACTTAATGGTGTGTTTTGTAATGCTTATAATGCCATTGCTTGCAATGGCACCGTGGATACATAAACTATATATTTTATTTATTTTTATGCCATGGAAATTTGTATGGTTAAATTTGTTGGGTACAAGTTAATAATTATCGTAGTTGTGGTTTCACCTTACGGTCGTGAGCTTGGAATCTTGGCTCGACCCTTAGGTGAATACGCAACACGTAAATATGGTTTTTTTGTTTATTAATAATGTGACTGTATAAATAATGCATAGAGTGTGGCTCTGTTTTGTTAAGAGTATAGGTTTAAAAAGAAGTTCCTTTGGGAATCCTAGGAGGTGAAACCCTTGTTGTGCAAGTCGTAGCATTTATGTTTAGTTTTAGCAGTCGTGCCTACAAGATTCGATCATGGGATGTTTAACGATTTAGACTTGTGGTTAAATTTAGCGTTGATGTTTTTTTTTAGATGTGGTGCCTACATTATTTGATCTTGGGTTGTTTAACGATTTAGATTTGTGGTTTACGTTGGGAATTCCACAAGGTTCGATCCTCGGTGCACTAACTTTAATTATTTAATGATAAACATAATGAATTTGTCGTTAATGTGTTTATATAAATGGTGAGTTTAGTTCTATGTTTATCTTTTAGTAGTTTGATATATTTGTATACCAATTTGGCTACAGCCAAACCTTCATAGGTTTCGATGGCTTGGCTTTGTAAAACTTATCATTGTTTATGTTTAACTTTAGCACAGATTTTAATGTTTATTTTGAAGGCTGTAAATAACGTTTTAGATATTTTGTTTATGTTTTATTTTAAAGTGGAAAATGAATCATACATGCTGGCAATATGAAATTTTCCAGCATTGGAAATATATTTTTAGAGTTGGATTTTAATGGTGTGGGAGATTTGAACTAAGATTTAATTTATTTATTTTAGTTGGTAGTTTATTAATTATTTTAAAATGTTTTGAACATTGTTTGAAGTTCAATAACTTGGAGATTTGATCTCTTGTCTATAGATTTATTTTGTATATCTTTATGGAAGCTCTGTTTAACTTTTCATCTATGTTTGAACAATATACACAAATCTAGTTATCTCAAGTAATCTAGAGCTTAAATCTAAGATGAAATCTATTAGATAGTTAAATAAATACAGAGAAGACTTAATTTAAGATATGCCTGATTGACCATAAAAGAGAATAATACTGAACTACTATAAACTATATTTTCCTAGTGTTTATATTCAAACAATTCATGCTTTGAGCTTCTGTAAACAAAAGGAAAACCTAGCTGAGAAAACATATAATATACACATTTTTATTTAATATTATAAACCCTACTTTAATAAAAACCTGTATGAACTGTAAGGAAGGTAAAAACCACATACCTGCAATTTGTATCTATTCTAATGGCTAGAACCCTGTACACTCAAGTACATAGAATTCACAAGAACATAGACATTTATGACCTCAAATCTGTCAACCGAATAACTTGGGAACTACGACGTTCCACCCAAACATGACCCGGAACTGTTCTTGGGTTCAATCCGGATCTCCCTGAGATGGTTCCAACATGCACGTAGTCTCGAGCTCCTAAATGTAAGGATTCACCTATCTGGGATAACAAGTTTTGTATGAGATTTCTTTTACTGTTTGGAAAACTTCTCTCCAAGAACTCTTAGGAGAATAATGCTGAGATAGCATAGAATGGGATCCACAAGCCTTTCTTTGGCTTGGGAATTTATAGGAAATCTTTTGGAAAATGGATAGTTAAATTTCAGTTAGATAAAGAATCAATTGTTTTCTTGAAATAATCTTTTACTTAATTTATGTGAAATTAATATTTATTTATCTTTACTTAGGAACTCTTTGACTAGTTCCTATTTTGACTCTTTTAGGTACTAAAATATTTAATTAATTATTTTAGTAAATAATAATACACAGATCCTTCAATTATTATTTTTAGTTACTATTATTAATACATATTCTTACTATTTCATTCATACCATATATAAAGTATATATATACATATATCACTATTAACATTTTTACTTTGGGCATCATATAGCATGATCTCAAATCACATGGTTCTTTATTTATCTTCTTAGTCACCTCTTTTATTAAGGCCTTCAGGTAGGTTTGGTCAACTAATTTAGGAAACTCTAAACCTCCTTACATGTTGGATTACCTCGTATATTGTGGTAATTCTTCAGTGCTTGATGAGAAACAGGAATTTGAAATTTCAATTAATCAACTTCAAAATAAGAAGATGAGTTCAATGTTTTATCAAATTTGCTTTCACTCACCATAATTAATTTTTAGTAGCTCCTAACATTTATTCAGAGCCCATACTCAATTCTAAGAAACATAGAGTTACACCTTAGTGCAATTCTAGAGCTTCTTGCTCAACACTAATCTAAGGATGTACTTGTATGATACACCTAGGCATCCAATGGCCAAGGATCTGATGTTCCAGAGCTTATACTCAATGTCAATTTGGAAGGTTCCAAGGCTTATTCCCAACACTTCCAATTATTATCTTTTCATGCAATTCAGAGCTTTTTGCTTAAACAAAAAAATTTCATAATAATCACGTTCACCAAAAACATCAAATAAACAGAGATGACACTTACCACAATTTGAACATCAAATAATCACATGCTTAAGAGCTTGTGCTCAACATAAACATCCATTCAATCATGTGCTTCCAGATCTTTTTCTCAACACAAACATTAAATTACTCATGTGCTTCTGGAGCTCACACTCAATACAAACATTACATTATTCATGTGATTTAGAACTCATGTTCAACACAACATCTCATCAATCATGTGCTTCAGGGTCCATGCCCAACATATGCAATCATATACATGCTAAATAAAAAATATGTATTGGCTTACAACCAATATAGCAAACAAATTATCATACTCATGTGCAGTGGGGTCTTATGCCCAATATATAAAATATAACATCAAAGCAACATCACACGAAATGGGACTTATACCCATAATTATTGGGTCAAAAATTCAGGATATTACACATACTTATCAATGTGAAAAGTAGAGTAATGGGTGGTCGAGTGAGAGAATTGGATACAACATTGGCTTTACCATTTCAATAGTTAATTACCAACTAAAATTGTTGCAGGTAATTAATCCAGTCGATTTTTTGAGTTATTTGTAACTTTGGCTACGACGGGCTGAGGTATAAGGGCTTATGGTCAGTAAGGATGACTATCTCCTTCCCTAGAATGTAATGTCTCCATTTATTGAGGTCTTGCACAATGGAATACAGTTCCTTTTCATACATTGAATACTTTCTGATGGTGTCGTTAAAGGTTTTAGAATGAAAAGCGACTGGGTGACTAGACTATGTGATCACTGTGCCTAAAGCATAGTCTGATGTAGTTGTCTCAATCCCAAAAGGGTGATGCAAATCAGGTAGCACAAGGACTAGAGTAGCATAAAGCTTGAGTTTGAGTTGCTGAAAATATTTTTTTGTGTTGATGTCTATTTGAAGACACTTTTCCCATTTCCCTTGGTCAATTGATTCAAAAGTCATGCTATGTGACTGAAGTTGAGTATGAACCGTTCATAAATTCACCAAACTAAGAAAACTTCTTCATTCATGAATGTTTTGAGGAATGGGCCAATATTCTAGGATTTGTACCTTGTCTGGATCGATGTGAATGTCTGCATATTCAATTACATAACCAAAATATTTAATGTTATTCAACACAAATGAGCATTTTGACCATGTTAAAAAAGAGTCGATATTGTCGAAGAGTGTCAAGGACTTGTCGAAACTGGCAATCATGTTCTTCCCATGATCGACTAAAAATCAAGATATCATCTAGGTAAACAATGGCACACTTATCGATGGAAGTTCAAAGTGTTGGAGACATTTACCATCATGCACACTCTTTTTGGTCAAATTGGCCTAGTTAAACCACTATCCTAAGAATACTTGACATTAATTAACATCAATGGAGCATTAATTTCCATCATCCGGTCACACCCACGCCTACCTATAGTCAAGGAGGCTAACTTAGCCTTCTCCTACAGTCAAGGAAACTAACTGGAGCACTCCGGGGGTGATCTGAGTGATATTAATGCACCTAATTGCTAACTGGTGGTTACAATCAGTTCAACCAGTCAGTTAAGGCACCTCCTCTCATTAAATTTTTTTTTTAATGATTATTTAATGATTATTTATTATTATTTAATGATCTAGAGTCAACAGGGAACCTCCACCAACTTCTGATGGTCAGTTCAGTTTCAATTAACCTCATCGAGGATCATTGAAGTCATGGAGCACTAGCACTTGATGGTTGGATTTCTATGACATGTGTTTGATCTCCTTCAGTTGAGATTCAGTCATTTATTGCACTCCGACTTCACTCAGGGTTGGTGAGTCAATTAGGTTTTTGGCCAAGTGGTTAACTGAGTGTGAACCAATGGTTGAGAGTCAGTTAAGCTAGAATCACTCATTGAATTCGAATTGTCTCCTTAGGTATTCAAACTCCTCATGGATTCAAGCTATTGCTTGACATTGGTATTGTAACCATTCATTATTTATTAAATATACAGAGAGGAAACCAATTCTGGTTCTGATTAACACCAATTCATGAGTATTTGTTTATTATTCTTTAATGAGGTTGGTGCTTAGTTCCTAGATCAATGTGCAATATTAATATGGTATCATAGCTTACGGAGGGACAAAGATCTATCTCTCAAAAACAAGATTTTTGACAGATTTCTCCATGAAAAGTGAGCAATAGCTCAAAATTCCAGCACTGCACCAGAAGCCAAGGCTTACCACTCAATATCCCAAGTAAAGGACTTGTTAATCAAGCTTGCTTGATTGACTATGTTGGGTATGATGAAAGCCTAGAATGTGCAAGATGTCTGGCCTTATTTTTCCCTTTCTATTTTGATTTTCAGGTTTCTACAGGTGAAGCATTCGCTACAGCATATCCAGATGGCCTCCTTAGTACCTCTCTTGACTCCATACAATTTCCATACATGGAAAAATAAAATGGAGATTTAGTTGCACTCCAAAGGAATCCATAGATTCGCCATGGACACTGAAGTTGAGCCTTGATTTGCCATAGAAAAATCAAGATTCTTGAACAAAAAGGATGAAGCCTTCGGTTTCTTGTGCCTCTCTATTTCTGAAGACCTTTTCTTCCATATTATGGATCTGAATACACTGAAAGAAATATGGGACAAATTGGAATCTCTATACGGAAAGCATGATGAATTAAGAGTTTACCAAATCGAAAATGAACTCATGTCTCTCCAACCTTCCAATTTCGAGACTCTGAATTATTTCTTTACAGAGTTCAAGCATATTGTTTTACTCTTGAAGCAATGAAAAGTGGAGAAGGAGGAAGATTAGCTTATCCTTGCCATCCTCTCCAAACTTGGGGCTGACTATTCAGTTTTTGTTTCTACATTCTGTGTGGGGAAGCTCAAAACCCCTGGATGGAAGATGCGTACACTCAATGCCTTCATTGAGTCCCTAACTAATGAACATGACAAGCTTGTCCAAATGGGGATCATCCGACCATCCTATGATCAAGCCATCCATGTCTCGGGGCGCAAAGATTTGAAGGGTAAAGGAAAGCAGCAAAAAAATCAGAAAACTAAATTTGATGATCCCAAGCCTAAAGCTGAAAATCAGCAGCATGATGAATCTTTCGACTCAAGGAAGAACAAAGGAAAAGGGCATAATGGGAAAGAAAAATTCAAGTGTTCTTACTGCAGGAAGGGTTTTCACCTTGAACATGCTTGCATGAAGGAAAAGCTTGATGAAGCAACCTCTCTCCTTGAGAGGAATCACATCAATATTCCGGAGAGCTTTCGGAGGAGAGATCACCAAGATCGGGAACCACAGCATGAGAAAGGTCATTCCCTCATGGCAAGAACTTTGAAGCCCAAAGCACTGCTGATTGATAGTGGAACTTCAAATGACATGATGGCTGAAAAATACTCCTTTTCATCCTTGGAGACTAGAAAATCCATCCCCATCCACATGGGAGATGGCTCCACCATCATTTCCGAAGGACAAGGTACTATAGATCTAGAAAATTGTTTTTTTCTAATGTTTTGTATGTACCATCTCTAGCAGCAAATCTCCTTAGTGTCTATCAGATGAAACATACAGGAATTCCTAAGAGAGTCTCTTTCAGCCCAAATGATGTTGAGATAACAGATTGCATCCAGGAAACTTATTGCAAAAGGCCTTGCAAATCATCATGCAAAATCCTATGAGTTCTCTCACTTTGTTGCCGATGCAAAGCCCACCGCTCTGATAACTCATGGAAATGAGGTTAGTAGGATGTGGCATGAGAGGTTTGGTCATCTTAATTTCAAATATTTGTAGCAATTATAGAAAAATGCCATGGTTGAAGGTCTCCCGGTCATCAAGGCAACCACAGGAGTCTGCAAGGGTTGTGTGATTGGAAAACACCCTGAGCACAAGTTCGATCGGGGGAAGACAAACTGAGCTACAAGCATATTGGGGATGATAGATTCTGATATCAATGGTCTGATTCCTATCACATACATGAATGGATCAAGGTACCTCCTTAATTTTATTGATGATTTTTCAAGTTATACATGGGCTTTCTTTCTAAAAAAGAAATCAGAAGTATGTGAAAAAAGTTTTGAATTGAAGGGCTTGATCAAAAATGCCTCTGGGATTAAGATCAAGATCTTGAGATCTGATATTGGACAGGAGTATGTCAGTAATTATTTGCTATAAATTTTCTCCCAAAGTGGTATTCAGGTCCAACATTCAATTCCCTATACTCCCCAGTAGAACAGAGTAGCGGAAAAAAAGAATCGGTCTCTCAAGGAGATGACCACCTGTATGTTGGAGTCAAAGAAGATTGCTACAAATTTGTGGGCTGAAGCCATGCATGCTGCAGCATACATTCAGAATAGGGTTCCACATCCATCTATGAAATGAAAGACTCCTTTCGAAGCATACTTCGGACACAAGCTAGATGTGTCGAACCTACAGGTGTTTGGGTCCACTACATGGGCCCGGATTCCGCTTGATAAAAGAAGGGCTTTGCAACCACAGAGCATAGAATGTTTGTTTATTGGGTATCCTGATGAATCTAAAGGATTCAAGCTGCTAGATATCAAGACCAAACAGATCATCATCGAGAGAAGTGTCAAGTTCTATGAGCCTCTTCAGGAGGTGGAACTAGTGAAGGAGAAAACTGTTGAATTTCCTTCCTATTCCACTAAATATTTGGATGATGAAATTGGGGGTGATGACCCTGATTTGGATCCTTTGATTTCTGATATTAGTGTGAAGAAATAATAAGATAATAAATCAGAACCTGAAGTGAAAAATCATCTTCCTACATGGGCCCAACAGACACTCTCCTCCGCAGGAGACAACATTGGAAATCTGGATGATCCAAGGAGAACCTGGTCTGATTTCCAAAGAGCAGGTATTGCGCTCTCTTGTTCTGATAATTTTCTATCCGAAACTTGCTATTTGATGATTATTGCAGATCCAAAATCCTACTACCATGCTCGGAATGATCCGATATGGCAAGTTCCCATGGATGAAGAGATGAATTCTCTTCAGAAAAACACTACTTGGGAGCTAGTTTCTCTTCCTCCGAGAAGGAAATTGGTTCAATGCAAGTGGGTGTTTTGGACAAAGGTTTCTGCTGATGGAAGCACCTAAAAATATAAGGCAAGGATGATAGCAAAATTTTTCTCTTAGGTCCAAGGAGTAGAATACCATGAGACCTTTGCACCGGTTGCAAAAATGGACTCCATCCGCCTTGTTTTGGCTATTTCAGCATCCAAGCACTGGGAGGTGCATCACATGGATGTTAAGTCAGCCTTTATGCATGGAGATATTTATGGGGATATATACATGAAGTAGCCTAAGGGATACATCACTGATCCATCTTTGGTTTGCAAGCTAAAGAAGTCACTATACGGGTTAAAACAGGCCCCAAGAGAGTGGTATTCCAAGATGGATGCCTTCCTTCTCTTGCAAAACTTTTAGAGATGTAGATTAGATCCAAATGTGTATTTACAGCAGCATGATGGTCATATAATTATCATTGTTTTATATTTTTATGAATTACTGATCACGGGTAGCATAGTTTTCTCCATTTCAGCCATCAAAACTGCTCTCCACAATGCCTTTGAAATGACTGATTTGGGGCTTCTAAAACAATTTTTGGGGCTCGAAATCGAGCAAAATTCTGATGGGATTATGGTCACTCCATACAAATACATTTTATACCTGTTATTAAAGTTTAACATGGCTGAATGTATCCCCACACCAATCCCTTTCCTTTCAGGGATCGGCCTTGAAGAAGGAAAACACACACCTCCCATGGACTGCACTATCTATCGACAGCTAATTGGTATCTTGTTGTACTTGACACATTCTAGGCATGATATTTGTTATGCCATGAATGCTGTATCAAGATACATACAACAGCCTCATGATATTCATTGGAAGGCAGCCAAGAGGATCCTCCAATATATTCAGGGAACCAGGACCTACAACATTTACTATGTTGCAGACTTTGAGCTAAAGCTGGTTGGATACACAGATTTCGATTGGGCGGGTGATTCTATTGATCGAAAGTCAACTTTAGAATATGTATTCATGTTTGGTGGTGTCCCTATTTGCTGGTCAAGCAAAAATCAGGCTGCCATAGCACTATCTTCAGGAGAGGCTGAGTATCGAGGAGCGGTGAATGCTTGCATCCAAGCAGTTTGGCTGCAAGGAATTCTTTTAGAGTTTGATCTTGGTAGTAAGTTGTCCATTGTCCTATTTTGTGACAACCAGAGTGCTATTAAGATATCCACAGATCCAGTTACCAGGAAAAGGACCAAGCATGTAGAGATTCACATGCACTACATCAGGGAGCTAGTGCATGACAGGACCATCATTCTGCAATACTGCCCGACTGATGAGCAGATTGTAGAGATATTCACCAAGATATTTTCAGAAAATAAGTTCACTTACCTCCATTCACTTTTTGGGGTGAGTTCATCAGGGTGATTGAGACTACTTTCAGTGTTCAGCTTGAGGGGGGGGTTTCCCTCTTTTCCTCACTTAGTTTGTTTTGAGAATTGTTTCAGTTTCAGCATTGTACAGGGTGACCTATGGCCTTAGTTGCTAGGGCCCTAGCATTTTTATGCATCTATATTTTCTAACTCTTCCTGAGTATAGCTTAAGGGGGGGTGTTGGAGACATTTACCATCATTCACACTCTTTTTGGTCAAATTGGCCTAGTTAAACCACTATCTTAAGTATAGTTGGCATTAATTAACATCAGTGGAGCATTAATTGACATCATCTAGTCACACCCTCACATACCTATAGTTAAGGAGGCTAACTTAGCCTTCTCCTACATTCAAGGAGGCTAACTGGAGCACTCCGAGGGTGATCTGAGTGATATTAATGCACCTAATTGCTAACTGGTGGTTACAATCAGTTCAACCAGTCAGTTAAGGCACCTCCTCTCATTAAATATATTATTTAATGATTATTTATTATTATTTAATGATTTGGAGTCAACGGGGTGCCTCCACCAACTTTTGATGGTCAGTTCAGCTTCAGTTAACCTCATCGGGGTTCATTGAAGTCATGGAGCACTAGCACTTGATGGTTGGCATTATATGACATGTGTTTGATCTCCTTCAGTTGATATTCAGTCCTTTATTGCACTCTGACTTCAGTTAGGGTTTGGTGAGTCAACTAGGGTTTTGGTCAAGTGGTTAACTGAGTGTGAACCAGTGGTTGAGAGTCAGTTAAGCTAGACTCACTCATTGAATTCGAATTGTCTCCTTAGGTATTTGAATTCCTCATGGATTCAAGCTATTGCTTGACATTGGTATTGTAACCATTCATTGTTTATTAAATATACAGAGAGGAAACCAATTCTTGTTCCAATTAACACCATTTCATGAGTATTTGTTGATTATTCTTTGATGAGATTGATTCTTAGTTCCTAGATCAATGTGCAAGATTAATACAAAGAATGGAATCCATATATCACATGAAGGTCACGTGTGCATTGGTTAAAGCTAAAATGCATGAGTAACCATTCAATCAATCCTTCCTTGCTTTTGAAAGCATTTTTCCATACATCAGTGGCCTCAATCAGAATTTGATGATATCCCAGCATGAGATTGAGCTTAGTAATAAACTTAGCACCTTTCATACAGTTGATGAGTTCGTCTATCCTTGGAAGAGAGTATATATTATTTATCGAAATATTGTTTAGATCCCAATAATCAATGCATATGCGCATATTCTTGTCTTTCGTTGGAATGAAGACAACAAGACTTACACAAGGGGAGGAGTTGGGTCAGATGTGACCTTTATTGATCAAATATTGAATTTGTCTATGAATCTCTTAATTCTAAATAATGGATATTTTGTAAACAAATTTGTTAGGTAATGAAGCACCAAGAATAAGTTCAATGGAGTGTTTTACCTAGAAATGTAGAGGTACTCTGTTTGGCTCTTGAGATACGTTCCAGTATTCATCAAGAATGTTGTCAATCTACAGTTGGTTTTGGGAGTTGCACTGCTTAGTAAATCGACTAGTTGTTGCAGTCATTTTGAGATGCTAAGGATTAATCACGACCAATGAAAATTTCTAAGCATGATTGATGAGATTCTTCATCTGCTTGGAAAATACCATCACAACCGTTAATGTAGGGCATTGCCCGTGTATGCCATACCATTAGTTATCTACTTTGACAATCACCTTCTTAGGTCACGATAAATAACTTCCATGTTGATCCCATAAGTAAGGTTTCCAAAATACGGTGTCAACTACAGAAATTGATGCCATTTCATAGAGTACTTCATCTTCAAAATACTTAATGAAGTAGGTGAGTCTGCATTGTCGCATGATCCTTAGTTCATGTCCGTCCTTCATCCAGCCGATATTGTAAGGTTGAGGATGTGGAGTGGTGACAAGACCAAGGTTTTTCAAAAGATATTAAGAAACAAAGTTCTTATAGATACCATTATCCACAATCAAATACAATGGATTGTTTTGAACCCATATCTGTGTAGGGAATAGGCGCTCTTGTCACCCCTCGTTGACGATAGTCGAGGTTGTCATAGTGGTTGATGCCAATGTCAAAAGGGTTGATTCTTATGGGTATGATTCTACCATAGTTTTGTTTGACAAGTCATAGTTCGACAATTTTTCCAAAAGTGTCTTCTGAGCCTTCCATTCAAACGTATCATGCCATGATGAATTGTGGTAATTTCACACAATTTCCTGGTATGTGGTTTTTTTCTACGTTCCATTTTTTCTTTCTAAATGTGCTTTATTCTATGATTTTTCTTTGGGGGAATCGGCTCAGAAGGGTGTCTTGACTTTTAGTTGTCAGATGGTGACTTATTATTGGATGTTCGACCTGTCAACTTGGTCGTGAAGTGTGCTTTTCCTTTCTGCTTAGCATCAAGCTTACTAGCGTAGTGGAATGCATATGTAAGCGTACTGGTAGTCAAAAACTCCATATCCTACTGAATGTATGGGGGTAATCCATTGAGGTACTTTGAAACAAACAATTTATCTTCTTCTTGGATGCCAAGTCTCGCCATGAGTCAATAAAACTCATTGTTGTAACTCTACATGGTCTGGTCTTTCCATTTCCTTAGTCGCTGCCAATTCTTATATTGTTGTTCAATGTATTTGGGTGGGTAGAACTCCTTCTGAATGTCTTCGACAAATTTCTCCCATGTGGTCATGGGGTCTCCTTCTTTCTCCATATTTGTCGATAGATTCTCCCACCAGCAGTGCACAGAGGTTGACATCTTTAACGATGCAATGGTTATATTTTTAGCTTCTAATAGCTTATTCATAGAGTAATATGATTCCATTTGTTGTACCCAATTTTCTACAAATTCTACGTTATTCTTGACTTATAGATTGAGTTTGTCCAAGCTTATTTTCTATTTCAATTAACTTATTTTGTCATAGTTGGTAGTTGTCGAGGGTCCTCCTGAGGTCGAGGTGAATTGAGTAAGAATCTCATTGAACTGAACGAACATTTCAGTTTGATGTCGAGTCAATTATTTCTTTATGAGTTTCTATGAAAAAGCTCTTAATCTTCTCTAATACCAATTATCTAGGTTTCAAGGCCCACGATGGGGACAACAGTTTGATTGAATGAATAAAGTATTGTTATGGCAGAATCATATTAAGAATGCGCAAACCGGGAAATACACTGTACATAAAGAAACATATATAGACAGACAAAATCAAAGAATTTGAACCAATCTCTATTATTTCATTATTTATTATGCTCAATACTATGATTCTATATTACAATAGTGTACATGCTTATATAGAGTGTTGAGAACACTTGGGTTGTATGCCCATTATGTCCGGTTACAAGAAGTTGGAATGGTTTAGGAGTTCAATCGTTATAGACAAGTAGAAAACAGAGAGACGATCTATCGTAGTCGTGTCAATCCTCGAAGTCGACGATGCATGTCGAGGTGATAAAATTATTGAGGTTGTCTCGAGATTCTGACTTGCCAAAGTTGTGTAGAGGTTTGGACTTGTAGAATTCGACCTAAAACTTTTCGTATTCAACAGACAATGCCAACTACTAGGTGGATCAACTACTTCTTACTTTGTGGAGTTGTTGTAGATGTCTTGATCATGTATCAATTTTTCAATGTTGTGTAGACAAAAAACATGTGGAGAAACCCCTTCAAACCATTCTTCTAGTGATGAAGGAGTATCATATGAATTATTTTTATGTGAACATAAAATATAGGAATTGAACATAAAATCATAGATGGAAAAGAGTTTTTTGCAATCATCTCCTAACAAAAAATTCTAGTTGGTTACCCATTTAGATCATCAAAAATATCAAAATTTTTTATTTTGTAAAGATCCCCACATAAAGAGTTAATATCAAATACGCAAGGAGATCCACCATGCAATCCCCTTTTAGACCTGGTGAAAATTTGCTTGGAGAAGACCGAACAGAGATGTCACATTAGGGTTTTTTGGGCCTAGCAGAGTGTATAGAGTCTAGGCATCACTGGGCTAGAGGCGAGGTGTGGTTCCAGGCCTCCTGCTGGGTGCTATGGTGGCATTGGGGCACGGAGAGATCACCCTGGATGTTGGGGTTCCTTGTGTGGGACTGCAGGAGTAGATCGAGGATGGAAAAGTTGATGGGACTCCGTCTAGCTCCAGGAAGGGCAAACAATCGGGTCTAGGGGCTGCCTCCCAAGGACGACATCCATTCCCGCTATCCAAATCATATCTGAGGAAGTCAGAGGTAAGATTTAATCTTGGAAGGAAAAACCCCTAATAGGGAAGTTCGTAGGGATTTGGCCGAAGGAGAAAGACCTTGTTAAGTGGATTAATGGGGTGTGGAATCCCAAAGGCCACTATGATCTCCAGTTGGGATCAAAGGGTCTCTTCACCATTATTTTCTTTAACCAGGAAGACATGGATAGATTTATGGAGGGAGGCCCTTACTTCTTCTTCTCAGCAGGCCCATTCCTTTGGCTATGGAAGGAGCATTTTAATCCAGAGACGGAGGATATGACAGTCGCCCCAATTTGCATCCATCTTTTTTTGCTCCCGAGGGAATACTGGGATCTAGAGACTCTGAGGGACATCGAAAACACCCTGGGAAAATTCATAAAAATAGCTGAACAAACCAGGATCCAAAGGTATGTTTCCTTCGCGCGAATCTGTGTCTATATGGATCTATCTAGAGAGCTTCTTGAAGCAATCAGTCTAAACTGGGAAGACGAGGAATGGATACAGCCCATTGACTATGAACAACTTCCCTTCAGATGTCGTCTCTGTCATGAATACAGACATCTGGGGAAAAACTGCCCCAAACTTATCCCTAGGAATGATCTGTCTCCCCCCTCTGTGAACAAATCTACTGAAGATGATGGGTTCACCTAGGTCAAGAACAGAAGGCGAAGCAAGGGAGGAGGAAAACCCTCTACACAAAAGGAGCCGATGCCCAAGGAGAATAAGCGAGGGAACTCCTTCGAGGCCTTGGCATCCCTAAGTAAGGGAGAAGAGGTCCCAACTACGCCAATGGTTGAAGACCAGCAGGAAATCCCAACCAAAGTTCCAATGGAAGAGGAAGCCCAGCAAATAATTGGCACAAAGGAGGATGAAGGTGAGGATATGGATTTAGGAGAGCTAGACTTGGAAGCCATAGAGGAAGAATGCAGGAAGAAAGGACAAGGTTATGTTTCAAGACACGATCTTGAACTCCTCTAGGAAGCCATCATCCATACGGGTGCTCTGGAGAGTCTTGAGATCGACCCAGAAGCCCAGAAGGGTAGTAAGAGAAAGTCCCCAGAACAGGAACTGCGGCGTGGAACGAAGACAAATAGGTAGCGCATAGCAGTAGTTGGAGTGTGACTGATTGAATCGGGTCAGTATACCACAATCAAGGAGGCCTTTTTTGAAGCTAAAAAGGTTTTCCAATGAAGCTCATTTCATGGAATATTAGAGGGTGTGGCAACCCCAGAAAGTGGAAAACACTAAACCGTAAAATTAGGCAAGAAAACTCGAATATTCTTTTTCTCCAAGAAACCAAATGCAGCTCTGGGGGTCTCGATAAGATTAAGGAGAAAATCTGGAAAGGAATTCATGTCATGGCTACTAATGTAGTCAGTCAATCTAGAGGTATCACAATCCTATGGCAGCCCTGCTTGGTGGAATTCTCCAACTGGTGGGCCAACAAGTTTGCTCTAATGGCATATTTTTGCCTTATGGATTCGGGAGTGCAAGGAACCCTAGGGAATATTTATGGCCCCAGCGGTTTCCTTGAGAAGCATTCTTTCATGGATCTCCTCAACTGGTTCAAGGAGCAATCAAAATAGGTGTTGTGGGTGCTTGGGGCAGACTTTAATCTGATCGCCAATCTTGGGGAAAAGAAGGGAGGATGAAGAATCCTAGACAAATACTAGGATGCTTTCAGTGAGTTTCTCTCTCAGACCCTGATGGTTGATGTGGAAATGGGAAGTGGTTGGTTCACGTGGAACAACAAACATGGAGGGGAGCATCTAGTGGCTTCCCGTCTGGACCGTTTCTTGGTGTCGAAGAATATCATGCATAGCTCGGGGGATCTTGTAGCAGATTTTCTCCCGGTAACTGGCTTGGACCACTGGCCCATCTATCTTTCTTGGGATTGGTCTTGTTCCCCTATGGGAAAACCCTTTCGTTTTGAAAGTTTTTGGATGGAGCACAAATATTTCAAGGACCTTGTCAGTCAGTGGTGGTAGGAATTGGTCCCTCCCATGAAGCAATATGTTTCTCTTTCAGCAAAAACTCAATACCCTGAAGGCAAAGATTCGCACGTGGAACGGAGAGGAATTTGGGAACATCTTTGAGGACAAAAAAAACTATTACTTGAGTTGGATCTCATTAACAGAAAGGGCATGGAAGGGGGCTAGGATGAGGATATGAAAGTCAAAGAGAAGTATTTAATGGGGCCGCTGGAGGCTAGGGAAAAACAAAAGGTGCTCTTTTGGCAACAGAAGGCTAGGGTTAAAAGGGTGTATGAGGGCGAAAGAAACACTAAATTTTTTCATAACTCGGTGATCCAAAATAGGAATAGCTCCAGAATCCAAAGACTCAAGACTAGGGACAAAAGCAGAGTGGAAACGAGATGGGAGATTGAAGCTGAACTCACACAACACTTCTCTGAGATTCTTAGGGAAGATGGTGGGGATAGAGGTCAAGACATTGAAAAAATAACAAGCCTAATTCCTAGGCTGGTTACTAGTGAAAACAATGAAATGCTGCTCAAACCTATCGGGATGCAGGAGGTTGAGGAAGCAGTCAATCAAATGGCGTTGGGGAAAGCCCCTGGCCCTGATGGCTTTGCTACCAACTTCTTCCATCTATTATGGGATCTTTTCAAGGAGGATGTGCTCAACATTGTGGAGTCCATGACCAAGAAAGGGGTCCTTAAAGCCTTTAATGTTACCTTCCTCACCCTTATTCCCAAATAGGTGGGGGCGGATAACCCCGATAAATTTAGACTGATAGCATTATGCAACGTGATATACAAAATCATCTCCAAAGTCATTGCTAACAGGCTCAAACCTCTTCTCCCAATGCTCATCAGTCTAGAACAGTCTGGTTTTGTGGAAGGTAGGCATATCTTGGATGGGGTGATTTTAGTCCACGAGGTAATGCACTCGCTCAAAATCTTGAGGACTTTAGGTATGATGATAAAGCTTGATATAGCTAAAGCTTATGACAAGATCAATTGGGAATTCATGGAGAGGATGCTGGGGGCCTATGGTTTCTCCCCTGACTAGGTGGAGTGGGTCATGGGCCTGGTCTCCTCCCCTTTTTTTAACATCCTCCTCAATGGGTTGTCGACCTCTACTTTTAGGCCCTCTCATGGCATTCGACAAGGAGACCCTATGTCTCCTTTCCTTTTCATCCTCGTGGCTGAGGGGCTGAGTCATCTAATCGTAGCCCAGGTTGAGAGGGGAGAAATCCATGGAATTAAAGCTCATGAGGGGGATTCCTCCCAGACTCATCAACAATTTGTGGATGATAGTATGCTCATGGGGCACCCTTCATTCCAAGAAGCTCTTAGCTTTAAGAAAATCCAGAATCTCTTTGTGAGGGCATCATGCCTAGCGGTTAACCCTAATAAATCTCAAGTCTTCTTTCTCAACACCCCCCTGACCACCCAGAGGAATATCTTAAGAATCCTGGGTTTTTCAAGAGGGGCCTTCCCGTCCAAATACTTGGGCATCCCCCTTGGGATGGGTAGGCCAAAAAAAGTCCTGCCAGGGAATTTTGGATCGGTTAAAACAGAAACTCTCAAGCTAGGTGCTGCACCCCCTAAACTTCCCCAGTCGCCTGATCTTGGTCAAAGCCATTTTGCAAGCCATGCTGACCTACCTTTTTTTTACCTTAGCCGCTCCTAAATCTATCCTCAAGGAAATTAGACATATCCAATGTAATTTTCTTTGGGGAGGACGTGGGGAGAAAGCCAAATTCACTCTGGTAAGCTGGGAGGATGTTTGCAAACTAATGGAGCAAGGAGGTTTAGGCCTTAGAGATCCTGAAGCGATGTCGGAGATCCTCGGTGCCAAAGTGTGGTGGTACTGGGTCAACCATTCCATGGATTCTTGGGCGAAACTTTGGAATACAAAATATGCTCGGGACAAGCCGAAACATTATTTGATCCAGTTCAATGAGGCTCCCAGTGGTTCTCCCATCTGGTTGAAAGCCCTGGCTGGCAAATCGATCATCCAGGAGCATAGTTTCTAGGAAATTAAGGATGGTAGCAGGGCAAAATTCTGGGATGAGTCTTGGAACTAGTTTCCCATCCTTCGCAGGGATCTGCAGTGGGCCCATATCAAGCAGCAAGTGCTCAAGAGAGGCAAAATCCAGGTGCATCAATCCTGGCGGGTGCGAAATCACATGGAGAACCATCAGTGGGACTTCCAAGAGAAACCTAAACACATTAGTGAGGAGGAATGGGAGGCTTTCCATGAAGAACTAAACAAACGCTTTATCAAGGTTCAAGAAGGCCCTGATATTTTTAAGATGGGTTTACACGACCAAAGGATCCTTTAGCGTCAAAGAGGCCTATAGTATTAGGATATCGAGGAATGTTGTGACAAATGAAATATGGAAAAAAACATGGACAACCAACTTATGGCCCAAGGTTTCACTCTTTGTTTGGATGGTCATCAGGGAAAGGATTCTCACAATTGATAACCTGCGCAAACAGGGGATTCAGGGGCCCTCCCAACGCTATCTATGTTATCAAGCGGAGGAATCTATGGGTCATCTCTTGGACAGCTACCCTTTCGCTTCCGTTGTTTGGTACAAGGGAGTGAGGATCTTTAGATGAAGCGACAAAAGATGGGGTCAACCTTCTCAGACCCTAAGGAACTGGTGGCCAAAATCCTTCAAGAATCCCATTATCATAACTATATGGGATGCCTTCCCAAGTATGGTCATGTGGTGTATATGGAAAGAGCATAATGCTCGGATCTTTAGAGACCAACGCAAACACATGGAAATGGTCTGCACTACAGTGAGAGACAACTTGTTATCGTCCATTCGTTGTATGCAATGGCATGATCAGGATAAGATCATCCCACAGGAGAAAGCCCGGATAGCTAAGAACTGGGGACTGAATAGTTCTATGTTGGCTGGTATTCGCCAACGAAATAAGTTTTGTCAACCCTCCAGCCCGTCCTTTTGGTCTGCCCCTCCCCCGTCTGTCTTCAAGCTGAACTTCAATAGCGTGTCTAAGGGCAATCCGGGCCTAGCGAGATATGGTGGTATTTGTCGTGATCAGGAGGGACGAATAAGGATAGTGTTCATGGGTGCCATAGGGCGGGATACCAACAACTCGACAAAATTTTTAGGCCTAATCTATGGCTTTGAAGTGCTGATCAGGAGAGGGTTTTTTCTAGCGATAATAGAAGGCGACTCCAACACCCTCATCCAAATGGCCAAACGTTTGCTGAATGGGAAAAAGTCGAATAAGGTCTCTCACAGTTGGCGTCTGGCATACAGGTTAGAGAGGCTTCGCGACCTTATCCTAGCGCACCCCGCTATCTCGTTTCGCCATGTCAGGAGAGAGGCCAACAAAACTGCTGGTAAGTTGGCGAATGCTGGCGTGGAGAGCAGATTTGGCTTTTGATGTGACAGATTGGAAGTTTTTGGTGAGGAGAACTAAGCCCAACAGTGTCGCCATCTGGCTGCTAGGGACGTCATGAGGGAAGTCCAGGTGGTTGGTCCAGCAGATGGAAGGACAGGTGGAGATGGGAGGCACAAGCACGCCTACACGAGGCCAGGTTAATGTTGTATGGCTCCATAGGTTTAAATGAGCACCAACTCTAGTGGTTGTACTGCTCCATTATTTCAATTTATGCCCCCAAATTTGACACGCTTGGCACTGGGCAAAGGGACCGTCAACCAGATAGAGAGAATAACTTCCACAGGACGATGGCTCTAGTTCTAATGATCGGCATGATGCATGCTCAGGTCAGGGATGGGAGTGCCCCCTCAAGTGTTCCTCTATTATATTTTGAAATCTCTGATCTCCATTATTCTGTGCCCTATAACAGAGAAAGTAGGCTTGAGCTCTTATGTATTACCTTACGTTGTGCCTTCAGGTTTGGCTCTGAGGGAGTCCTTCAGTGTCGCGTCCTTCCATTCCCCTTTTTCTCGCAAGCCATTTCGATGGCTCCCAAATGGAAATTCAGAAAGGAGGGTGGTCCCGGGGAGGCATCTGGCTATTCCTCCACCAAAGAGAAGTCTATCTTTCGACAAACTCATCAAGCCATCCAGGCTTAGCTTCTGGCACAGGAGGAGGCTGAGCTCTTCAAGGAGCACGTTCCGCTCAGTATACACAGAGAGGTCGAAAGGGTGGTTGAGGGGTTGTGGGCTGAGGTGAAAGCCTTGCCGAGGGAACGTCTTCACGAGGAGGTGGCGGATTGGGTCCTTGACCTTGGAAACACAGCTGGCCGAGCTTCAGCCTATGACTGCATGCTTATGACTTACTAGGTGACAGTCTATTTGGTGGGTCACTCCTCGACGATGTAGGAGGCCAAGAAAGATGACGATTCAGAACCTGTGCCCTTTTGGAAAGAACAGAATTCTAAATGCCACACTATGCACCAGAAGCTCGATGTCCTCATGGCCTGGTTAGGTTTCCCATTCCACCCTGTTGACCGTCAAGCCGTGGAAATTGCTAGACCTCGGGTGAGGGACAACAGAGGAGGAGCGGCGGAAGAAAGATACCCTATGGGCTCCCAAAACATGGTTGGCCCCCATGCAAGTGTTGTCAGCTCACGCAACAGGCTCCCAACAAACTACGGCAGTGCACCCCTCGGCTGAGGCTCCTCGTTGGGGACCTCCTCCCCTGGGTCGGATCTGATTTCCCTTCTTTGTTTGCGGTTTATGAGGTCTTTTATGTCTATGTTTTGTCAGGACGTTTTCTATGGTTTAAGTAGCTTAGATAGTTGTTGTAGAAGCTCTGATGGGAACCAGGTAGTCAATAGGGACCCTCGTGGTGATAGTATCTCAAGCCTGCTCTTTTTTATGTGGGATGGAAAGCTCTGTAACTTTGCTCAGAATTTTGGTTGGACCGGCTGTAAAAGCGGGGGCAGATAGACTTGGAAAACCTCTGTATTTTTTTGGCAAAACAGATTTGGTCCAGTTCCAAACTGGGTTCCACCGGACTGGACCACGTCCTCCATGTTTTTGGGAAGGCTCTAATTGTATATTGTTATGTAATCTGGATTCTGTAGAGTAATACAAGTTTTATTTACAAAAAAAATAAAAATATTCCCACATAAAATTAATTCCTATAGACATCATATGTTGCTAGGCATTGTGTAGCTTCATTACTTCTTAATATGTTGTGTAGCTTCATTACTTCTTAATATGTTACTAGGCATTGTGTAGCTTCATTACTTCTTAATAATGACACAGAACTCAACATTTATATGTTGAAGACAAAAATAATCACCTATATACACTTATTTATTTTGCATAAAGTTTTTTAATATTTAAAATTTAAAAAAAAAAATTGAAAATAACATACATGTTTACTAGTATTTAACTAAAATAATAACCTATATAAACCTATTTATTTTACAAAAAGTATTTTAGTATTTAAAATTTTAAAACATTAATAGTAATTCTAAAATAATATACATTTACTCATATTTGACCTTTCACTTTACACTATAAAATGAATTTCAATATATCAAATAATATTTAGAATAATTTCAACATCCACATAAGATATACGTGAAGTGACAGGAAAAGTAAGATACAAACATTATCTTCGATTATTCTGAATGGAGAAAAATATAAATAAATAATAATATTAATATACAGTAGATCATATACTGTGATATACTGTATTAGCCTATATTATACTTTTTGAAATGCGTGAAATGCTGGATGGTTCTAGCGGGACTCTGAACAAAAATTAACTTGGATTATTCTGGATTGATAAAGGATAAATAATAATAATAGTATGGTAAAGTGAAAATTGAAATTCGGGTTTTAGAATCCTCTGGAACTTACCCAGTTGTCTGGAATTGAAATGATGCTGCCTTCTACAATAGGCTAGACTCTTCTTCTTCCTCTTATAAAAATAGAACTTTCGCAGTGTTTTTCATGTATCCGAGATCATAGTGTTGTTCTGTATTCAGTTCAATCCTTTGCAGTTGCATCTTGCAATAATTAATAGAGAAGAATGTCGATCATTCCCAGCTTTTTCGGCAGCCGATCATCCAGCGCGTTCGACCCGTTTTCGTTGGATGTATGGGATCCTTTCCGAGCATTCACAGATTTGGCCGCCGGGGGTCCATCTGGCCAATTTGTAAATGAAGCTTCGGCCATAGCCAATACTCAGATCGACTGGAAAGAAACGCCAGAGGCGCACATTTTCAAGGCTGATCTCCCGGGTCTGAAGAAAGAGGAGGTCAAAATAGAATTGGAGGAAGGCCAAAGAATTCTCCAGATAAGCGGGGAGCGCAGCAAAGAAGAAGAGCAAAAGAACAACAAGTGGCACCGCATTGAGCGATCCCGCGGAAAGTTCCTTCGGCGCTTCCGGCTGCCGGACAATGCGAAGGTTGAAGAGATCAAGGCGGCCATGGAAAACGGGGTGCTGACTGTGACAGTGCCGAAGCAGCCTGAACCCCAACCTCCTCAACCCAAATCCATCGAGATCTCTGGTTAACCTTTCATTGGGTTTGAGGATATGATACTGGACATTATGTTGTTATAGATTTGTGTTATCTATTGCGTAGATGTGTGTTTCTAGAGGCCCTCCATTGTGCATTTCACAGAATAAATACATCCATTCCCGTCCCATTCAGCACATCACACCCATGTTTGTCGTATATGTTGTGTCTTTTTCAATAATTATCCAGTAATAAAAGAGAGGCAGGCTCAGGTTTTCAGAGGTATCGTTATTTATTTATTACGGATGCTGTTCTTTTTCATTTTTATTTAAATAGAAGTAACACATTACACTGAAAAGCTATGCAATGATAAAAACGGAGGCAGGTTCACGCTTCAGTTATTGAAGAGGTTTCAGTATTATTATCTCTACAGCAGGCAGGTTATTTCGATAAATGGTTGAACTTTAATTAATTATATTTTTATCAAAAATTTACTCAGGCTTGCTAAAGTAAAGATTATACACATAAACTTATATTTTTATAATATAATGTAATTTATAATTATCTCTAATGCTCTAATTTTGTAATTATTACACCATTTTGTAATTATGACTGTATTTATGGCTGACACAAAGATTGAAAAATGACTGCATTTTTTTATGGCTGCCACTAGTTGTAATTATGACTACATTTATTGCGAAGATTAAAAAATGACTGCATTTTTTATGGCTGCCAGGAAGATTGAAAAATGCATAGTGATTGGTTGATTTGACCATAATCTTTTAGGGACCCATAATTTTTTAGGATGTAAGGGGTTAACGAAAGCTATGTTGCTCAGTAAAAGAGTGCCATTATCACATGTTCGGTGTTCGAGACAAACGCTCTCCAGTCTCATCCATTAAGTTAATTAATTGTTTATAAAGGAAATTGTACAATTTCAAAACCCACCCATTAAGTTAATTAATTGTTTATAAAGGAAATTGTACAATTTCAAAACCCTAAATCCGTAAATGAAGCACACACTAGGAAGACAATGAAATTGATAAGCTACAAATGCTAGGTGGAAATGTGCATATGTTTGCAGATGATTACCATAAAAAATTACTGCTATATTTTACATTCGCCTAGAATATAGGCTTTGTACTAGTCATTGATGTAATACTGCATGTTTTATATTTTGTTTTATACTTTGGAATCATACAAACACTCCATGTAATAGTCATTGATGTAATACATGTTTTATAAAGTTGGAATCGTACAAACACTCCATGTATGTTAGGAGGCCTCCATGCCCTGTATATTTGCTAATGACATGCTTCTGTATATTTGCTAATGATATCTTAATACTAAACTACCTCTCATTTAAAAAACCATTACCATGCATTTATACAACCAAACTCATATTTTTTGCTTGTGGTTGCTTTCGTATAGTCTACATCGTTATCACTTCCGTTGCTCAATTCGCTAGTTACTTTATGAATAAAAACGCGTACAATTTAAAGCATGGCTTCCAATTAAGTAATCCTTCCATGAGCATTTAACATTTCTCAATAAATAACTCTAAGCATCTTATTGTAAAATTACAACTTAGAACTTAATACCAGTTATTGGAATTCAGTGCCTTCTATGGAAAAAAAAGCGTAATGTAGTCTAAACTATCTATGACAATGGCGTCACCATCCTTTACATTAGTGCTAGAACAACCAAGGCTGGTCTTTTTGCAACAACCTGGAAGATGAAGATGATGTTAAGAAATTTAGATTTCTAGGAAACTTTATGAGAAGTTACAATAACTGAGAATTTTAGAGTTACTGTGGAATTGGTAATTCTATTGAATTAGCAATTCTCTGCATGATGCTACTTTGGGGAAAGCAACCCTGGATCATGCCAGGTTTCTACCTTTAACAAAATAGCCCTTTCGAGTAAAATGTCAATTATTTAGTGTTTGGGTGGTAACTCTCCCTGGAAACAGTTTAGTTCGTGAATTGCTCAAACAAGTTTATTAAACCCTCTTCATCCCACCTCAGGTTTTGTTAAGAATCTTCAATGCTCAGGACAAGAAAATTATAAGCTCATTACCAAGGATGAGAGAGTCATCACAGAGTCGTTAAGGATGTTATTAGTTAAAAGTGTACTCCCAACCAAAAAAAGTAAAAACAAGTGCTATATTTTGTTTAACTTGAATAGCGTACATACACATTCTTTACATTCAGAGTTCAAAGGTAGTTTCTAACTGAATGGCATGAAAATGAGTTTTAACTGAGTTAAAATAAATTATTTGGCTTGGAATTGCTGTAAAGAAGGACCCGATTGCCCATTATTCTTCTCTATTTCATGCGAGGTCCACTTACAATTTCTCTGGACGATCCAAGGCCAAACTGGACGCCTATCAAAGTCGCGTGCGGGAGTCGGAAAGCTTCTTCCATTGTGCCGGTAAACGAAGTGACTGATCGCTTCAATCACCTGCCTTCCTTCCCTATTCTTAGTGTGCAGGTAAACAACAAGCATGCAACTGGTCTTCCTCATCCTTCTAGCATGTAGGTGAAAAGCAAGCAACCAAACAACGAAGCCAGCAGAATAGAAGAAGAAAATTAAGATTGTGTGTGAGAAACAGTTACAGGAGAGCTGGTAATAATAAGTACTTCATCATTGTGCCACTCCCTCATATACGGACTCAGGCATAGAATGGCCAGCAATTGCTTTTCAATGGCCGTGTGGCAGTTGACAAGCACCTAACTTGAAGTGTGTCATAGGGGGCATTGATGCTTGCTTAACTACCACTTGCCTAACCACCACGTCGCCCGCACAAGGATTGATCGGGAATTTAGGAATTAGTCTCCCCCATTACGGTGCACGTTTCGTGAATCCTGAACATGTATTAAGGTGCCTGTAATTGACACAGGCCGTGAAGAACCTCAAGAAATCAATATCTTATTACATAGATTAGTGTTACATATAAAAGATATCAAAACCGTTATCTATAGTTAGATAATGAGATTACTAACTAATAACTGAAATATTATTTACAGTGTAATCCCAAAGGATTACTCAACATTCTCCCCTTAATCCAAAGGGATATCTGACATGCCAAGCTACATTATAAAATTTTCAAACTTTTCACGACCCAATGCTTTAGTAAAGATATCTGCAATTTTCTCAGAAGTAGGATAACGTGTCAGATGAATGGTTTTGGCCTCAACATGATGTCGAATCAAGTGATATTTGGTGTTGATATGTTTGGCTCGATCATGGAATTTTTTATTCTTGGCCATATGAATTGCAGAAGTGTTGTCAACAAAGAGAGGTGTTGAAGTCACTTGTTTCTCTTGCAAGTCTTCAAGTATTTTACGAAGCCAAATGATTTCTTTTGTGGCTTGAGCTGCTGCAACATATTTGGCTTCAGTTGTAGAATCAATAGGAACAAATTGCTTTCGTGATCTCCATGTGATAGTTGATGATCCAAGTTTCATAAAATAAACTGAAGTAGAGACCCCATACTCTTTATCTCCATCAAAATCTAAATCTGAATAACCAATGAGATGAAAGTAAACTTTAGAATATTTGATGCCATAAGATTGAGTGCCTTTTAAATATTTGAGCACTCACTTTGCTGCATTCCAATGACCTTCACAAGGATAATGCATAAACCTGGAAAATAATACTACAACAAAAGTTATGCCAGGACGAGTAGTAGTAAGATAAATTAAACTTCCAACAAGATTCTTGTACTTTGTTGGATATTCAAATGTGCTACCTTCATTGGAAGTAAGCTTTAGATTCTGCTCCACTGGTGTTGAAACAGGATTACAATCCTGCATATGAAATTTGTTTACTAACTCTCCAACATATTTTTTCTGAGAAATGAAAATGTGCTTTGGTTTTTTATCTACTTCAATTCCTAAATAATAATGTAATAATCCCAAATCTGTCATATCAAAAACCTTTTTCAACTCTCTTTTGATAGATACTATACAATCGTCATTATTTCTTGTGATAAGCAAATCAACCACATAGACAACTGAATATACAATCGATCTTCCAACTTTCTTGACAAATAAAGTTGCATCATCTAGATTGAAGTGCTTATAATTCAATTTGAGAATATGTTCAATTAACTTTTCATACCAAGCTCAGCGTGCTTGCTTTAAACCATATAAATATTTGACTAATTTTCATACCTTATGTTCTTGACCTTTGATGGAAAAGCCTTCAGGATGATCCATATACACATCTTGTTTTAAGTCACCATTCAAAAATGCGGTTTTAACATCCATGTGATGTATCTTTGGCATCCTTTCTGTGCTGCTAATGAAAACAAAGTTTGATTGGTGCCCCATTTAGATGTAGGAGCAAATGTTCCTGTGTAAGCAACACCTTCTTTCTATGCATACCCTTTTGCTACAAGTCTCTCTTTGTGTTTGTCAAGTGACCCATCTGCTTTATACTTATTTTTATATATCCACTTGCATCCAATCGGTTTGGTTCCAATTGGAGGGTTCGCCAACCTAAAAGTTCCATTTTTATGAAAGCATCATACTCTCTTTGCATTGCACTTTTCCATACATCACTATTTACTGCTTCTTGAAAAGTTACAGGTTCATCAAACACATGAAAGTTTAATTCACAATCTAATGTTACAAAATCATCATACCTTTTTGGAAATGTCTTAGTCTGTTTTGATCTTCGAACTTCTTCTTGTTTTGGTGGTTGATCTGTTTCTTATTTAAGAGCAAATTTTTCATTATCTATGATACTTTTATCCATTCCATTAACAAAATCATCAACTGTCTTATCTTTTGTTTCATCAACTTGTACATTATAAGAACTTATTGCTATAGAAAGGAAATTCCAAAACTTGACTTAAAACAGGAATCCCCCTTTCAACATTTGGAGGTTCATTATCCATTTCATGATATATTTTTTTTAAATGAAATCTATCAAGTTGGGCAAGTTGTTTATCAATAGTGAGTGCATCTTTCTCAAATTCAAGAAATATAACATCTCTAGAAACAATAAACTTCCTGTTATATTCATCATACAACCTATAAGCTTTAGAAGTATTAGAATATCCCAAAAAAATACACTTCTGACTTCTTGCTCCGAATTTATGTCTTTGTTGCTTAGGAATCAAAGCATAACATGTGGAACCGAAAATTTGAAAATGCTTGATAGCTGGAAGATGATCATGTCACATTTCATAAGGTGTTTTGTTTTGTAGTGCAGCAGAAGGACATATATTCTTAATGTAGACAACACAAAGAACTATTTCTCCCCAAAACATTAACTTGACATTTTTTAAAAACATCATTGATCTTACCATATTATAGATTGTCCTATTCATACGTTCTACCACACCATTTTGTTGTGGATTATAAGGAATAGTTATTTGATGTTTATTACCATTCTCCTGCAAATATTTTTCAAAATCTTGCGATGTATATTCACCATCGTTATCAGTTCGAAGGGTTCCAATATTGAGTTGAGCTTCATTTTTAATCTATGAGTGAAAATTTCTGAATGTATCAAAAGCTTGAGATTTTTCTCTTAATAAATAAACCCAACACATCCTCGTAAAATCATCAATGAAAGTCATGATATATTTGTTACCATTTGTTGATGGAATAGTCATGGGCCCACATAAGTCTGAGTGAACAAGACCAAGCTTTCTTGAAGCTCGAAACATAGAATCATTAAAAGGTTTTTTACTATGTTTGCCTAAGATACAAGCATCACATGGGGAAAGTTGTCTTGGAATTGTAGGAAGCCCTTGAAATCCTTTCTATTTCATAATCCCGAGTCTGTCATAATTAATATGACCAAATTTAGCATGCCATAATAAGCTGGAAGATAAATTACTATTATGCTGAACCAAATTTGCAGAATTCTGTACCATTCAACTTTAAAAGTTTGTTATCTTCCACTCCATTCATTACAATCACATTATCATAAGCTCTTCTAATTTCAATGATACCATCAAACATATGTATCGAGTGATTTTGTTGTCTGATTTGCACAAGCCTGATATTAGATTTCTCTTCAATTGTGGAACATAAAGAATTCTAGAAAGTATATAATCAGCAAGTCCTAATAATTTCAATATAACAGAACCAATTCCTAAAGGTTTTAACTGAGACTTATCTACCAAATGAACTACCCCATCAATTTGATCACTAAAAGATTCAAAGAAGTCTTTTCTAAATGTCATATGACATGTGGCTCCAGTATCCAATAACCAAATGCCATTCCATGAAAATGAAGTAGTGAAAGCTTCCTCAATTCCTAGATTACAATGTGCAACAACATAATGTGCAGATTTAGGAGGGTTACCTTTATCATTTCCTTTATCTTGTACTTGCTTTTTCTTGTTAACAATTTTATCCAAAGAAGTTCTACAATAACTTGCAGTATAACCAGTTTTTCCACATTTATAACATTGTTTCTCTCGATTAAATCTTCCCCCCATTCCTCTATATTGTCCTCTTTGTCCTCTACCTCAACCTCTGCTTCTATTTTCATCCTTTGCAAACTCTTATTTTGATTTGTCTCCTTTCTATGCAAGACACAAAGTTTCTTCATTGGGTTTAATCTCCTTCTTCCCAAATGCTTTCTCTCTTTCTACAATTTTCTCAACGAGTGTTCCAAAGGTCATAGCTTTCATTTGGCCACTAGCTTGAAGTGATTCTAAATAATGAGTATAGGTAGGATAAAGAGCTTTAATAAATGCAGTAAGTTGAATGTCAACTTTTACATCGGTTGCATCAATATCATGGAAAATGGCTCTAATTTGAGAAGCAAGTTTCATTGGATCATTATCTTTTAATTCTAAGTTAAATAATTTCATTAACAGTGTTAGGATATTTAGACACTTATGAGTTAGTTAAGATCAATTTGTGTAATATATTCGTTAGGTAAAAATGTGTTTGTTTAGTATGCATTAGTATGCATTTGTAAATATTATAATCCAATTGTGATGATATGTTCTGAACATAGAGTGATCCGATGGTCCAACTTCTCTTATATCATACCTACCATTGATTAGTGGCTTAACACTTGATTGGTCTATGATAACTATTTAAATAGCATAGAGGTTCCTTGGCTAGTTGATCGACTATGAGAAGCTCATGCAAATTTATTTCTTTTGCATAATAAATTGCTCCAAGTAGCTATTTGGCTCGGGCCATGGACTGTTTCCCTCTCGAGTGTTTTAACCACGTGACAAACATCGGTGTGTTGATCTGTGATCTATTTGTGTGAAGTGGTTGCTTAAGTTGTTTGGTATTTTGGGAGTACCCTGTGTACCCAAACATGATATTAGAGATTTTATGAAGAGCTGCTTTTAGTTTTGATCGAGATCTGGAACCGGTGTTGCCGAAACTTTGAAAGGGTTTCTGGTTCTGGATTTTCTGTGCATTTATGGCCTATGGGAGATGTTCCATTGTGTCCGTAGTGCCATTTCCATTGGGAAATAGTTTTTATTTCACCAAAAATCGTTTCTGTTTGCTCCAGAAACACCCATTTCGGCAAATCTGAAGGTATAATGTTACAGTGACGGATTTGTTTTTTGTAAATCTCTCATATTTTATCAGTTTATTATTAGATCTTTTTTGTTTTAGTCTCATGGCATTGCCTTCTCTGATTGCGTATGCTCTTTTCCATGCACCTTGCATGATCGCGACGAATCAGAAACAGTAAGGAAAAGTTTATTTTTCTTGTCTTCTTGGCTACGTATGCTCTTTGCCATGCACCTTGTGCAATCATGGCAAATCAGAAACAATAAGAAAACTTGAAAATGTAGCGGGTAAGCTAACTAAGATCTAACCCCATTGTGTAAAAAAGTTTTTTTTTTGTTTTTTGTTTTTCGTTTTTTTTGTGATTTGCAGGAAAAGAAAGCAGACATGGAGAACGAGAGAGAAGAGTTAAAAAAAAAACCCAACCCTTCATCTTTTCATTATTTTATGTACCTTTTAAACTTAGCTCACTTGGTCAAAAGTTGTTTTATTACTTAATAGGTCTTGAGTTCAAGTCTTATTAAACTACTTTTTAGTGCATGCAATTTCTATTTTCAAATTACTTTATTGTAAAAGTGCATCTTACATAAATAAAATAAAATAAAAGTGAGTTACTTAAATCTTTTAATTTATCGCCGCACTATTTAAAAGTCACATTATTGTAAAATTGAACATCACTTACTCTACAAAAGTGATTCACTTCAAAGCAAATTTATTGTAAAAGTGATTGTCAAATGTTGATCTTGTGAAGAGGGGGCTTCCTTTTTTTAGTTGATCAAGTTAATATCTGCCACGTCACTATTGGGGACATCTTCAACTTTTTCTTTGATCAAGCATAACTTCATCATACAGAATCAGTTTTAAGTGCCGTTTTTTTTAAAACCGCATATTTTTTCGAGCTCTTTGCATCTAGATAGTTAATTTTTATTATTTCAACCATTATTTTATAGTATGACCACCCATTGTGATATTATACTTACAAGTTCTAACTATTTCTCATGGAAATCTCGTATGGAGGATGTTCTATGAAGTAGGAGACTTTTCAAGATAACCTCAGAGAAAGAAACATAACTCATTGATGATGATAAGAAAATTAAATGGGTAAATAGATGTGATAAAGCTCGTTGATTGATTAAGATGTCAATCTCTACTGATTTGTGATTCCACATATCTGGAATTGATTAACCTAATCTCGCTTGGGAAAAGTTGGAATCTGTGTTGGGTAAACACAACGAAATTTGGGGTCATCAACTTGCGAATGAGTTGATTTACTTGAATCTAAATAATTTTTCATGCATTCAGGACTATTTATCTAAGTATAAAACTCTTAGACTATTATGTGTAGAATGCAAGATTAAGAAAGAAGACAAATATTTATCATATTCTTTCAAAACTTAGACCTGCATATTTTGTTTTTGTATCTACATTCTACTCCATGAAAGAATCCTTGACTACAGCTAGCTATAAAGAGCATAGCCTTGAATCCTTTTGTGATTCCTTAATTAGAGAGCAAGATAAGCTCATTCATCTTGGAATAATTAACAATGCAGATACATCTGGGAAAGTCTTATTGTCCCAACAGAAAGAAAAGTTCAAGCCTCCCAAGAAACAGAATTTTCGCAATAATAAGCAAAGCAACAAGGGTCCCAAACCTTCTCAGTCAACTCCTTCTTTAAAAAATGACAAAGGATCCAAGCAAAAAGGAAAGAAGACTGAGCATCATTGCAATTTTTTTGGGAAAGATAATAATGATGAATCTAAGTGTTTTAAATAGATGGCATCCTTGGAAGCAGCAATGAAGAAGCACCACATTAGCCTAGATTCATCTTCAGAATCTACCTCTCATGGACATGCACTTTGTGCTTCTGGTTACTCTTATACTGCATCTTCTTCTTCTACTTCAATTGAATGGCTCATTGATTCTGGAGCATCTTATCATATGGCTAAGGATAAATCCATCCTTTCTACTATGCATGAATGTAACACCAAACAAATATTTGTTGGTGATGATAAATCTCTAAGTGTTGTAGGATCTGGAACAGTTCTAGTAGAAAATGGTCATTTCAGTGATGTACTATGTGTCCCAAAAATTTCCTGCAATTTGTTATCAGTCTATCAAATTACTCATTCAGGTGAAGGTAAAACTGTGACGTTTACACCTCACCAAGTTGTAATCAAGGATTTTAAAAATCCTCAAAATCTCCTTGCTACTGGAACTATTGGTGATATTACCAGGTTGTACAAATTTAACAACTTTGGGTCATCACCTTTTCCTTTAGTTTTTGTTGCTTATAATGATAACTTGAGCAAACTTTGGCATGAGCGATTTGGTCACTTAAACTGTCGCTCATTGCAACAATTATGTAAAGACAATATGGTGACTGGTCTTCCATTGGTATCTTGTAAGGATGGTGTTTGTTCCTGGTGTGTACTTGAAAAACATCATCGGGACAGTTTTGACAAACGTGCCTCTTGGCACGCCTTGATTCCTTTGGAGCTTGTGCATAGTGACTTGTGTGGTTCTCTTCCATCTATATCATTTTCTGGTTTCAAATATTTTTAACTTTCATTGATGGCTACTCTAGATGCACTTGGGTTTACTTCTTAAAACTTAAGAGCGAAGTATTTAACATGTTCTTGGCTTACAAGTCCCTTGTTGAAAAACAATCTGGTCATCAAGTTATTAAGTTAAGATCTGACAATGGAGGAGAATATATTAACAACAAGTTCACTACTTTCTACATTGAACAAAGAATCCAACAACAACACATTGTTCCATATACACCACAAAAAAATGGTGTAGCTGAACGGAAGAACCACAGTCTAAAAGAAATGGATAATTGTATGATCCAATTTAAGGGACTAAGTCTTCAATATTGGCTTGAGGCCATAAATTGTGCAAATTACATAGTTAATTGCACACCCACTAAACTTTTACAAGGTATAACACTAGAAAAAGCATGGAGTAAAATTAAACCAGATGTGGTCACTTTCGTGTGTTTGGTTGTGAAGCATGGGCTCACATTCCGAATGAAAAATGGAAAGCATTGCAGCCTAAAAGTGAAAAGTGCATATTTGTTGGATATTCTGAAGATGTAAAATGTTATATACTTCTTTAGTCCCATTCACATGATATAATCATTAGAAGAGATGTTAAATTTGATGAAAATCTCTTGGCATGCACGCCTAACTTGGCGGGTGTGTCATCTTTGGCCTGCGAGCTTGATTCGGCGAGTGTGCCTTCTTCTTCTTTTTCCAACCTTCTTGACAGGTTTCCAACTCCAGTTTCTGATGATGATAGTGAGGATAAAAATCCAGCTCTTCCTGTTCATGTTCCTCCAATTGCACCAACACTAATACTTCCTTGATGGGTTCGTTCAACATGTGAAGCAGCCAGTGATATTTCCGGTGATCCCTGAGAGATCAACGTTGAACACGTTCTTAGTTTCAGTGAGCCTCTTCTCTTTTGGATCAGGTTTCCGAGAATCATGATCCAGAAATTTTTGCAGAAGCTTCAGGAAATCCAGACTGGGATGCAGCTATGGATGAAGAATATCATTTCTTAATGGCGAACGATACTTGGGATCTTGTTCCTCTTCCAAAAGGAAGAAAACTTCTCAGATGTAAATGAGTCTACAAAACTAAGTATGCATCAGATGGAAGTGTTGAAAGACTTAAGGAAATGTTAGTTTCTAAAGGTTTTTCCCAAGTTGAAGGGATTGACTACAATGAAACCTTTGCCCCTGTAGCAAAATAGAACTCCATCTACCTTGTTCTTTCACTTGCAGCCTTACATAACTGGGAAGTCCATCAAATGGATGTTAAGTCTGCCTTCTTACATGGTGAATTACATGAGGAAATTTACATGGAACAACCTCCTGGATATGTTCAACATAACTCTAGCCTTGTTTGTCTCCTTAAGAAATCCTTATATGGCCTTAAGCAAGCTCCTAGAGCTTGATATGCCATCTCATCATACTTGTTCTTTATGTTGATGATATTATCCTTACTCGTAGTGACCCTAAACTTATAACCCATGTGAAATCCAGTCTTAAGCAAAATTTTGAAATGTCATACTTAGGAAATTTGCATTATTTTCTTGGTCTCCAAGTCTTGCAAACCAAAGAAGGAATTTTTCTTTCCCAGTCTAAGTATGCTTGTGACCTTCTTTGTCACTTCCACATGGAAGATTGTAAACCAACCCCTTCTCCCTTCCAGTCTGGAGTCAAACTTTCTGCCACTTGTACTTCCCTTGAAGTAGATGCCACCTTGTATTGTCAACTTGTTGGTAGTCTTTTATACTTGACGCATTCTCATCTTGACCTTTCCTTTGTCGTTGGTCGTGTTTCCCGTTATATGCAAACTCCTCATGAAAGTCACTAGAAAGCAGCAAAAAGAATACTTCGATATATTCAAGGTACAATCCAATTTGGGATTCATTACAGTACATGGGGGAAACGTTTGTTGGTTGGTTTCACTGATTTAGATTGGGCCGACGATCCTGATGATCAAAAGTCTACTACAGGTTGTGTTTTTAGTCTGGGATCTAGACCTGTCACATGGGCTTGTAAGAAACAACAATCTCTTGCTCTTTCTTTAGCAGAAGCAGGATATCGAGCCGCAGTTAATGCCAGTCAGGAAGCTATATGGCTTTGAGAGATCATTTCAGATTTTGGATTCAAGCAGCAACAACCTACTCCACTTTGGTGCGACAATCAAAGTGACATCAAGCTTGCCAAAGATCTAGTTTTACATCAGCGCAGCAAACACATTGAGCTACGCATGCACTTCATCAGAAATCTTGTTCATGATAGTGTTATTGAAGTTCTCTATTGCCCTACAGATGATCAAGTTGCAGACATCTTCACCAAGTCTCTTACAGAAGCAAATTTTCTGAACTTCGGTCTATGTTAGGAGTTCAGGAATGTGTCCTTAAGGGGGGATAGGATCTAATGCCTTCTTCCTTCTCCCAATAGTGTCACTTTTGTAAATCCTTCAATCCTATCCCAAGTTGTCCTTAAGGGGGGATGTTAGGATATTTAGACACTTAGGATTTAGTTAAGATCAACTTGTATAATATATATGTTAGGTAAAAGTGTGTTTCTTTAGTATGCATTATTATGCATTTTTAAATATTCTAATCCAATGGTCACAATATGTTCTGGACATAGAGTGATCTGATGGTTCAACTTCTCTTAGATCATACCTACCATTGATCCGTAGCTTAACACCCGATTGGTCTATGATCTCTATTTAAAGAGCATAGAGGGTCCTTGGCTAGTTGATCGATTATGAGAAGCTCATGTAACTTTCTTTCTTTTGCATAATAAATTGCTCCAAGTAGCTATTTGGCTGGGGCCGTGGACTATTTCCCTCTCGAGGGTTTTAACCACGTGACAAACATCGGTGTGTTGATCTGTGATCTATTTGTGTGAAGCGGTTGCTCAAGGTGTTCGGTCTTTTGGGATTACCCTGTGTACCCGAACAAACAGTTGTATGATTTCAAGCTCAGAATGTGAATCATAAAAATATTTTAGTTTCTTTAATGCTTCCCAAGCACTTTTGCTAGAAACTAAAAGTCTACTTCTTCACTTACAGAGGCAATAAAAAAGGCATAAGCCTTCTTGTCCTTGCTTTTCCATAATATTAACTCTTTGGCATTAGTAGGTGGTACTGGTGCACTTTTATCCACTTCCAGAAATTCACAAAATTTAATTTTCCAAATATAACGAATTTATCCATGTAACTTTCTCTCCACATTGGCTTTACATTTAGGTAATGTTGTAAAAACTAATTTCTAAATTCCAAACAGAATATGTATTTTGTACTCAGTAATGATAAGAAAAATTATAACAGAAACAACTGAATACATCAGTTTGAAACTGTCTACAAGCTAAACATCAAACTAAACATATAACATACGAGATTAATTATTTATTTCTAACACTCCCTCATAATATCAAGGGTTACATTATTAACTATGCCTAGATTTTGACGTTGAAATTGAAAAGCATCTCTTCCCAAAGGCTTGGTGAAGATATCAGCTAGTTGTTCTTTAGAACCACAAAACTTGAGAGAAATGTCACCACCTTTGACAAGTTCATGAATGAAGTGAAATCTGGTGTCAATATGTTTGCTCTTCAGATGAAATACACTATTCTTTGACAAGGAAATGGAAGAATTATTATCACAAAAAATCAAAATAGGTTCTTTTTTTGTATATCCAAAATCCATCAAAAGTCGTTTAAGCCAAACTACATGACATGCTATCGTCATTGCTGCTATGTATTTTACTTCTACAGAAGAGATAGATACTATGGGATGCTTCTTGGATGCCGATGAAATCAAATTCTTGCCAAAGAGAAAAGCATATCCTAAAGTGTTTTTTCTGTCATCAATACTGCCTACATAATCACTATCTATGTAATCTGTGAGCATACTATCTGGTGAAGCTGTGTACCACAAACCATAAGTGGTTGTACCTGCAATGTATCTTAAGATTCTTTTACCAACTTTCCAATGAGAATCCTTAGGAGATTCCATAAACCTGGAAATGTAACTTGTTGTGAATGCTATGTCAGGTCTTGTAGCAGTAAGATACATAAGACTACCAACAAGTCGTTTATACAAAGTAGAATTAACTACTATGCCCAAATCTTCTTTGCTTATTTTTGTGCCAAGAGCAATAGGAGTGTGAGTAGGCTTACACTTTTCAATCTTAAACAATTTTAAAATATTAGCAGCATATTTCTGTTGACTAATACATATACCATGATTAGATTGTTCTACTTCAATTCCAAAGAAATACTTCATTAATCCCAGATCCGTCATTTCAAACTCACTTTTCATGGATTCTTTAAATTCGTCTAACATCATGTTTCCTATGTAGATCATGTCATCAACATAAAGACATAGAATAAGAATTTTACCTTACTGATTTACCTTGATATATAAAGTAGGCTCATTGTTGCTCCTAGTGAAACCATCTTTGAGTAGATACTGATTAATTCTATTGTACCAAGCTCACGGAGCTTGCTTCAAACCATACAATGTTTTCTTCAATTTGTACATTTGATGCTCTTGTCCTTTGAATTCAAATCTAGGTGGCTCGCACACATACACTTCTTCATTTCATACTCCATTTAGAAAAGCAAACTTTACATCCATTTGATAAATAGGCCACTTATTTTGTGCTGCAATGGCCAAAACAAAACGAACAGTATCCAATCTTGCTACATGTGAAAAAGTTTCACCATAATCAATGCTAGGTTGTTGTGAAAAACCTCTGGTAACTAATCTTGCTTTGTGTTTATCAATCTCGCCTTTCTCATTCAGTTTTTTTTTATAAACCCATTTAACACCTATGACATTTTTATTTGCAGGTAGATCAACTAAATCCCATGTATTATTTCTTTCAATAACTTCACTTTCATTATTCATTGCATCTACCCATTCTTTTTGCTTTGCAGCTTCATCAAAACAAGTAGGTTGAGATGAGAAAATGCAAATTGTACTACATCTTGATCATATATATCACTCAAACTTCTCATTTTTTGATGTGTATGATCAAAATCTGAATCACTGTGAAATGAAGAACTACTTTAATTTGGAACTTGCAATATTGGTAGGTGTGTTGTAGGTGCTTGATGTTCATTTAACTCAATAAAAGTATTATGAGATCTATTGTTTTCCATTTAATTCCATGATTTATTTTCCATGAATTTAACGTCTTTACTTACTAGAACTTTTTTAGTGATAGGATTATATAATCAGTATGATTTCTACTATTCACTATAACCAATAAAAATGTACTTCTCAGTTCTATCATCAAGATTTTTTCTTAGTTCTTCAGGAACATGATCAAAAGCAACGCAACCAAATATTCTGAAATGAGAAAACCTTTAATCCACTCCATTTTTCTTTGGTTACCTTACCTTGAACACTGGAAGTTGGTGATCTATTCAGTATGTAAACAGAACATGCAACTGCTTTAGCCCAATAATATTTGGACAATTTTCTTGCTGTAAGTAAACTCCTGGCCATGTTCATCATGGTGCGATTCTTTCTTTCTGTCACTCCATTTTGCTGTGGAGTATATCTGGTAGTTGTTTGTTTTTTTATACCATGTTGTTTACAAAAATCAGGAAAATCTCTAGAATCATATTCTCCTCCTCCATCTAATCTCAAAACTTTAACAATTATGCCACTTTGTTTCTCTGCTTCAGCCTTGAACTCTTTGAAATATGTGAAAGTATCTTATTTGTGTTTGAGAAAATAAACCCAAACTTTCCTGCTAAAATCATCAATACATGTCAAAAACTAAAAGCTTCCACCAATTGACTGATTTTGCATAGGGCCACATAAGTTTGTGTGAACTAACTCTAAACAATCTTTGGCTCTATAAGAGGCTAATGGAAAACTATCTCGCTGATGTTTTCCTACTATGCAACTTTCACAAGAAGGAGTCTCATTAATTGAAGAAGGAAATCCTTTGACCATATACTCTATTTATAACAAACTCATACTTTTGATTGGTAAATGACCATAGCGATAATGCCATAATTCAGTTTCATTTGCATTAACAACATTACATGCATACATATTTCCACTTCACATTTCTAATGGAAACAATTGGTTCTTCATCATATATATTTTTGCAACAAATTCTCTATTTGGATCAAAGATTTTGTAGTAAGTGTCATGGAAATTAATATCATAACCATGTGCCATTAGTTGTTCTACACTCAATAGATTGTGCTTGAGATTTGGTACATAATAAACATCATAAATATTTTTCACTTCATGCTTTGTTAAAACTGGCACAACACCTTTTTCTGAAGCTTTGACTAAATGATTATCACCCAAACTAATTGTAGTAGCAGCAGATGTATCAAGATTAGAAATCAAATCTTTCTGACCAGTCATATGATTGCTACATCCACTATCTAGAAACCAAATATTTTTGTCAAGAACTTGCTCAGAAACTTGACATGAAAGAAACATTGCATCAGATGTTTCACTTTCTGTAACATTAACTTTATGTTTATGCTGCAACTTACAACATTCATATATATGATGATCATACTTATTACAATACCGACATTGAATTTTCGATTTGTCTATCCATCTTTGGCTATGATCCTGTGAAGATTATCCACATTGGATTTAGTTGATCTACCTGCAGATAAAAATGTCATAGAATGTATTAAATAGCATACATTGGATCATTTACGGTTGTTAACGGAAACAACTGAATACCGCGTTTGAAACTATCTACAAGCTAAACATCAAACTAAACATCTAACATACGAGATTAATTATTTATTTGTAACACTCCGTCTTAATCTCGAGGGTTACATTATTAACTATGCCTAGACTTTGACATTGAAATTGAAAAACATCTCTTCCCAAAGGCTTGGTGAAGATATCAGCTATTTGTTCTTTAGAACCACAAAACTTGAGAGAAATGTCACCACCTTTGACAAGTTCACAAATGAAGTGAAATCTGGTGTCAATATGTTTTGTTTTCTGATGAAATACACTATTCTTTGACAATGAAATGGAAGAATTATTATCACAAAAAATCAAAATAGGTTATTTTGTTGTATATCCAAAATCCATCAAAAGTCGTTTAAGACAAACTACATGACATGATGTCATTGTTGTTGCTATGTATTCTGCTTCTGCAGAAGAGATAGATACTATGGGATGCTTCTTGGATGCCCATGAAATCAAATTTTTGCCAAAGAGAAAAGCATATCCTGAAGTGCTTTTTCTGTCATCAATACTGCGTGCATAATCACTATCTGTGTAACCTGTGAGCATACTATCTGGTGAAGTTGTGTACCACAAACCATAAGTGGTTGTACCTACAATGTATCTTAATATTCTTTTACCAATTTTACAATGAGAATCCTTAGGAGATTCCATAAACCTGGAAATGTAACTTGTTGCGAATGCTATGTCAGGTCTTGTAGTGGTAAGATACATAAGACTACCAACAAGTTGTTTATACAAAGTAGAATTAACTAATGTGCCCAAATCTTCCTTGCTTCCTTATCTTCTAAATTCTCATTTTCACAAATTCCATCCCACGTATCATTAAAAATAAGGCTACAGGTGTGAAGATCAAAACAATAAGACTCAACACGGCAAACTCTATGACAATGGTGGCACTTAAGAGATTGTTTGTTCAACTTTTCAACTGCAATATCATCATGTACCTGATTATTGTCTACAAATTCTTCCTTTTGATTGGCATCAACGAGAAATCCTCCACTCACAAAGCTAACTAGTTTTCTCTAATCTGGAATATGGAAAAGATCATCACACTCTTCATATCCTAAACCATACTTATTTCTTTTAAACAAGAATTCTTCTTATGGCCTTACAAACTTGGTGGAAAATTCGCATTCCTTTGTCTTTGCAATGCTTTTATCTTCAGTTTTGAAAATTTATTCATTCATGTTAGGATTTTCATTTGTTATCCTAGTGTCTAAAATAAACAATTTTCTATTGAATTCACTGATTTTTTTCATACTTGAAAAATGCTTGGTGTCCTCTTTTTCACGATCAACATGTTGCTCTTGGAGAAGACCCAGTTCATCAGATAATAACTTGTTTTGTGTTTTGACCATGTCTATTTTTCTATGTATGTTTTGCAAAGAGGTAATAATTGTGTTAAATATTTTTTTGTTCACCGAAATTGTAGATCCTGGAGTCGCGTTGAGCGATGACTGTAGTAGATGTAAGAGTTCTTCAATTCTGGCCATTTAGATGTTGAGGGTTTCTTATAACTCAACACTTCTCTATTTAAATTTTCTTGTTTCTAAATTTCTTTTATCCCCCGGGTCACAAACAATGTCTGAACATAAACAAGTTCAGAATGTTACTTTGTCCTTCATAGGTGTTGGGTTCAACCAAAAATGCACCCAATTACAATATATATATATAATTCAACAATATTTGATACTCACAAAAATACTTGCACAAAACATAGAATGCAAGGATAAAAAAAAACTCAACAGGCAGAAAATAGGTGTTGATTTTGTATTTTTTTTTGTAAAATTCTGAATGCTGAAAATCTTCAATCTATCTACAATAATGCTGCAAATGCCGGTGTCAACGCAAGACACTCTATCACGGATGCTCACACAAGAGAGAAAAACCATTTCTGTTACCAGCAAACCTTCTGTCACATGGATCTACCGGAATGCATTTAGAACTGATTGTGGTGACCACCAAATCTTGATGCTTCATTTTGACATATGTAGACATTGATTCTGACTTTCTTTTTTCAAGCTTACAATGCTATTTTTTTAATAAAAAATCGTTTAAACACTCCTTGTGTATATAAGGTCCATGTCATAACTTAAAATCTCGTTTCATAACTCCATTTTTTTATATGAATTATGTTCACCGCCTCTTTATGGGTGCCAAATGAAATCGTTATACCTTGTAATGGACGGCCGATTTTTCCTTTTTGCCGAATTTTCTTTCACCGTGAACATATATTGTTTTTCTTTTCTTTAAAAATTAAGAAAATAAATATTTTTAAAGAAACCACTAGGCTTCGTGAACCTCAGCAAATCAATATCTTATTAAGTAGATGAGTGTTACATATAAAGGATATCAAAACCATTATCTACAGTTAGATAATGAAATGACTAACTAATAACTGAAATATTATTTACAATGTAATCCCAATGGATTACTCAACACTCCCCACTTAATGTGCAGTCTTTGTCTTTCTTCCACAATCTTTACTAAGCAGCTCTCATTTCTTGGTGATAGCTCATTTGCTGGCTCCTTCTTTCTCACCAATGCTTCGAGTAGTGAAGAACCTCAACAAATCAATATCTTATTACGTAGATGAATGTTACATATAAAGGATATCAAAACCGTTATCTAGAGTTAGATAATGAGATTACTAACTAATAACTGAAATATTATTTACAATGTAATCCCGAAGGATTGCTCAACAGTAATGAAAGAGTGGGCTATACTCTCGACCATTTGCACCGTGGAGACCTAAGCCCACCTAAGCCCACTCACCGCGTTTTTCTTCATCGTTTAACTCCGACTCTGTTTATTTCTCCGTTGCTGACAAGGTCGTCCGCCCGTCCGGATCTGTCAGCATTTTCAAACAAATATTTTTTGAGCTTCCTGCGCCCCATCCTCCCGCCCACGAATGGAATCCCCTGTTCTCCTTTGTGATTACTCTGCACCGGGTGAAGCTCCTCTTGAATCTCTGCAACAGGCTTACAAAGCATAGAGCACGATCAAGAACCTGTCCTCCTTGCGCCGAAAAATAGGTTTTTATTTTGTAGGGTTATGGTCTTTGAAATATGTATTCATTTTATTCTCATATAGATCTCCTCTGTGTGGAGTTCTTTGTCTTTGCACTATGTATTTAGCTCGTCCATATGAAAAAACGGTTGGTTTTTCTTTCCCCGGTTTTTAATGAAGCACAATGCATCTTTCAGTTTTAAGATTTTATTTTGTGTGTCCATATCGTATTCTACTTGATCTCTGCAGATATTCTGGTGTTCACATACATATCATCATTAAATGTGAAGATCGGGATGTGGGTTTATAAATCAGGCTTGAAGGACAGTTTGCGATATTTGTATAGTTTAATAAGGGATTGAATGGACTTCGATATGTAGATCAAGTTAGTCAGATCATCAAGAGAAATTTAAGTAGTTGTTTGTTTCTTGTAATTAGGATCGCCAAAGGCCATGGGAGGGTTTTCCTGTGAGAGAATTCTTTGATATTGACTTTGTGGGTGCACTTGGAGGAAGGTCTAAACATTATTAATGAAATTTTATTTTTCTTTCTTGTCGCAGGGCCATAGCGGGGTAATCATTCTGCAGATTGGATGGATTTAAGAGATCCCATTTTTTTCATATATGCACCAGACGGTCTCTAGCAGCATGATAAAGATTTTTGGCAAAAAGTTTTGAGAAACTTCAGATTTTAGCGCAGATCTTAGGAAACCACATACCTTGATATTCATGGACTGTACCAAAAAATTATTCGTTTAGATAACAACAAACATTGAAGGAGCGCAAATTAATTAATTTATATGATAGAACAAATGGCCTAAGAAAAAACGCTACCTGGACTATTTTTTAATTGATTGAATGAGAAATACTTGTGTCTTAATTAATCAAATAAGACAATAATGTGGATAGGGATAAAAATTGTGATATTGAAAGAGTTTGTTGATAGGAGATAAAAAATATGTTCTTGAAGTGACATTGCTCTTGGTTTTTTCTAAATTCAAGTGATTTGTTATATAAATAAAAAAGCTTCACAATCACATAAATTAAATAGATTCAAAATCCAAATAAATGAAGGTGCATGACATACATATCACTGTCGCATTTTTCGAGGACAGTTCAGGAACTAAATTATGGGGATTGAGATCACTCGGTGGAGAATTATCGAAAATGGTTAAAATCAAACCTCGGTGGATGCCTCAAACGGGTAGAATTTGGATCCATCTCATTTTCATTTTTCATTAGTTATATTCAAAGTTCTGAATCTCCACTTTTATAATATCAATCAAATTTTTGTCATATGTAAACTTGTTTTTTGGTTGAAATTTCAAATCCAGCCGATCTTTTAATGACAATTTTAAATTCTTTTCTAAAATATTTTTATTATATTAACCATATTGAATGAACAACTCATCTTTACCATTTAATATTAAATTTTATCTATATTTTTTATTTGTTAATGTCAAATTTCATCGATGTCAAAAATTTGTATATTGATATTATTAACTGAATTTAAAATTTAAAGATTAAATTATAAAATTGTATATCCCTATTTCCTATAATATTTGTTTGGAAGAAAATTGTACATTAATATCTTTGAGTGAATTTGTACATTGATATCATTGTGTCATTTCCATCTTTATTACCTTGTTTCATATAATACTTGTTTAGAAGATTAGCTACTACCCATGTAATTAGGTTATGGTGTGGTTCCGCTTAGTTTAGGGATAGCCAAATAATATTTCAAAAATATATAAACAATGTAATATAGAGATAGTTCTATAGGGTATGAAGAAATGAGAACATATTGAACAAATAAGTTATTTCAGTATTTACAATACACCATTTAATTAAATGGAATAATTACTTTGTACTTCTTCCTTATTTCCAGCTTGATTAATTGGTAGAGTTATCTTGTATATATTTATATATGCTCAAGTTGGGGAATGAATATGAATATTTAGTTGAAATGATATGATGTGTTATTTATTAGGATTTCTATATACATGGCTTTTGAGTGACTTGTTCCACTCCATTTCTGGTTAAAATGATAGTCCAATAGTACGTTAATTTTCCAAAAAAATTGAAACACATAGAACACTAAGTTAATTTAGCCGCAGTCTTTTTGAATTTGAGGAAAAGTTTAGTTTTATCCTCATTGGACCCAAATATGTCTTAGGGTTTAATTGCCGTTGATTGAAATTCTTTTGGATCCCATGCC
>LPNX010455019.1:774179-831890 GCA_001517045.1 Pseudotsuga menziesii | reverse complement strand
TATATATATAATCTAGTTTATATGGTCAATATTTTTACCATGCTCGTACATTGTAAATAAAAGAGATATTATATGTTTAATTACAAGAATTAATAAAAAATTAATAAGATGAAAGGAAAATTCAAATATAGGTAATTTCATTACTCATTATGCCATTGTGAAGTTTATTTACTAAACTATTTATATATACATATAATAATTAATATTATGAGTTAATTTTAATTATTATGTATATCTTCCTTAATGTAAAAATGCATTACTATGGTCCACTTTTACATTACAAGAAAATAACTGCATGTAACCTTATTAACGATAGTCCACTTTTACATTACTAGAAATGGCTGCTATATGCTTAGTGAGAACGAAAGAAAAGAATAAACAATTGTAAGTGACTAGTGAGAAAAATATATTAGTTGTGGTGGCTGCGAAAGTCACTTTACTTGCTAAGTTTTTGTACTAGGGCTACCAAGTAGTTAGTCTCGGCTAGTCTTAAAATTAAATTTTAAAATACTGTTTTTAATAATTTTTACAAATTTCCACTTCTTAATATTTTATGATTGATTGATCATATTTATTTTTTATTTTAAAAATTTTACATTTTGTTTTATAATTTTTAAAAATTACATTTATTTTATTTATTAATGTTTTTAAATAAAAAAAATTATATCATTCAAGTGTCTATTAAATGTTTTATTTTAAATATCACAATGTTCAGACTAATTTTATAGATACCTTAAATAATATTTAAGGTTATTAATATAAAAGAATTGTTACTAAAATTTAAAATGATAAATGCCTTTAATTTGATAATGTCTCCCATAATTAATATCAACCAACTTTGCTTTCATTTTGAATTTGAAAGTTTGAGTGGACAACATGAGTATCTAAAAGTTTTATGTTTATTTAGAAAAGTTAAAAATAATAATAGTAATTATGATATTTTGTTACCAACATGTTCATTGTTTTATTGATATTTTGCTACCAATATGAACATGTTTGTTAGTTATTGAAATTGTAAATAAAATACATACAAAAAACATTATTGAAATTGTAAATACAGTACATAAAAAAACATAATGTGAAAAAAAAGAAAAAAAAAACATAGCATACAATTCACAAATATCCATCAATATTTTGTGGCAGTAAACATTCCAAGGAAAATAGATATGAAAAATTAGTTCAAACATATCAACAAAGTTTTTATTTAGTGCAAACATATATGCTAGATTGAAGTAGGTTCAATTTTTTTCAAACAACTTGCCATTCACCTATACTTTCAAAATTGTAAGATAATTTGAAAGGGAAAAGCTAAAAGACCTTTGGAAAGAAACAAAAATGCCTCACTAGAATATATATAGTCCGAGTGTAAAGGAAATTATTTCAGGATGTCCATATTGATATTCATCTCCCTTGTCAATTACACCATCAAATTGAACCATGTCTAAATAAAAAACTAGCAGCCATTTATGTGGCTATGAAGTAGAAGTAGTTGGTAGATAGCTCCGAGCTTCAACAGTGCTTGTACTAAGCAATTAGAAACTCAGGAGAAGGCTCGGAGAGCGGTTGAGTAGTTTTTTGCAGAGCAGGAAAGTGGTAAGCAAGCAGTGGCCCTCGTTAGTGAAAGGATTAATCCTCAAGGAAATGTACCACCATCAAGAAGTGTGCCCTTATTCTAGCAAATTAGAGGTAACAGTTCTTATTCAATGCTGAACTAAACCAATTTTTTAGATTGTCAATGTATTCCCTTTTAGTTTTCTATATGGGTACTAGTGAATAGTAATTCAACCATAAAAAAACTTGGTATCTCTCTACTCCTTTTGTCATGGCAGAGCTATACTCTGGCTTAGCCTCAAATTTCCTCGAGAACCGAAAAAATCACCGAATAATTAACACAAAAAAGAGTTACTTTTCTTAGAAGAAGTTGAACTCAGCAGTTTACCTGCCCTTTCAACTTTGAAATAGCTTAAGGAAACTGCTATCCCATCTTCAGAATGCAGTTTATTCCACTCTACCTTGTTTGGTAGTGAGTTTATTTATTTATTTTGGGTGCAAGAGTAGTGTGGGTATAAATATGAGTAAGTTAAATGGTGGATGATTTGTGTTATATAGAGAGAGAGAGAGGTTTTTTCTAGGAAGGATGATTTGTATTTTTTAGGAAGCTGGCAAAGTAATTTATCCCTTTTCATTTTGATTGGCTTTCTAAATTATTGCTGAAATATCTTTAGAATGTAGTTTCAACAACCTAAAATTATTAAATTATTTGGTAAACACCTTTAGTATGTAATTCCAACAACTTAAAACTACAATTTCAACACGAGTTTAGCTAAAAAATAAAAAAGATAAAATAAACAGAAAATATGCAAATCCTCATTTCATTTATCTGACACAAATCCATGGCATCATTCTATATCATATCGTTGAAGAACAAAAACTTGTCAATATTCCACCAGTTAAAGCTAAACTCCCAGTCAAGGGTTTCCTATTCAAGGAAATAAGCCATTTGTGTAGCAAATATAGCTATTCTTATGTTTAGTTATATAGAAAAATAATAGATCCATTTTAATTTAAAAAGATTTTTAATATAAATTTTTAATTTTAATTTTATTAGTATTGAATATACTATATTTTTAATTTATACCAATACTTACTGCAAAGCCTTAGCTTAAGCATCTCTTTTTCACTTATAAGGAAGTCTTTAGAAATCTTTTTGATGACAAGTGAAGAATTGAAAGAGAAATGGAGCTCCTTCAGAAAGATATAATTAAAGAAGGGATTATAGAGGCATGGAGTATTTTAAAGAGGAAAGCTTTAAACAGGAACTAGAAATCAAGAATAAATAGGAGGAAGGAAGTTTATTGGTAACATAAGTAAAAAAACTCAATGGATAAAAAAAGGGGCAGAAACTATGAGCATTTTTTAATAAAGCCCTAATTAAAAGGAGGAACCTCAATAGCATATCTTCCCTAACCTAATTATTAATAGAAAGACTCTTACATTTAGATTTAAGGAAAAAATGAAAAACTAAGACTAAAGAATGGATGCACTCCAAAAATATATTCATTTTGATTTAGAAACTTCTCAATTTTTTTACATATATTTTTTAAAGCTTTTTTTATTACTTAGATTTAAATTTACAAGAATAGTGTTGTACCTCGAACAACAAAAATAAAGATTAGTAAAAATTACAATGTAAAGGTGATCTACCCAAGAACAAAATTAAGATAAAAGTTAAAGGTGATTTACTTCAAATAATTGAAATCGAAAACAAAAATCTAAAAATAAAAGTTAAAGTGGTTTTACTTCAAATAATTGAAATCGAAATATGTTTTAAACTAAAAAATTAAGATGAACCTACCCAAAAAAATTTGAAAATTTCAAGTTTTTCCTTCCAATCCTTGTGCATTCAGTTCTACATGACTAGATGTTGTGAATTGCAACATCAACAACTCAGCAATTGAATATGATCAGTTTTACAAGACCGGATAGCGTTCTTTGTTCAATTAATGGAAACTCTGTGTTTTTATCTTAGATTCTTTGAAATTAAGTAAAAAGACTAGATAATTACAAAACATCCACAACTTGCATTGCATTTTTAAATAAACTGTGAAAAAAGAAAATCTGATTGTATTTTTAAATAAAATGTGAAAAAAGAAAATCTGAGAGACATTCATTGCATTCATGTAGAGACTTTATGTGCATTCCATGAAAAATAGAATGATCTAAGATATTAGTTTCCATGAATACATAGAATGATCTAAGATATTAGTATCTAAGGTATGGGGGTATGGATCAAATATCTTAGGGGTAAACAAGAAATTTCCACAAACCTAACAAAAATTGGATCTTTACATACTCAATAAATGTGTACTTAATAAATCCCATCTTGAAATAAATGTATATATTGTTATTTGCCTTTTGAAATTGTATTTTGGAATCTCACTAATTTTTCAGAATAAAAATAATTAATGTTTTTTCTATCGTGTATTTATTCTCTGGTGTGTTGGATTATTGTGCAAGTTATAAGCTTCGATACTTATGTTCAGGAATCAACACTGTTTCCCAACACCAATTCCAATGTAATTTGCAATTTATGCATACATGTATTGAGAGATTTTTGTTTTTTCTTTGAAAAATAAAAGAGACTGAAACCTTCAATTCACAGGCCGTGTAACTTGTAACAAAATAGTAGTAGCAGGAGATACAGAGATTCAAAATGTACAGTCCAGCTACGGATTAGTCTCTCTCTTTCTGGAGTCCTTGAACTTACTGGTGGGGATATTACTATTAGGCACTCCTACTTTCTTTAGTCTTGCTACGTGGGCCAGACCTAATGGGCCTTGCAATCTAAAAATTGGAATATACATACCCCTTTGTATGACATTGTTTTAGGAGGGCCTATGCTTTAAATTTTCATGAGAACCCACAAACCCAGTCAATCCTTAACATTAACTTTCCATGAGAACCCACAAACCCAGTCAATGGTTAACATAGAGGAGTTACTCTTTTCAAAAGAATTTGAGCTCAATGGTTTACCTATGATTTGAAATTTGAATTAATTGAAGGACACTTCTCACCATTAAATTCATAAATGCAATAAATTGCTATATCATTCCCTTAGATCACACAGTATGAGCTTTCTTGTTATAAATGGGTATGGAATTGGATATGAAATTGGAGGTGCTTTCGAAACAAAAAGAAAAGTTGAGAATTAAACTGATAGTTTTGGGTATCATCTTTATATGCTCAATAAACCGACACTCTACCCTGAATAAATGTTAGGAAATTTGCTAATGGATTTGGAACTCAACATACTTTGACAGTTTCAATTTCTGTCCACCGACACCAATCTCATCACCATGTTTAGAATTGCCTGATTTCTAACTCCATTTTCTCTTCCTAGATACATCTTCAAACATGTTCTTAGATCCTACAATCCTATGGTACCGCACCATAGCCTTGAGTCGTTGTTGGCAGTTGAGGCAAAAGTAAAGTGGCCTTGAGGAAGATCCATTTTGTAGGCCTGATGAACTTGGCTGACGACAATTTATAGGAATGGCGGTATCTACAAACATGAAGGAAACAAACCTGAATGTGAATTCAATGACAACAACAATGAAAAAAACATAAATAAAATAAAAACACAATATGTAATAAGAAAAAAAAATAAAAGGACACAAGCCTAAAGGTCTAAACATTGCTGCCATTCTTGAGGTAGTGGAGACTCAACGAAGCTCCATACCAATACTTGACAGTTTCAATTTCTATCCATCGACACCAATCTCATCACCATATTTAGCATTTCCTGAATTCCAAGTCCAGTTTCTCTTCTGATATGCATCTTCAAACATCTTCTTAGATCATACAAGCCTATAGTATCGTACATGAAACTTGAAAAAATCCAAGGTTTCAAAGGGTTGACTAGGGTTTAAAGGAAAACGACCACAGGTTGGGAAGGGAAAATCTAAATCGATACAAGCGCCAAATTCATGTGATAATTCTGAAAGACTCAAATATTATATACTGAAATGCTAGTGAAAGATTGAGGTATATATTAATTGTGGAGAACCCACCTTTGGAGAATCTCTGAGGAAGTAGGAAAAGACCAACCAAAGAATATGTGTTTGGGACCCTTATCCTTACAAGGGGCACCCATGAATTGACTTCGACCCTATCTTCTTTCCCTTTTAACACCTCGATGTCATCCATGGGGTTTCTTGTTTAGCACTCGGGTGTCCTCTGCAACAACCTCCTATTTTAGTAATTGAGCTACTTCAAACACCAGTTTATCCTTCAGCACACCCACTGCATCCTCAGCGTCAACCTCAGGTTTGTATTTTGTGACCCCGACGTCTTCATCCTCAACCTAGTCTGTCTTTTGGTGTAGCGTCCCATCGAGGTTCGACTCTGGGACCTTCTTTTGGGACATCCACACAACCGAATTTGAGCCAAGCTCCATTGTTAGGGACCCAGGATCCACGTTCAACTCCAGCCTTTGTATTCAACACCATACTTGCAACCTTATCATCTTCAACCCCAAGCATGTTTGCTCTAGAACTGCAGAAACCCTTGACAAGCAACCAGTCTCTCAAAACCCTTGAGGTGTTTGAAGCCCTCAGATCTATGGTAATCAATCAAGCCAACAATGGCAGGCCATCGGAAGGGCACTGTGCAGTGCGTTGAGAACAGCGTAAGGGCGGTGCAGCAGAAGAAAGATGCATTTAAAGGCTTTGATAGGAGATAGGATTCGAGGAACCATGAAGGGAACTACATGAGCTAGACATGGTGCCTTTTGCATAGTTACAGATGTAAATATATAAATTTCAGTGCCAAAATAGTAAGCTGCCAGAAGAAATAATTGTGCCACACATGCACCACACTTGTCTAGTCATCATTCGCCAAGCCATGAGATACGTGTTAGAACGTTATTTGTCAGGAAGATGAGGAATCTCTTGATACTATGTCTCCATTGAGAATGCCTCCGGTGTAAATATTGAATATGAGCTAAGTAGATGAATTACATGTTTCTTTAAAAACATAAATATTATTGGATGGATTTTGTTTTTTTGGCAATTTGTTAATCACTGGAAGATATATATGTCAATCATGTTAAGTATAAAATTTTTGTTAAATATTTAATATTCCAGCAGCATTTAAAATTTTGGATAAGTATTTAAAAAATCACTAAAATAAAAAACAATAAAAAAAAACCTTAAAATAAAAATCTTGTTGTCCATTTAAATCCCGAGGACGGTGAATCCTTATTAAATGCAATATCTAAATCGTATCTAAATCCACGTGTGTAGTAAATGCAATTGGGAATACCAATTGAAGTGACTTGTTCATAATGATTACGAAATCTATCAAATCCTCATGTATAGTATATGCAATTGCAAATACCAGTTGAAGTAACTTGTTCATAATGATTACGAAATAAGGCGGCCTGATCTGTAAGTGAATCACAAAGAAAACAATTATAATTAAGATATTTTATAAAAAAAACTATTTTTACAAATTTTACCCTATACATGCAATCAGTCGTGAAATTTAAAGGGCTGATCTTAATTTTTTTTGGAAGGGCATGTAACTATCCAACCCTTCAAGGATGAAAGGTTTTAAAAATAATTGCACTTCAATTGAAAAATGTAAATTAAGTTGACCCTTCAATTGAAAATTGTAAATTAAGTAGACAAGATACTAGTGTTTTTAAAAACCAAAATGACACCTAAAAGTAACAAAAATAAAACCTTTTGTATATGAGCCTTCAAAAATATAAAATAGTATAATCTAGGTAGACCGTAGGACTGTGCTCAACTGAATGATGGTAAGCTACAACTGGTAACATTTAAATGAGCCTTAAGGACTCACGACTCCATAATCCATTGTATGGAAGATATGTAGAAACGGGTACAATAGATATGTGTTTTATGTAGCTAAAACAAATCTCATACAATTAAAACAAACTTTATAGATTCCGGTAAAACAAACTCTATAGATTCTGGCAGAGAAACAATATTAAGAGACAAACTACATTATAGAAAAATACCTGAGCTAAGAAAAAGTCCAAGACTCTGAAATTTGAGGCAATCGGCTGGCTAAGACTCTGAAAGTTGATGCAATCAGCGGGCTCATGAAGCACATGAATTGCTCAAGCAGTTTTTTTACAAAATCTTGAAAAGAAAACATATGAAAAAGTGTCTTTAGATAGATTTTTAGGCTAGTATGTGTAACTTTTAGCAGAAAATTGAAATTTATTAACACACGTTACAACTGCACAGGACTCTATAAGTCTATGGATTCATGAAATCCTGAAGGTGATGGACGATTCGTGAATTGCAAATTTGCAATGGCATAATGCATTGGGCTTTCCAAGTTGCCGTAACAAGATTAATTACAATTACTGTATCAAATAAGCCGCCACCGTCAAATCTTCCCAAATAAAGGCTGAGTGAAGACCTCGACTTCACGAATCAACTATGCTGCTATGCATAATGCGATTTGACATATTTAATGTTTTCTAACTCGAAGTTCCAGGCGACAACATAATGTGATGTGACAGATTTATTGGTTTCCAACTCGAAGTTCTAGCCGTCCACTTTCCAGAGTATAGGCCATTAATAAGCTAGATATATTGAAGAAACTAGAGCTAGATGATTCGAAACGGAACTCGAAATTTTCCAAATATAAATTATAAAATAATACATTGTGTATTAATGTGGATTCCCTAATAAATACATCAATAAATGGGGGATTATTATTGGGCAGATGACCACATGGCACTGACCAGTGACCACAGTGACCACTACTAACAGGGCATAAATTGATCTTCATAGATTCGCACTGCGCGGCCTCTGGGATCTACCTGCAATTGAAAAATTATTTTGATGGGCACATAAAAAAATTCACCCTTCCTTTGAAATGTTGAAGTTAAATTAGCACTTCAGTGTGGATGGGTAAAATAAAAAAATTAAATTTTTTTTGATGGGTAATTTTTTTTTATACTCCAAGGACGGGCTAAACCCCTTTGGAAGGGCTAGGACGTGTTCAAATTTGACCGGTGCATGCAATTGATAAATTTTTGGTCAATGCAGTTTAATATATAGTCAATGTTGTTGCGATTGCAATATAACCTGCCTCAGGTTACTTATAATCATTGCTACTCTGCTTAATTTTAATAGATATAACATTGTTTTTTTATTTTAATAGATATAACACACACATTACACTAAAAAGCTATGCAATGATAAAAGGAGTAAGCTATCTACTTGACAATTTGCACGGGACCCACCGAACGCCGTCCAATAATAGCTTACTCCGTTACTTTAGATTCAACTCCACACAATGGTTTGAATCCCATCGCATGCTTTCTATGAAATCCATTCTCCTATTTTGAATGAAACATGGTTTCTATGAAAATCATTGTCTTGTTTCTATTTTGAATGGAGTTAAACACTGGGAGGCTGAAAATGGTGAGAATACTTGACCTCAGCTGGAACGAGATGCTCGGCAGATCTGTTCCCAAGTCATTGTTCAATTGCAGGCACCTTCTATGGGTTGGCCTTGAAGACACGAACTTGACCCTTCAGGTGTATCGTCTGTAGCGGATGCCATACCACGAACAAATGGTGTGGGAGTTGTCCATAACCCAAAAAACCACTTAATATTCACTATTTTTTTTTGTAGGAAAACAGTAACCACAACAACTCCACCACTCAGAAATATTTACCAAAGTCTCATGGATTCTGAAATTTTTAGAGAATATACACTGTTTCATAAAACAAAAGCTATAAACAATATAAAAAAGTGACTTATCAAATGACAACATTCTCAAGATACAGGAAAATATTCTTGAATTCGTAAGTTACCAAAGCAAAACTTCTTGTATGAGCTATTGTAATAAGTTGAGTTTTCATTTGTCTCAAGACATAAACCAGCCCAAATCTATTACTTCAATTGTTAAAAAATTATGAAATGGTTAACAGTAGTACTACAAGTTGTAACAGTTAAAAATCGAAAGCACAATATCAATAGTATGACGCTGAGCCACTGCCAGGTCTATATGCCCCAGTGGCATTCCAATTTTAAACAGATGAATATGGTTCACGCTCAACAATATTGCCACCAGGAAGGTAGTCACTTGAGCTACTTCCACCAGCTCGGTTACCTGCACCATAACTTACTTCTAGACCTTGGCCTACCCTGGACACTCCTCCATAGCCTAGTTGTTGATCTTGTCTTGGATTAGACTAGACACTGCTCCATAATGTGAATCTGTGGCACCTGCAACATAAATTCCACTATCTCTGCGATAGAACAAATGGTGTGGCAGTCCAGTTGGATAATGGTCGAGATGGATCCAATGTCATGGCTTTCTTGAATGAGAGAGCGGTGTTCAAGTCCCTTTTATCGTGAAATGTTGGGGATTCCTCTTGCTGCATATTGCATCCATTCAAAATAGAAACAGGGAAATGGATTTCAAAGAAAGTATGTTCCACTCAAAACAGAAAACGGGAGAATGGAGTTCATAGAAAGAATGGATGAGATTGAAACGATTGTGTGGAGTTGAGATACTGGATCGGATGTGGTGGCTTTCTTGAACAAGAGAAGAGAATTCAAATCCCTTTCATCGTGAACTGCTGGAGATTCCTCTAGCTGCATATCGTGTCTCTACATATCCCTGCATATAGCGTCCATTCAAAATAGAAATGGGAAAATGGATTTCATAGAAACCATGTTCCATTCAAAACAGAAACAGGAGAATGGATTTCATAGAAAGCATGCGATGAGATTGAAACGATTGTGTGAAGTTTAGCTAAGGAAAGATAGAGATTCCTCTTGCTACATATCACTTCTCTACATATCGCTGCATATAGCATCCATGCATATAGCATCCATTCAAAATAGAAACAGAAAAATGGATTTCATAGAAACCATGTTCCATTCAAAACAGAAACAAGAGAATGGATTTCATAGAAATCATGCGATGAGATTGAAACAATTGTGTGAATTTTAGCTAAGGAAAGCTACGTAACGGAGTGAACTATCTTTTGACGACTTCTGGTGGACCCTGGTGCAGTGCAAATGGTCGGGTAGATGGATTACTCCGAATAAAAACAGAGGCAGGTTTAGGCTTCGGTTATTGAAGAGGTTTTATTATTATTTACTTATAATCATTGCTACTCTGTTTAATTTTAATAGATATAACATATTGCTATTTTAAGAAATAAGCCGACGATATTTGATTTGAATTCAATATGATTTCTATGTTTTCATATTTCAATCCACTGATTGCTAACAAGTAGCAAGAGTAATTGCACGTTGTGAACTACAAGTAACAATATTTTCTACATCCTGTTAATTAGATGTTAATTGGATTTCATTGAAATTTTAATAAATAAAAAACTAATTGATTAAGTTTTGATGTCAATGAACTCTTTTGCACCGTAACTATATATAAAATTATTTCAATGGACACTAATCCATAGACAGTGCTTAAAATTCCTTGTCTGTTGGTGCGATAAGAAACCAACACATACATGTGTGAGTTGGCATCGTGGGTCCTTCATCGGTTCATGTTGTCGCTAGGACATCATCGGTTAGGGTTTCTAATAGACGAGTGAAACTAGATTTAATTCTTGTTTCACCTTCTGCATATCACAGAATCTAATTCCAGCAAAGGAGGGCATTAGATGCGATAGAAACTAGATTAATTTGAGGTAGCGAAGGACAGCAGCTTTGGAAATTTCAGTGTGGGGAGATAAATGTAGAACCTTAATTGTTAAGAGTATATGTTTCCTTCGAGGAGGTCACGGGTCATTGGGAAAAGAGGGTCCTTGTTACACAAACAAGGAAATCTCATACACCAATTAGTGTCTTATAGAACAAGAAAATATATTATTATTATTATTATAGAACAAGAAACCAAAGGAGTTCATGGCTATAAAATACATAGGAGGCCATAAGGTATGGCATTGTTATTTCCTTGTTTAGTTGCCCTATTTTTTTTCAATGCATGATTTTTAATGTCTTTGAGATCAGCTTCTATTCTAGAGAAAATTCTTTAATGTGAAACTAAGTGTAGATAGACAAGAATGTTGTGTGACATCATTAATGACTGGTCATTAATGCATCTTAATATAATTCGTTTTAAGGAGTTAAGGATTAATTACAAGCAGATTTATATAGCATTTTAGTTTATGTGTAGAAATTAATTACAGTCTTTCATGTTAGTTGGTAGCTTTCAAAAGAAGAAAATTTTAGTCTTTGTATATGCAGAAGAAGAATGAAAAAAATTGAGAAGAAAGAAAGTGCAGAATGATGGAGAAAGAAAAACATAGTAATAAGAAAAGGAGAAGAAGGAAAACTTTGAGAAGAGATAGAGAACTCAAGCTCCTATGTGTTTTGGAATGTGTTGAGATCCCAAGCTATGTAAAAGGTGAAACATCAATGTGGACTTACTTTTTTTTTATGTAGCTATAATATATAAACTCATACCTATAGTTTATGGTCGAATGCATGTCTTATTTATGTGGCACATAGTCTCCAGAATTACTTATGTGAATGTTGTTTACATTTACATTTTGTAAAAGACATAAAAAATCCTCATACATTTCACCTTATAAAAGTTAATTTTTTTTTCCCTATTGCTCCAGACAAGTGTTATTTAATATTTTGGTTATATGATATTGTGAGCCTGTCTCATATTATAAGTTAATAGACGAAGATATCTATTTTTATGTTAAAAGTCAGTAAAAACTGTTCAAAGATATGTTGTTTTAGGTTAATAGTCAGTAAAAAGTGTGTAGACTAGAAGTGAGAGTTAAGTCTCGAGTAGTAAATTTTCATCAGAGTAAAAGTCTATCCCAGGTAAAGTTGTGTGTGGCATCTCTAAAAGTAAATAAAAGAAAAATTATTACCATGTATTAAATCAATTTAACCCTGGCATCTCTCATTCTCACTCATTCATCTCTCAAGATCTGGTATTTTAGGAAATAAAGCTTGTCTTAAAAGAGAAAAATTAATTTTGAAGGAAAATACAAAAAATAAAAAATGGCTTCAACTTGTGGTGCACATATGTCAATCTTACAACACCAATTTTTTAGGGAAATAATTATGAGTATTGGTCTCTGATAATGAAGGATTTGTTCAGCGCTCAAGCATATAGTAATTTCAAACAAGCTTAGAAGGATGCCTTCAGGGAAAACATGAAGAAAGATGGAAAGGCTATGTTCTACATACATCAAAACATCCATGCAAGCATACTCTGAAGAGTAGCAACAACAAGCATTACTAAACAGGCATGAAATTTATTGGAAACCACCTATCAAGGCTTGATCAAAGTAAAAACTTCTAAGTTCTAGATTCGTAGAAGATATTTTGAATCTTTGTCAATGAAATATATAGAGTTGTTGAAGTTAAATTTTATAGTAGGGTCATTGGTCTAATAAATAAACTGAAACTCATGGAGAAAATATAGAAGACAAAAGGATTGTTGAAATGTTTCTTAGAAGTATTCCCCAAAAATTTGAATCCTTGGTCGTGACCCTAGAAGAAAACAAAGACCTGTTTCAGTTTACCATTGATGAGTTACAATCCTCCCTCATCAATCATTGAAATTAGAATCAGTTGATCAAACATATCATGATAAGGTCTATTTGCAACAAAATCATCCATAAACCATGGAAGAGGCAAGAGGAGATATAATTATAGAGGTAGAGAAAGAAATTTTTTCAAAGGAGAATGCAACAATAGTCCTACAAATGTCATCGTTAGAGTTCAAAATCAGAACCCTAGTCAATCAAGTGGTCACATGTGTCACACACCTCAAAAATCCATAATACTAAAAAAAATTGTATAACATATATCTAAGAACACAATATGAAATTTCCTAAGTGTAATAGGGAATTATTGAACATTGAGATTTTATTGCATATTCTTGGCATTTACTTGCTCGTTCAACCTTTCCCAATCTCAATGACCCCTCTGCAATGATCATCCGCAAGGACCCTTCCACAAATGTGGATTATGGATTGTGGGTCTCCATTAAACTACAAATAAAATTAACCTTTCGCAAATAGCACTCTACAATATCACTATTTTCGCAATTCAATCTTTTGGAGATTGAGTTTCTACAACAACTATTCAACAAGCTCTTTTCTTTCCACAATTTCCTTTATGCAAGAACCTTTCCAATATTAGTCTTTCACAATTGCGGATTACAATTTAACCTTTTAGAAATTATTCTCTTGCAATTAACTTCCACATGGATTGCACGCCATAATTTGACTTTTATAAATTACCCCTTCGCAATGTGGATTGCAAATTACACGATGTATCTTAAAATTTTATAAATTGGGCCCTCCGCAAATGAACTTCCGCAATGCGGATTGCGGAATGTATTTTAACCTTTTATAATTTATCCCTCTGTAATTGACCTTCCACAATCAGGATTGCAGATTGCGGAACATATTTTAACTTCTTATAAATTATCCCTCCGCAATTGACCTTCCATAATGCGGATTGCAGAACATATTTTAAATTTTATAAATTATCCCTCCACAATTGATATTCTACAATGCGGATTGCAGATTGCAGAATGTATTTTAACTTTTTATTTGGAAATGTGTTTCCACAAACCGTATTTCCATATTTTAAGAGAATTGAATTTTTGATTTGGTCTAAGGTATAATTTGAATTTTCGATAGGAAACTAGTCATGAATTAAACCGTAGATATAATTGTAATTTTCTTTTTTTCAATCAATGGTTTCTATCCTTCGATGGGCTTACTGTCCTAAGTAAGTTGGTGAGATTATTTTAGATCTGATTACTATACTTTATTAACACTCGATGACTATCCATGATGGGCTTATTACTAGGCATGGACAAGAAGGATTCGTTGTTGTGAATAGTTGGGGCATCATGATTTAACCAATAATGGGGATTACAAGGGTTCCCCTAAAATCCGATTGTTTAACTAATAATGTAACTTCATGTAGGAGATTTGGATAAATATTATGTACATGGATTTCATTCTCTTTCTTAAAAAAAAAACACAGATCTATACTATAAACATAAATCATAGATTCAGTCGATACTTTATTTCTATAAATGAATATTAAGGAAGCATTTAGGAAAAATAATGCAAATAGGAAATATATAGTTAAATATAGTATTATACTTTTCAGATTAGAAATAGACGATTTCATTCCATTAGGAACCGAGGAGTATAACAACAACAAGCTAATTCAAAATAATTAGAATTTAGATTAATCTATTGTAGATCTAGGTTTTACAACATATTCTACATTATTTGAAACTTAAAGTATGAACCTAGAACCAACGCTCGGAAAAGAAAAGTGGAGAAGTTCTTCCTCCAAACCAACTCCTATAGAATCTAAGCTACTTGCTCCAAAACCACCGATCCTATTCGTTGAACCATAAGAGAAAAATATTCTAATGCCCCATCTCTTGCAATTCACATATGTTAATCCATGTCCAATGTCACCTCCTACTGCTTATGGACATACTATTATATAATATTTTTCCTACGACTTGGTCCTTTATTAGCCTCCTTCTCTTTAGCACTCATTACGAGTTACAACCTGAATTTTGGGGATGATGCCTCCTACATCTTAAGTTCTCACTCAATGGTTTTTGCCACTTATCTTTTTACTCTTGTGGTTCAGCAAACACTCTTCAACAACTATATCAACTTTGTATCCATTCGCATAGTTTATTACAAAATGTTTTATTCTTTACTTTTATGTCAAAACTAATAAAAATAATAAAGTAATAAATAAAGTATTTTTCCAACAGAATTAATAATAATAATTAATTCAGGGGGTATTACATAATCCTCTCCTTAGAAGATAACACCGTTCTCTTTGTTATAACTTTTTTTTTTCATTCTTTCATTACATCCTTTTGAAATAATTCTAGATATGCCTCCTGCATTTTACTTTTCTAGCTCTCGAGTAGCTTCTTTTGGACTTAGGTGCTTCCATTGCACATTGAATTGTCCATTGGTATGGTTCCGGAGTAAAAGTTCTCTCCTCTTGATAATACGGTCTGGTCCCACCTGGAACTCTCCTTCAGGTTCCACTTGGAGTACAATCCAAGCAATCGCATGAGAAACACCATGAACATATATTTTGAATACAGAAACGTGAAAAACATTATGTACTTTATGATTTTGTAGTAGGGATAACTGGTACGTGACCGACCCTACTTTAGTTAAAATTTAAAATGGCCCACAATACCTGGGTGCCAATTTTCAATCCTTGCCCATTCTTAAGGTAATTTCTTGGGTGTTACCTTTATAAACACATGATTACCCATATGGAACTCTCTAGGAGTTCTTTTAAAATCAGCATAACTTTTCTTCTTATCTTTTGCAGCCTTCAAATTTTGATGTACTTGTTTCATGGTTAGTTCCATCTCTTTTAATAAATCAGGTCCTAACATGAATCTATCAATTGGACTACTCCATGATATTTGAGTATTACACTTATACCCATATAATATTTCCAATGGACTCATACATGCAGAAACTTGGAAATTATTATTATATGCAAATTATACTAATTGTAGTTAGTCTTCCCACCTACCTCGTTTACATCCATTATATACATCATTAGAATGTCCTCTAAGACTTGGTTTACTCTTTCAGTATTCCCATCTATTTGTGGATGATATGTAGGACTGAAATTTAATTGTGTTCCAAAACCTTTAAACAAGGCTTTCCAAAAGTTACCTGTGAATTTTGTGTCTCTATTTGAGACTATCACTTTTGATACACCATGTAACCTGAATACCTCTTTTGTAGTGCCCATCCTTTTAAGATGGGAACTTAAGTTCTGTCATTTCCTACTTGTATTTATCTAGCTCTAAAGAGTTACTTAGTCAATAATACCAGAATTTAGTTGCTTCTGTAGTTGTTGCTTCTTGGAAAACCAAACCTTAGCAGCCAAACTAGATAAACCACCCTGCCAACCAGCTCATCATGCTGGCCCTAGGAAATCGACAGATTTCCTAGCCCCCGAGCCCACAATCCGATAATCCAAATAGCATAATTCCATAGTTTAGATCCCTCCATCCTTTGTTCATAGTCCGATCTCCATTTTTCAATTTCTCTTCATTCTTTGAGTTTCCCACCTTCTCTCCATCCCTGAGTTAACCCCCTCCTCAAGTTTTCCTCCCTTCTTTTCCCCACTAGAAGCCCCCCCTTCAATCCTCCGCAAGCTCCTCCTTATATACAATTTTATACCTTGAATCTCCTTCCCTCTTACTCCACCTCCCTCCCAAACATTCATTACTATGGCTTGCTTTACAATCTCATTCAAAATAAAATATTATTTCTCTTGTTCTTCTATATCTCATGAAGTTCAATGGTATTGGGAATAATTAAGTTTGAATTTAATAGATTGAATGTATATCATTTAATGGTTCTCGAAGCCTTCAATTAGGATATTCCCAAGGAGGTGGATCCATTATTAACTTATCCTTTATTTAATATGTTAAATAAAATAACAATTAAATAATTATCCTCTTGACTCTTCCAAATTTGAAGTGGCAGATTTATTAATTTACAAAAATGTAAACTTACGATTCTAAATCTGACATGGCAATGATTTTATTAATATATTTATTTAATGAATCCTACCTTAACTTACTCGGTACATTTAATAACTAATAATACTTTTACAAGGTTTTCGATCAATGACTTTTATAATATTAAAACTCGTAAGAGGAGATTTAGATTCATGAATTTTGTAATGGAAAACTATATTGCAGTGTAATTATAACATAGTAGTAATAGTAATAATATTAATAGTAATAGTAATAATTAATAATAATAATAATTAATAATAATTGAGGTAAATACTATTGTCAATATTTATTTGTTTAATTGCTAAGTACCCTAGGAATAATCTAGTACACTTTTATCAATACTCGAGGTACATTTAATGGTTTAATTAATCACGATTAATAGTTCAACAATATATCTTTCCAAAGTTAATATTCATTAACAATATTTCATATTGATTGTACTTCTTTTAATTGCTTATTACCATGTTTACATACCATTAATTAATAGTTTTAATTGATTTATTCTTACACATATCCAATAACTAAACATCCATTATATGAATTTGATTAATATATATAATCATCATATTTACCTACTACAACTTATATGATTATTCAACCTGTTACTTATTTGTTTATTGATAGTAGTGTACATGTGAAAAGTGTGCATGCGTGGCCAGTGCATGCACAGGTCAGAAATGTACTATAAGAAAACATCATATCGCCTAGTCATACCTGTTCTTTACTAATAATACTCATTCATGCAAGTAGAACACATACATAAACATAACATAGTTATCTTAGCCTCCTCAATTATTTAATAGTTAACCCCTTTAATATTCATATCCTTATCTTTATGTGTATATTTATTTTAATTAATCAAGCATGTGGAATGGTACCTACTACCACTAACTCAAGATCAAGGAATACACACTCTCACAATATTAACTAACATATCCTCCCATCCTAACCTACGTCCACATCCTCCCTATCCCTCCTCTGCTAGTACAAAGTGGATGTCAGCTACACTGGCTGAACCACACAGAGCCTGAGAGCGGTAGCATCGGCTAACCTAGTGGACCTATCCTCTCCTAGCAGGCATCCGACTATCGTCATCACAACAAATTGGGGAGCGTGTCTCAGCACGGCCCTCCCACAACCTCGGGTACCCGACCGTCGTCATCACAACAACATGGGGAGCGTGTCTCAGCATGACCCTCCCACGACCTCGAGTATTATAAAAATATAGGGTGGAACACATCCATCCCTCTCAACATCCTGGGTCTATATACCCTATCAAAACATACTTTGCTGCTATCAGGATTATTGGATTGTGTCATCGTATCATCTTTTTTGTTTTTTCCGCTAAGGTTTACTGCGTAGCAAGTCAGTATTCCACGTATCATATCAAGTCTTCGACTATCACATATTACCAATGTCCTGTGGGTTAGTACTTCACAAATACACATGTATAACAAGTAATTTCACTTGATAATTAGTTGATCACACCATCATCCTCATCATTATTTCATGTAAACATTTCATTCATCATAGGTAAACATTACATATAATAATTCAATTGGCCACATCGTAATATGGTATTCACGTACCACATCATAGGTTTCACATTTGATAAATGAAAACATTTCAACATATACTATCATCATAAAATACAGTAATTCTATGATAATAAACACATCATAACCGCATAAATGTAGCAACATAATAATCGTGGTGACATCATAAACATAGTAACATCATAATCACAATGCCCTAATAAACCTAGTAACATCATAATCTCGGTCCCATCACGTCATAAGTAAAGTTACTGAGATGAGCAAAGTACAAAAGGGTAATATGCAATAAAGTGCAGTATATCTAACTCATAAATAAGCCTGGTTGAAATATGGGGCATTACATCTTTTAGGAAAATATCCGCAATGTTAACATCTTTATATGTAGATTTAACTGGAGTGAAATGAGAAGCCTTACTTAGTTTGTGACCTACAACCATGACTAATCATGCTATCGAAAATTCTTTGGTAGGCCAATTATAAATTCCATACTAATGGTTTCCCACTTCCATTCTGAAATGTGTAGTGGCTGCAACAAACCTGCATGATGTTAATGTTCTGTGTTAACTTGGTGACATTCAAGAGAACGAGCTAGGTATTCTGCCACATCTGTCTTCATATTTGGCCAAAAGAGGTCCTTCCTTAACATAGTGATCATTTTCTGGTATCCAAGATTCCCTGAATATGATCTTTTATGTAGTTCATCCATGAATGTAATATTAATTAATGTTATGCTGGGTATGTACAACATGTTTTTTATCAACAATGGTGCTTGTTGGTTTAGGCTCAAATCTGTTTTTACTTGATTTTGTTCATTTTTAGCAGTTTTTTCTTTTAAAATCTGCTATCAAAATTTTCGGTGCTTAGAATATGACTTTCGAGATTAGATTCATAGCCACTGCTTGCAAATAGTAAAATCACATGATGACTTAGAGCATTTGCCACTTTATTTTATTTTCATTTTATATGGTTGATTTCAAAACATGTTCACTTAAAAGGACAACCATCTTTCCTTTCTTGCAATCAAATTATGTTCATTAAATAAGTAGTTAAGACTTACGTTGTCTGACATGAGTATAAATTTTATTCCAATTAGGTAATTTTGCAACATTTTTAAGGCATGAAGATATGGAAGCAAGTTCTAAATCATGTATTGTATAGTTTTTCTCATGGGGTTTTAATTTCCTAGATTCATATGCCAAAACAACAAAAGAATTATAATAAAACTCCGCCTAGCCCTTTTTTGCAAGCATCGGTACACATGATGAAATACTTGAATAGATCAACAATATTTAAGATTGGGGCGGTATTTAATAGGTGTTTTAGTTTGTTAAAGCTTTCCATGCATTTTACAGTCCAATCGAACCTTTTACCTTTCTTTTGTAAGGAATTTATGGGGTACACAATCATAGAGCATCCTTCTATGAACTTCTGGTAGTATCCAGTAATCCCCATAAATGATCTGAGGCCAGATACATTCTTAGGAACCGACCATTCTATGATGGCCTTTGTTTTTTACGGATCAACTAAGATTCCATCCTTGGACACTATGTGTCCGAGGTACTAAATATTATATTTAAATAAATCACATTTACTGAATTATGTGTAAAGTTGTTGTTCTCTTAGTACTTGCAAAACTATTCTTAAATGTTCTTCATGTTCTTGTTCATTTTAGAGTATATTAGTATGTTGTCAATGAATAAAACCGCATACTTATCTAGATAGTTTCTTTATAAGTTTCTATTTAAACACATAAATTCAGCAGGTGCGTTTTCAACCCAAAATGTGTTACGACAAACTCATAGTGACCGTAGAAGTTTCTGAATGTTGTTTTAAAGATATCCTCATCTTTTATCCGTACTTGATGATAACGATACCTTAAGTCTATCTTCAAGAAGATGGTTGCTCCATGGAATTGATTGAATATATCATATATCTAGGGGAGTTCGTATCGGTTCTTAAAAATCATCTAATTTAACTATCAATAATCTATACATAATCTTAATACTTTGTCTTTCTTTTTCACAAAAAAGACTGGTTCTCTCCACAAAGAGACACTAGGTCAAATGTAATTTTTATCCATTAGTTCTTGTTGTTTAGATTTCGGTTGTGTAAGTTTTATTATATTCATTCGATATGGATCTTTCGATGCTGGTACCGCTTCGGGTATCAGATCAATCGTGAAATCAATGTCTCTTTTTGGAGGAAGTCCAACGACTTCTTCTGAAAAGATGTCTTTAAACTCTTCAAGATTGGTATGTCTTCTAGTCTATGTTTTTTATCATTTTCTTTATCATTCATTATGTAGATTGTGATCACTTTACATCCTTTTCTTACCGATATTTTCATTTCTAGCATAGGTATTGCTTTGATGGCCACCTTCCTATGGATCTCTTTTACTTGTATATTATCTCCATTATTGTCAATACAAGTAAAGGTTTTATCAAAACAATTTATCGCCACTTTATGTTCCTCTAGCCAATCTATTCCGATTAATAAATATTAGGATCCTAATGGAAGAATATTACATTAAGATGCGTAAGGAAACTATTCATCGTCAGTTTATAATTTCTAACAAGACTAGTAACGTTTTGTTTTGTACTTTTGGCTAACTGTACTAGCCACGATTTGTCAAACTTTTTAGCTACTAATTTTCATAATTCAACTATTCTAGGTGATATATAGCTCAGACTTTCACTTGGATCAATTAAAATAGAGATAGGTTGGATTTTTATCATACCTTCAATTTTGACCATAGAAGTCCGGTGGTCTACTTGCTAATTTTCCAATGCAGCAAAGATTCTGGTCATGCTCCTTGCCATGTCCCCAACTATAATCGCTTATTGGATAGAATGAACATTAGAATTATTTTTTATTACTCGAGAATATTCAAAGTAGTGTGGCCCTACACACTCCTGACATTTTAAGGGTTCTTTTTTTGTTGGATTCTTATTAAGCACAGTTGAAGGTTCTTTTAATGTAGAATTTTGGGGCTTAAAGCCTTGGTCGGTATACCCTGATATCCGCAATAGTTATTTCCTATGTTTTTATGGAACTTGTTCTTCTTCTTTCCACGATGAAAATTAATTGGCCCTTTATTTTTCCAGCATTGTATGCTTTCCCTTTTATTCTTTTTTTCGTCATAACAGATGTTTTCCTTCCTCATCGCTTCCTCTATCGTCTTCGAATTTTCATACTCAATCCATTCTTTGAACATGATTGGAAACAACTGAGGAACTTCTTTATTCCAGGTTTATCAACAATTATATAAGGAACCGAATGAAGAAGACTTAAAAAATACTACATAGTTCTTTCATCGTCATTGCTCCTAGCCTTAGTTCATAAAAAAAAATTTCCTTTTCTTCAAAATGTTGCTCTGATAAGTAATTTCTTTTAAAGAATTTTTTAAATGTTTTACAAGTTACATGTCTTTCTTTTATCCCTTTAACCTTCCTTATGTATTTCCACAATATATCTTCTTTTCCAATCATATTATAGATGGAAATTTGAGCCTTTAATTCATCAGAGCAGTTGTATGTCTGAAAATACTTTTTCATTTCGGACAACCAAGATTATGCCTCTTCTCCCTTCTCAATTTCCCCATTAAACATCGGTGGTTTCATTTTCTTAAACTCCCCGGAGATATCCTTATATGGTCTGTATTTCTTTTTCTTTTTGTTATCGTCACTGTTTTCGCTTGACTCTTGTTGTTTTCTGTGACGTTTAACTGACTCTTCACTGGAAGTTTCAGGTTTATGGCTGAATAATTCCAACTTTATTCCCTTACACTTTTAACGTGCAGTTTTAAGTATTTCATGTTCATACTCCTTATTTTTTTTTTCGTTTTTCATCGTTATGAATCTTAGATAGAAAAATAGCATTTAGTTCTTCGTGAGTATTTAGAATTCGCTCATTATCTTCTTTAAATTTTCTTAATGCACACTTTAACTCTTTGATAGTTCTCTGCAATTCAAATTTATTATCTTGCCTATCATTTAATTCTAACCAAATTTCTCCACCCCTTATGTTTCCCTCTTCACGATTTAAAATATTTTATGGGTGACGTCTTTCTTCTGCAGACATCTCAGCATCTTCCAAGTTTATTGCAAAATATAGTTATTCTTCTCTTTTCTATTTGTAAGAGAATTTGACCAAAATAAAATAGAAGTTAGTTTTTTCTATTTTTCTGTAACAATTCTAGTGTTGACCCAATTCGGCCTACTATTGTACCCGTGCTATGATACCATTATGTAACACACCTCAAAAATCCATAGTAAAAAAATTCTTATATAACATATATCTAAGAACACAATATTAAATTCTCTAATTGTAACAAGACACTAGTGAACATTGAGATTTTATTGCATATTCTTGGCATTTACCTCATCATTCAACTTGTCTGAAACTCATACCCCATTTCTGACAATTTGGCTTCGATCATTTAACTGTTTTAATCCTTATTTTCTAAGTTATTGTTGTTTCTGCAATGACCCCTCCATAATGATCATTCCATGATGATTATTCCGCAAGGACCCTTCCGCAAATGCGGATTGCAGATTGCGGGTCTTTATTAAACTAAAAATAAAATTAACCTTCCGGAAATAGCCCTCTGCGATCTTAGTCTTTCCACAACTCAATCTTTCCGCAATTAAGTTTCCACAACAACTATTTCACAAACTCCTTTATTTCTGCAATTGCATTTCTTTAAGAACCTTTAGACAAGATTATTTCCTCTTGTAATTTTCTTTCTGCAAGAACCTTTCCACAATTAGTATTTTGCAATATTCCTTCCGCAATTGCATATTACATTTTAACCTTTTAGAAATTATTCTCCCACAATTAACTTTCTACGATGCACATTGTGGATTGAGGGACGTAATTTGACTTTTTATAAATTATCCCTCTGCAATTAATCTTCCACAATGCAGATTACAGATTGTGGGATGTATTTTAACTTTTTATAGATTATCCATCTACAATTGAGCTTCGACAATGTAGATTGCAGATTGCGGAATGTATTTTCCCTTTTTATAAATTATCCCTCCGTAATTGACCTTCCACAATGACGATTGCACATTGTGGAACGTATTTTAACTTTTTATAAATTATCCCTCTACAATTGACCTTGTGCAATGCGAATTGCATATTGCGAAACATATTTTAACTTTTTATAAATTATTTCTTCGCAATCGACCTTTTGTATTGAAAATTGCAGAATGTGGAATGTATATCTTTTATTTTTTATTTTGGAAATGTGTTTCCACAAACCGTCTTTCGACACTTTAAGAGAATTGAAGTTTTGATATGTTTTAAGGGATAATTTTCATGTTCGATAGGAAATTAGTCATGAATTAAACCGTAGATATACTTGTAATTTTCTTTGTTTCAATCAATGGTTTCTATCCTTATATAGGCTTAATATCCTGAGTAAGTTTGTAATATTATTTTAGATATGATTAATCAAATTTATTAACACTCGGCGGCCATCCCTGGTGGGCTTATTACTAGGCATGGGAAATAAGGATTCGTTGTTGTGAATAGTTGGGGCATGATTATTTAAACAGTAATCGGGATTACAACGGTTCCCCTAAAATCCGATTGTTTAACTGATAATGTAACTTTGTGTAGGAGATTTGGATGAATACTATGTACATGGATTTCGTTTTCTTTCTTGAAACAAAAAAGTAGATCTATACTATAAAAATAAATCATAGATTCAGTCAACACTTTAATTATCTAAATGCATATTAAGGAAATATTTAAGAAAAACAGTGAAAATATAAAATATAGAGTTGAATATAGGATTATACTGTTCAAATTATAAATACACGATTTCATTCCATTAGGTACTAGATACGAGTATAAAAATAACAAGCTAATTCAAAATAATTAGAATTTGCATTAATCTACTGTAGATCTAGGCTTTAAAAAATATTTTCCCATATTTAAAACTTAAAGTATGAACCTGGAACCAATGATGGGAAATTTTTTTTGGAGAAGTTGTTCCTCTCAACCAACTCCGAGAGCATCCAAGCTACTTGCTCCAAAACCTCCCATACTATTCGTTGAACCACAAGAGAAAAAGATTTCAATGCACCATCTCTTGCATTTCACAAACGTTAATACATGTCCAATGCTAGCCTCCTTCTACTTATGGACATACTATTATATAGTACTTTTCCTGGGAATTGGTCATTTATGAGTGTCCTGCTCTTTAGCACTCACTAGGAGTTATGACCGGATTTTTTGGGATGATGCCTCCTGCATCTCGAGTTCTCACTCAGTGGTTTCTGCCACTTGTCTTTTTTCTCATGTGGTTCAGCAAGCACTCTTCAACAACTATATCCACTTTTTTCGCCTTCAACATATTTTATTAAAAAATGTTTTTATTACAAAAAAATTTATTCTTAACTTTTCTGTCAAAAATATAAAAATAATAAAGTTATAAAAAAAAGTATTTTTCCAGTAGAATTAATAATAATTATTAATTTAGGGGGTATTAAAATAGGTTTGATAAGTAAAAAATACAATGCCATTATTTCAAGAAGTTTGACATTTTGCATATGAATGTAGGAAGAAATAATATGATTAAGAAAGCAAGGTCAAAACCAGTAAAGCAACACAAACACTTCAAACAACACAATGCTCTTGGCATATGCATTCCCAATTGAATGCAATGTTGTCCAAGAAAGTTCATGTGACATATAGTATTTATATTCAGTCTGTATAAATCATATGATTAGTAATTTAAATTTTTTTTCCATTCTAGATAAATAAATTCAAACTGATGTCACACTTGGAAATAATATCCAAGTCACTATTTTAGGAAAATGTATTGTGGTATTCTAACTAAACATGGGGAGAAAAATACATTTCTTGATGTTTATTTTGTCTATGGTCTGAAACACAATCTTATGAGCATTAGACATATGTTACAAAAATTGTATAAAGTATACATGGAAGACAATCATTGTATGATTAAAGACATATGTCTAAGGAACCAACTTGTAGAAAAACTACCAATTTCAAGAAATCACTTGTTTCTTTTGAGGATAAATGTAGACATGAAAGGAAAGAAAATTTCAATAGTTGCATTTAAGGTAGAAAGAAAAGAAATAAAAAAGTAATGTGTCAAGGAAGAAAAGGGCAGTGCTGAAATTCAAGTAGCATTTCAATCAAACATTCATGATGACTCCTTGCGGTGGCATTTTAGATTTGTCCATATGAATGTTGGTGGGATGTACCTACTGTAGTACATGAAGAATATGGTATAAGGAGAGCCATTGATAGACAAACTAGAGACAGTTTGTAAAGGCTTCATTTTTTCCAGGAAACATTGAGAGACTTTTCCAGCCAGAAAGCCGTACAGAGCACGCACACCACTTAAGATTTTGCACTCTGATATTTGTGTTACAATGTAGACACTATAGATAGGAAGATGCATTTATTTTATTATTTTTATTGATGATTTCACAAGAAAAACATGGATATAATTTCTAAAACATAAATTTGATGCATTTAGATGTTTTTACCAGTTCAAGGAACTCATGGATAAGAAAAGTGGATAGAACATCAAAATCCTAAGGACGGATAGAGGGGGTGAAAATCTCTCGAATGACTTCCAAATTTTTTGCAAGACCCATGCATACAAAAGAAATTCACTATGCGGTATACACTTAGAAGAATAGTGTTCTGGAGAGAAAAAAAAAATCATTATGGACATGGCACATAGCATGAGGGAAACCAAACATTTGTCAAATGAATATTGGGTTTAGGCAGTCACAACTGATGTATATATATATATATTATGAACTGGTGTCCAACAAAGAGTGTGAATATCATAGTCCTTAAAGAAGCATGGAAATTTATGAATCACAATGTTTATCATTTAAATTTTTTTGGATGTGTCACATATGGTCATGTTCCAAATGAGTTGAGAAGGAAATTACACAAGGGACATAAATGCATTTTTTTCATTACTCTGAAGACACAAAATCATATAAGTTGTATGACCCTGTCGCAAGGAAATTAATCATCAGTGGTGATGTTTGATTTGTTGAGAATGAAGCATGGGATGGAACCGTCGAGAAAAATTTCAAGATTGTGTTGAATGCCAAGCATGATGATATGATAGAGGAAGTGTTTCAAACATGACATGTAAGCCAAAACATTGCAGCATTGTTGAATCCCAAAACATGGCGACATGTTTCAATAGAATAAATTGTCAGTAAAAATATATACTAGTAACGACATTAAATTATCGACCAGGATCCATAGACTTAGAAGTTTCATCACTATATGTGTAGGATTGAAATCTATTCTAGGATTTTATAACCTAATCTAATCTAATGTCGACAAACACCTCCTTCAAAAGCAATAAAAATATATTATTGATAACCCAACACCTAGGGAAGAATCCCTTGCAGAGAGGACATACGTCATGGGTTAGACCTTAAATCTATCGGTCGATGACTAGAGCTACCATAAAATCAAAATGCAAGAAAACTGAAGTACATATAATAAAACTAGATGTTGAATATAACATAAAATACAATGCAGGAAGAAAAAAAAAGAGTGCATGAATAAAGTAGAGAAGAAATATGGGTGCAGGAATCCTACATGTGAGAATTGTTTCTCAGGTAGATCTAGGATCTAGAACATTTTCACCATCAAAGTGTTTGACAAAATATGCAATATAATAACAAAGACACTGGAGTAGTTAGAATAGAACTTGTGAAAGGTTCTAATATCTAACCATTATATTACAACACACCTTGTAGGTATGTATGATACATATTTATAGAACATTGTCCGATAATTCATGAGCCCTTGGTGGCCATGTGAATGCATCTAAGTGTCAGACTAGGATTAGACCCTGTTGTAATCTCATAGATCACATAAGGTTAGCAATAATACGCACTAAAATATACATATAAAACAGAGACAAGAGATAAGAACAAAACATGTGAATTAACAGATTATATTACATGAATGAGTCTATACAACACAGAGAACTGAACTGAGTTCTCATCTAGCTCAATAGCCTAATATATATGATTACAGAACAGTTACAAAATAACTCCTTGTCGGTTCGGTGAACCGACGCGACCTTAGGTGGCCGACCTAATATCTAGTTTAGTCGGCCGACCGACTTAGTCGACTGATCGACTAAGTCGGCTCATGGATTTAGTCAGCTGATCGACTAATTCAGCTATCGTTCAAGTCAACTTATTGACTCGCTCCTTCTACATCTCCCCCATGAACAAAATGTTTCTTTGTCCCGAAGAAACAAGGAGGTACAAAAATTCCACTGGTCTCAATAGTTACTGTGTTTTGCCTTGTCTTCATGGGCTGTGAAGTCTGATGGTCGGTCGCTTTGTACACAGACTTTGACAATGGATGGTGCTGTCACTGCGAGGTTATGTTGAAAATATGACCAACTTTGTAAAATCTTCTGGATGTCGATGGTAAGTGTGGTCAGGCTCGATAGGATCAACATCTTTTCTAATATGGAGACTTCTACTATCCTCTCCATGTCAGGACCCATAAATTGGTCCTTCTCCTCTGTAGTCTCTATAACTTGTTTCATCTGCAGACAGATGATGTCAACTTTTTCTAAATTGGGGATAGATTGTTGCACCCACTAATGTGCTTCCCTCTCTAGTCTCTACAGTTTGGCTATTTCAAGCACTATTTGTTCTTCTATTGTGTTCCTTAGTGCTTTCTCAGTGGCTTTTCCACTTTCCAATGCCTGGATCCCTTGTCGGGTCTGCTGAGATTATTGATAGACTTGTCCGTAGTAAGCAGGCCAGTCTCTCATTATTTATCCAGTTATGACAAACTCCTCCATGTGATCTTGTAGCACTTTGTAAGCTTCCATGAAGGCAGTGTGCTATGCCATTAGGAGTCTGACAGTTTCTTCTTGTTTTTCCTCCTTTGTTTCCTAAATGTGAGCTTGGAGTGCTGACACCATGCTCTCAAATAGCTGATATGCCTTTTCAAGCGGTTTTTTTATGTCGACCTCGATGGAGCCTGGAAAGACGGAATGGGCCAAGTTTCAGCATTTGGTGAGGAACTCGACCTGTTTTGTGTTCCTATCATCAAGTTCCTTATTTCTTTGCTCGCTCCTTGTCTTTGCATCACCTTCTAGGGTCTTGAGGAATTGTCCTAGCTCTGGGTCGGTTAAGGAGCTTGCATCCTTCAATCTGATTTGGACCTTTGATGGCTATCCATGATGATCCTTCTTATGTTTCTCCTTCCTCTTCTTATGTTTTTCTTTTTCTGCTTGTGTCGGCACCTGTGTACCTACAACATTCGAGTCAGGATTTTTGGTTTGCGGGATAGTGGCTGATGGTTTCTCTGGTTGGGGAGGTGTGCTGACTACCACTTCTGGTTGTTTGGATGCAGCTGGTTGTGGTGGGACTTGCTTTGTGTCGGGGGGGGGTGGTGGTGGTGGTGGTGGTGGTGGAGATGGTGGTGGTGGTGATGGAGTTGGAAAACAGTCGGGGGTGATTGGTTTCGGGGAATTGTGGGTGAGTGGTGGATTTTTGAGTTGGGGAGGTGAGTCTAAGTTGAAGAACATTTGGTTAATTTCTCGGGCTATGTCATCCTCATTTTCTTCTCCTCCGGTTGGGGCAGTGGCTGGTGGGTCGGCTTGAGGTACGGTCGGGGTGATAGTCGAGGTTCGATGTGCAACCATTTCAACTTCCTTGTTGGGATTTCTCTTGACAGTCAATGTGATTGTTGCAAAGGTTCTGGACTGGGCTTCGTGTCCTGGTTGGTATCCCTCGACCATGAAGAGAGGTGCTTTTGTAGATATCTTCTAGGCCAATGTAAATAACTCAGGTAGTTTCTCAATGAATGCCTGCAAGTCTCTGTCTTTGTTGATTTTTTCTTCACCTCTTTCGACATCACACTTTTGCATAAGTCGAGGGGGATTACTGATTGCAGTGCCGGTACTTGTTCCTCAGTTATTTTCGTCGATGATGGGGATTGGAGGCATAGACACCAGATTGACAATGTTTTCAGGCGTTTTCGTAGTCTTAGCTTTCTTTAGTTGACCCGCTTGTGCTCCCACCTCGACGAATCTTTGGAATTGGGGTTAGAATGGCACCTTGTTTGTTGTGGCATCCTCTATGATGTTCAGGGTCGTGGCTGCCAGTTCCTCCTTGTCTTCTGATGAGTCTGCAAGGATAAGCTTGTGCTTACCTTTACCTTGTTGTTGTTGTTGTGTCTTGAGATTTTTCTTGACTGTCGTTATCTCCTTTGACAATTTTCTAATGATGCCTTTTGTGACAGCATACTCAGGTTTTTTTGGCTTTGTCTCCCCCCTCAGCTCCTGGGTTAGGACGACAGTTTTTGGAGCCGGAGTAATTACCTGTTTCTCTGGATGTGGCTTTGATGTCTGGGGTTCTACCCTTTTTGCTGTTGAAGGTTTGATGGTTATTTGAAGTCGGCCGGTATGTTCGACAGGTGTCTCCTCTGACAAAAAGGTGCTGATATAGAAGTTGAGCTCATAGTCTTCCTCTTTTTCTTGGTCTGTGAGTGGCTCCTCGATCGAGAAGTCAATATGCTTTGCTGCTGCTAGTACTGGTATTTTAGTTTTGTCCTGTCGATACAGTTCCTGAAATATCTGGTTGACTGATGGATAATAGTCAAGGGATTTCATTTGAGTTGTCTCCTTGCATGTACCACACCGAGGTATGGTTGAGCTCTAGCTGGATGTGGGAGTTCGTCGGTAGCATTCTTCAGATGTTTTGAGGCACTCTCCATCTAGTCATGTAGACTTTGAGTTGTTGAATCCAGTTCTCCAACAATACGTTCCCGTAATCAAGCTTCTGCAAGGTTACTCTCTAGGAGAATGGCTTAAATCTCCACATGTGGAACCTTGATGGTTCTTGAAAGACTGGACTCCCCTCTGGGTAGATATGGTACATGACTGTCCATAAGATTAGGGAGGGGAACTTGATGATTCCTCCCATTTCTTGGCATCTTTCCCAGATGGTATTAACCATGTCGACAACATATTCATCCCATCTATATATCCTTTCATCTGTGGCAATGGTGTCGACAGATTCTAGCATGTCTAACTTAAGGTCTCTACCTCGACCTGCTAGGGTGAGTGCGATTGCGATTATTTTGGCCACAATCTACGACGTTCAGGTTGTGATTTGGCTGATCATCAAACCCTTCGAGTTCTTTCCTGAAGTCGACCCAGTTAGCTCTTCGACCAGTCCTTCTTTGATACCGACTGGTACTGGGTTTCCTTCATTTGAGAGACTAGTGAGCTTGGAGATGACTTCTCTAGAGATGTCAACCGGTTGGTCGAAGTAGAATCGGCCATTGTGGTACCGACTGATGATGATTTTTACACCAATCTCCTTTGTGCCACCAAAGCTGGCCATAAGTGGTGCATTGACATAGTTGAATATAGTGTTGTATTTGATCTTATATGTGGCTTGAGTGGTCTTTTTGTTAACATAAGCCCATTCTTGCATCTCATCCTAGAGTTTCTACCATGAGCCTTCCTGCACCTTGGCATTCTTAATGTTTTTCATCCTGTGGACTAAAGGTGTATCCACAATCTGTAGTTCCTTGCCTTTGGTCGAGGCTCTGGTTTTTTTGGGTGCCATTGTGTCGATTTGGTGTTCGATTTCACTAAGGATTTCTCGGCTTTTAGTCGATTCGATGCTTTGATGCTCTCTCTGTATGGATTGCGGTGAATGATCCTTCGGTGATCCAGTATTTATAGGCGATTTTGTGGATGTGTGTGTCGATGGGTGTATTAGTGGTGGACGTGATGTTCCAGCTGGAATACTTGAGTGTGCTTTAATGGTGAATTTCTTTCAGCACTCGATGTCATGAATGCATGATGGGACTATCGAGGTCGTCAATCGATGTCGGTTATGAGAATGGTCTATGGAAGTGGTCAGTCGATGAAAATGGTCGATGGTGTTATGTCAGTGGGCATGATGTAGGTTGTCAAAATGGTAATTTCCTGTCATAGCTTTCTGTATGTACGGTATTTTTTTGGATTTTGGATTTTTAAGTTTTTATGGCTTTTGGTTGACGGTTATGGTCATTATATGATTTTTATGTTTTTTTTTTTTCTGTAACCTTTTAGTTGGGCTCCATTAACGAGCTTCTGAAATACTATGCCCTGTAACATCCTTAGTCGGACTGATCCATTGGTATGTATCTCTTTGACAATGTAAGGTCCCATTCATTCTGTGTGGAGCTTTTTAGGTTTACCTTTTACCGGACTATTGTATAGTAAAGCAAGGTCTCCTACCGACAAGTTTTTGTTCTTGATGTTTCGGTCATGCCATGCTTTCTATTGTTGTTTCTGTATTTATTGATGTTGTATTTCCATTAGTCGGTGCTCTTCAAGTTTGCTTAGTTGTAATAATCGGTCCTTTATTCCTTGTTTGACATCGACATGTAGTACTTCTACGATGATAGGTGTCTGTTGTCGAAAGTGTAGTGGAACTACTGCTTCTTGTCCATAGACTAGTCGAAAAGGAGTTTGGTAGATTGATTGGTTATATGTTGTTATATATGCCCATAATACTACAGGTATTTTCTCATCCCAGTCATCCTTATCAGCATTACATATTTTGGTTAGTCCTCTTGTTAATGTTTTATTAAATGCTTCAATTGCTCCATTCGATTGAGGATGGTATGCTATGCTGGGACGATGGTTGATTTGGAACTGGTCAGTTAGGGTTTTGATAGTTATGTTGATGAAGTGTGTTCCCTGGTCCCTAATCAGAGTTAGTGGACATCCAAATCTAGTGATGATATTCTCATAGATAAAATTAGCAGCTATCTCACTAGAACATGTGTCGAGTGGTTCAACTTGTGCCTATTTAGTGACATATTCAACTGCAGTTATGATATACCTTGCACATGTCCTTTTTGATGGTATAGGAAATGGTCCTATGAAGTATATGGCCCAGATTTTGAATGTCAAACTTGGGTTTACTGATATCAAAGGCATTTCTGTGCTAGGAAAGGGTTGACCTAGTCATTGACATCTGTCACATCGACTGACAAAATTTTTGCAATCTCTGTGGAGTGTCGACAACCATAACCCTGACTATTGGATTTTCTTTGTAGTTGTGTCTGACTAAAAATGTCATCTAATCCCATTTTGTATAAAAATCCATTTATAATACTGTAGCGTGCATCCTTCATAGCTAAGATCTTCTTTTTCTTTGTACTCATTCCTTCTAGTGCATGTCCATCTTCCAAGAACTGAGCTATTTCTTCTAGTTCCGCTGGGAATACTTCTATATGAAATAAATGTGCATCAGGTAAGTCATCGTTGACTCCTGTTGGTTCTTCTCCTATCTCAATTCAGGTTAAATGGTCGGGACCAACATTTAACTTGCCTGGTCGGACAATGACTTCGAAATTGAATTCTTGGAAGAGAAGTAGCCATCGATAGATCCTTCCATGATGTAGTGGTTTATTGACGAGATACTTCAGGGCTTGATGGTCTGTATAAAATATAAATGGGTTAGCTAGGAGATAATGTCGATATTTTTGTAGTGCAAAGAGCAGTCCTAGTGCTTCCCTTTCTGTTGTCGAATAGTTTCTCTCAGCCTTGTTTAATTTTCTGCTACTGTAAACTATAGGATAATCCATTCCATCATCTCCCGGTTGAGTTAATATTGCGCCTATTGCTAGGCCTGATGCATCAATATGAACATGGAATTTGATTGACTAGTTTGGAAACTTTAGGATTGGTGCTTTGACTAGTTTTCTTCTTAATTTTTCGAATGATATGTGGTACTCCTCTGTCTAGTTAAACTCTTGATCTTCTCTTAATATTTCTTCAAGAGGATAGGTCATATCTGAATAATATCTTATGAATTTTCTGTAATAGCCTGTGTGGCCAAGTAACACCCTGACTTGTTTTGGGTTTACTTATGGTTTTAGGCCAAGGATAATTTTGATCTTTGCAAATTCAACCTTAATACCTTCCTTACAAACAATGTGCCCTAATAATATCCCTATGGGGGTCACAAATATGCATTTCTTGATGTTTATGGAGAGTTGAATTTGTCGACATATTTCCAACATAAGTCTATGCCATTTGCAGTGATCCTTTAACATGGAGTATATTGTCCAATCATCAAAGTATACTACCATGGTATTATAGATATATTCTTGAAATGTTTTGACAACAATTCAAGAGAATATTGCATGTGCATTTTTTAATCCAAAAGGCATAACTTTGTAAGCAAATGAACCAAATTCACACACAAAGGTTGTCTTCTTCTGGTCTTCTTTAGGTATTGGCACTTGGTTATAACCTAAGAATCCATCTGTAAATGAGTAGCATTCATGTCCTACAACCTCATTCAAGATTTTATCTGCATAAGGAGTTGGAAATGGGTCTGTCAATGTCACTTTGTTTAGTTCTATGAAGTTGACACAATTTCTTAGTTTGGTCGGATCATGTTTCTTAGGATGTACAACCATTGGACTTGCCCATTCTAGTTGGTCTATAGGATAGATGATGCCTACTGCAAGCATGTTATCAATTTCCTTTTTGACTATCTCTTTGTATTTGTGGGCTAGTTTATATGCCCTCTTCTTCACAGGTTGAACATCAGGTTTAGTATCAATCTTCATTTCTCCCATTTCATGGACTAAGCCTTTGAGCTCTTTATAATATCTATAAAATACATATTGGAACTCCTTTAATAGGTTCACTATCTCTGTGGTCTACTCTTCACTCCAGTAGTCACCAATCTTTGCCATTTTTGGTAGATCATCATTTGAGATGTTGAATTCTTTAGTTTTGACTTTAGCATCTAGCCATTTTGGTGCTTTGGATTCATTGATAGGTCGAATTCCTTCTTTGAACTGTGAGAATGTGGTAGGGAATTCGGCTACAGTCATTCTGTCGGTTTCTTGTTTGTCGGTTGTTTCTACTTTCAGGATTGTATAAATAGGTTTGGTCGTTTCGACATGGTTGGATTTACATCTAAATCTTTTTCCTTCTGTGTTTTCATTTTCTAACTGTAGTCTTGTCTACTGTGGATTTACCCTTGTTTGTATATTTTTACATTTAATTGTCTGTCGGTTATATTCTAAGGGTTTGTGTTCGATCGACTGGATAAATTCTTTAATCTGTTTTGCTGTTTCGACCAAGTTTTCATTTTGAGGTATAAAGTTGAAATCTTTAATGAAATTTTCCCTGAGTTCATGCCATAAGAATGTTTCACCTCTAGCTTCTTCCATCTTATACCATTTTTTTGGTAAGTCAGCGAGGGTTGATGGGAATAAGTGTGGCCATACTCATTCATCCTTGTATCCAAGTCTTCTCCATTCTTTTTCACAGGTTTTAATATGATCTTCTAGGTTCTGTCCTTGAGTGAATACAAGTATCTAAGCTTGTTGCGTTAAATCCTTTCCTCCAAACCTTTCGACAAAGTAGGTTGAAGCTGTTGTCTAGATCTGCAGTCTCGTCTGATGTGTATCCCACCATCGAGCAGCTTGTCCTGTAAAAGTTTCTACTAGGCTTTGAAGTCAGCCATGTTCACCAATATTTTTGGAAACTTGTTCGACATGCATGACTGGTGATTCCCTTTCCTTGTATCTTGGTATTTTTGTAGTATTTACATTGGTAGGTTGTAAAGTAGGGTATTCCCTAATCTTCTTCTCAAATATTTTTGGGACAATGGACACTATGAAGCACTGTTGGGTGGGATTTTTCTACACTTTTTGTATAGTCCAGTACCCTCTTTCTTGTTTTTTGTAGTTCTCAATCTCCCAATCGTATAATTTAGCGTCTAAATTATAACCAACTGAGTCTTGGTTGCCTAAATGAAGTTCTCCACGGATATTTGGTTTTGTGTAATCTGCAGTGTTTTGAATCTGGTAGAGTTGTTGGACGTCGACTTCTTCATCGATAGGTTCATTCCAAGGTTCCCATTGAGATGGATGAATGGGTACAATGACCTTTTGTCCATTTCCTTTTAATTTGATTCACTCCTTGTCCAGGGATATCGATTCTTTCATCTTTCTACCCTAAGGTTGACCGACTAACATTGGGAAGGAACTGGATCCTTCCTTTGGGTCAATGATTTCGAAGTTGACCTTGGTTGAGATTCCTTTTATAGTCATGTCGACATTTTTTCATACTCCAATAGGCTCAATTAGGCCCTGGTCAGCTAATTTCATTTATATGCCTGACTCATAGAGTCAAGGTCTGCCCATTTGTTCCCAAGTGTCACGAGTCATGATGTTTACTTGTGATCCAAAGTCAAGCACTACTTGTCGGATGTGGTATCCTTCGATTTCCAGGTTGACAAGTGGGTCGGCATCTCCTTTGTATTTTTTATTTAAGATGCAGATGTTCTTTGTGTGTTTTTCAGAGTTGGTACATTTTATTTCATATAGCAAATCAATGAACTGAGATATTGATTTGTCTTTTTGTATGAGCTGGATTAATTCATTCATTGTGTTATGTCGAGTGTCGTGAACTTGTTCTTTTCGTGCAATTTCTTTAAATACATTGGTTGCTTCTTTGTATGTTTGTTTTTCTTTCAATGGATCGGGATAGACATTTTTCTCTTTTATTTTACTGATTCTTGGGTTATCAGCTCCTGTTTTTGTTCCTTGTCGAGTTACAATATACAAATTTTTTGTGTTTATTACATCATTTTTTTGCACATAGGACAAGACATTAACATTTTTATTTGTATTTATTTTTTTCAACATGGTAGGGAAATCCTCTAGTGAGTGATATTCTACTCCATAGTGAGTACAAAATTTGAGGTCAGTTCTGTCTTTATATGGACAATTTGTATACCGATGTCCCTCTTTATAACATGTAAAGCACTGGATCGGTCGACATGGTCTGTTGTCGTGATTCCCAGGGAATCGACCTCTTCCTCTGTATCCTGCACATTGATTGTCATACTGACACTCGTATCGTCGACCATCATATCTCTAACCATTCTGATCATTTGCTAAATTGTTTTGCTCGTTAGTTTGCACAACTGTGTTGCTTTTGTAGACTGGATGATAATTTTCTCAATTCTTCAGGTTCAAATGGAAGTTGGTCGTATTGTGATTTTTGGTTTCATAGATTACACACCAGGATACCTTGTCATTCTTCATGTTGAACGGGAATTCTTTTTTCGTGTGGTCCCCATGTTCCTGGAAGATGTCGCAAAAAGATTTCATCTACACGAATCGATCATCTTATCGGCTATATTCTTGTTGATAGTTGTCTTTGGAGTGCCCGGATGTCGAGCACTTTGTGCACCAAATCTCCTAATTCTTGAGGTTTAACTCCTTTAAAGACTTCTATACACTCTCGAGCTATTCTTCCAATATGTGGTCTGTGGGGTAAGTGGGTATGTCCTCATCCATCTCCACTTGAAGAGATTTTGTTAGTGCATCTTCGTAAGATTTGAATGTTTCCAGACTGATGTGTCGATGCACTTTTTGAGATAACCCTGCAAGAAACCACTGGATTAGTAACTGTTCATCTATAACATAGTACAGCTGGCTCAGAAGGTCTTTCCAATGCTTATCATAGTCGCGGATAGTTTCCCCTGGCTTCTGTGACGTTGTTTTTAGTTTTTTCACTTCCAGGTGTTTGACATCTGGAGTTTTGAAAAATGATAGAAATTGTGCCTTGATCTCAGCTTTGGTTGCTCTAGGTTGTCTTTTCAAAAATGTCATATACCATGTCAATGCCCTTTTCCTCAAGGAACTGGAAAACTATGCCATTTGTCTATCTTCATCTGTAACTTGGTTGGCCTCCCAAGTCGACTCGTAGATGAACCAATGTCATCTGGGGTCCTCATCCTCCTCATATAGAGGAATGTGAGCTGATCTGTGACCCATGTCGGAATCACTATCACTTATCTCAAGAGGTGGCAACAGTGGAGGTCGATGTGGGGGTGGGAGTGGGGGTGGTGGGGTTATTGGTTTATTCATCTCCATGGGACTATGGTCGACGGAACTTCCGTTCCCGTCGGTTGTCGATTATTCTTCGACTGGTAATTGCTTGAGGTCAACTTCTGTTGTCGATGTCCCACTGCAACTATTTGTCATAGTTATGAATGTTCTGTGTCTTATAAAGTTGTATTTGGTGAGGGGGGTTCTCCTTCATGTGTTTGTAAGAGTAAGTGGATACATTGGTTGGAGGGTACCGCTTGAAAGGTAACCCAATTCCCTTCCTCTGGTCAATGTATAATGAGGTGTTTTCCAGTGTCTGTTTTGTCGTCTAGTTGAATCCATATACTAAAGTCACCAGCTCATAGTCAGAGGTCCTCTTCAACAATAGTATGTATCTAAGTACGCGGATTCAATGAAGAGAGAGGGTTGTTCCGTCATGGGGAGCTCTTAATTGGAGAGCTTCTGGCTGCTCTATCCATAATTCTTCCTCCATAGGGGACTCCTCTTGTTCCACACCTTCTTTATGTTAGTCATGACCCGACTCTGGTAGATTCTCTTCTTGGTCGACTGCCCTAGGACTCCTTCCTCTATGCAGCTCTAAAGCCCTTTCTCTTCTTGCTTCCCTCCTCTGTTGTCTCTCTTCCCTCTCTATTATCTGAATGTCTGACATACCTTCCTGTGATACTATTCTCTTGAGTTCCCTTTTGGTCTACTTCTCATTACTGGTGAATGGTATCTATTTCTAGTCAACTAGAATCCACTCTACTCTAACTCGACATATGACCAACTACCCCCCCATAGCCTGCCTGACACTTTTAGAAAGCCCAGATAGTTCGGTCTATTTGCTTAGGAAATATACCCACTCCCTTTCTGCAATAAATTTTTCCCACTTCCTTTACTTATTCGCCCAGTTACAGTTTGATGGTAGTTCGTGAAGTGATGGACGAGGTTGGACAATATGTCCTACTCCCTTCTCGATCATGAATTTGAATAGTAAGGTCGGTAAGGAACACAGAAATTGCTCGATGAGATCTATGTAAAATTTCTCCTTGAATGTTTCCAATGAAGTTCTGTCTTCGATTTCTTGCTCCTCATAAAAGTCGTCGGTGATTTTCTCGAACCACTCCAACAAGTTTGTTCTACCTCCTCAGATCAGTTTTTCCAGCAATTGTTGTTCTTTAGTCCCTTCTGGCTTTCTCATCCAGGAGTTTCTTCAGAAGTTGGGGCACTGATTCTACAAACTTTTCATGTGTTTCGGTGAAGAATCTTTCTTTTTCTTGTGCGATTGTTAATATGTTCCTTCGTGCGTAATTCTGCAAATAATTTGCAACTTTACGTTCCCACCAGTCCTTAATCTCCTTCTCTGGTATCATCTATTTGCATACATCTCAGACATGTACTACTGGCAATGAAACCAATGTTGTAATCTCACAGATCACATAAGGTTACCAATAATACACACTAAAATATACATATAAAACAGAGACAAGAGATAAGAACAAAACAGGCGAATTAATAGATTATATTACATGAATGAGTCCATACAACATAGAGAACTAAACTGAGTTCTCATCTGGATAAATAGCCTAATATACATGATTACAAAATAGTTACAAAATAACTACTTGTCGGTTCGGTGAATCGACACGACCTTAGGTGCCTGACCTAATCTCTAGTTTAGTCAGCCAACCGACTTAGTCAACTAATCTACTAAGTTAGCTCACTGACTTAGTTGGCTGATCGACTAATTTAGCTATCATTCAAGTCGACTTATCGACTTGCTCCTTCTACAAACCCCTAAACCCCCCTAGGTTGACCAATAGGATCCCAAACCTAACTAAACTGTGAGGAATCCATGTGTGAATAGGTAAAATCATTCGTTATTCATAAATGAGGGAAGCAAAGCATGGGAGAGAAAATGGGTGAGAATGGGAATCTCCAAGAGGCTAATAAATTCCAAAGAGACCACAAAAACCTCTTACACACACACTAGCACTCCTAGTCAAAGTTGGAACTGGTTTACAATTAATGCACAGTCTAAAATGTTAGGATGTTAAAACTAGAGTGCCTCAGCTACAATTAATGAGCCAGAATCACCTATTTGACCAATACTGATCATTATGACCTAAGTTAGGCCATAGAACATAACACAAGACCAATGTTTGTGTCTCCTAGGTAGATCATTAAGGTACTAAGGAATATTATTGCTCCAACACTCCCCGTTAATCTTGACTTAGTGCACCACATGATTTATTAAGGCCTTGGCAACTAAGGCACAAGTCAACTTTTTACAACACAATTTTATTGATTCATGTAACAGAGGTAAGGAGGAAAACCTCATGGGACAAAACCTCTCCTAAAAAATGGATATGTCAAAGAAATAAAAATATGTATACACTCCAAACTCGATGAGTATGTCTAGAGGAATATTCTTCTTCGGAAGAAGTGGAATGTGCTAAACTGACTCAGGAACAACTACATGATGAATCCTTAGACCATGCAGAACAACTGAAATGAACTGATAGGAGAGCGAATGATGCTCTTTAGACTTGAATCTCAAACCAAACATGATTCCATGACCAAAATAGACTTGAATTTCTTGAGAATAGGTGACCCCAAGCAAGTCATGAGGATCTTGAAGCATCAACTTTGAATAAAGGTTGCAATCATCTCCAAGAAGGTGCACCACTGTGATGGAAAATGATTCTCCATCTTCATATGAACTTGAAGGAACTCTTCTAGTCATGGTGGAGGAATACATGTAAAAAATAGTATCAAGCAAAGAGAGATCTTCAGTTGACATCCAAACCTCTCCATCTTTTGAACCAATACTCTCATGTGAAGAAAACCCATCTTCTAGAGATGGCTCGCTATGAACATCAACTAGCAATACATCTTCACCATTCATAACATAAGACATAGAGGAGAATAACATAGAATGGATAGATAACTCTTTAGCAGTAGTGATGTAAGCAACTCGTATCATATCTTCATGAAACATAACTTCTTAACAAGGAGAGGAATCCACATAGGAATAAACTTTAATTGGATCATTTGTTGATTCTCTAGCTACTTCTTCTTCTTCATTTCGAACAACTTCTTGAGAAATGCATGAGGTCTAGATCATAGGAGGGAGAACACATAAGGAGTTTCCCATTTTCTTTCTCTCCATATAAATCACATCTTATTGCTACATGCCAAGAGCGTCATCCAGAGTTATCCAAAGCTCGAATGGGTACTCAACAAAATAAAGGAGATAGCACATTGTAGGAGGTATAGCTAAAGACATAGGTCCATAGGCTCTATCATTGTCATTAAGCCAATGACACTTCTCTTGACAGGACTTTGGCTCTCTCACAACACTAATGGACACATCGTAGAGACATTGCCTCTTGATATGTGCACACATATTTGACTTCCATTCAGAATAGTTGAATGGGGAAAGGAGAGGAATTGCTTGTGAATCCCTAAAGTTGTTGTAAGAACCTCCAATGAAAAACACTTGGATAAACTGGAAATATGCCCTACACAACAAATAAAACCTCACAAGATTTGTTTGCAGCTCCAAGTAGATCTGATGCCATGTAATAATTTCTTCTCAAGTAGATCTAGGAGCTAGAACAATTTCACCATCAAAGTGTTTGACAAAATATGCAAGAGAAAAACAAAGAGACTTTAATAGCTAGAATAACACATGTGAAAGGTGATAATATCTAACCATTATATTACAGGACACCTTCTAGGTATGTATGATACATATTTATAGTACATTGGAGACCTTTCATGAGACCTTGGATGCCATGTCAATGCATCCAAGTGTCAGACTAGGATTTGACCCCTAAACCCCGCTAGGTTGAATAATAGTCTCCACAAATCCATGTGTAAACATGTGTGAATAGGTAAGAAGCATGCTTGGTTCATAAATGAGGGATGGAAAGCATGGGAGAGTGCATGGGGGAGTGGAGAAATCTCTAGGAGGCAAATAAATTCCAAGGAGACCACAAAAAAACACTTTCATACACACTAGCGCTCCTAGTCAAACCTGGAACTAGTTTACAATTAATGCACAGTCTAAAATGTCAGGATGTTCAAACTAGAGTTCTTGAACTGCAATTAATGAGCCAAAATCACCTATTTGACTAGTATTGATTAGTATAACCTAAGTTAGACCATAGAACATAGCACAAGGCCAATGTTTATGTCTCTTAGGTAGACCATTAAGGTACTAGGGAAGATTATTGCTCCAACACTATAGAAAACTTGGTGCAGTAAAGGAAATTTTAAATTAAAATAAAACCAAATCAAGTCAAATTGGGCTCAAACACTATTCTTCAAAGGCATATGACTAATAATGATAATCATGGAATCTGCAGAAAATGGAGCAAAGACAAAAGTATTCTTATTTTTGTGAGAGAAAATGAATTAAATGAGATGTTCTTTGTGAAATATATATTCAATAAATGACATATTTGACTCTGTCTCTAAATAAAAACTTGAAGAAAAAATTTAGGGCAAAAGAGAAAGTGTGTAATGGAAGAAGACACAAATTCAACGTGGTTTTAATTATTCTGTTGTTCTCTTAGGCTCAATCACAATGAAATATGAAAGGATGGGACATAAATGAGACTCTTCAATATCCAATCTTAAATATGGACACAATCGTTTAATAAAAGTCTATATTTACTATGGAGTGTTGAATAGAAGAAGAAAAAAATGGTTTGCTTCGACCACGTTGGAGCTATAAGTTCAATCAGTTCTCATAGAATAGGTGAGGGAGAAACTATGTGTTTTAAAGGAGAAGTAATTTTTTGTATTTCTTTTTTCTTTTTATTGTTTTATAAACACATACAAGAAAACTACTTAAATTTCTCTTTGCTAATAGAAATTTTATACCAACATTGAGAAAGTTAATTTGGGCGAACTTGTAATGATTGTGATGAATAGGATGGAAATTATGGTGCAAGGTTATAGGAATGAATTGAGGAAAATTTGTAGCGAACTCAGAAGGGGAATAGTTGTAAGTTATAATCACAATCTGAGGAAATACATTAATTAAAAATAAAGCATTCAACTTGTAATTTATAAACCTGATTTGTATGTTCCTTAAGGAATTTCAAGAGTAAATAATCTTGCACAAGCCCCATGTAATCATTTGTATGATGAATGGAATGGATTGGTTTCATCAAGTGTATATAAAGATAGAAATTTAAAGCTTATATTTAATTAAAATGAAAGAACGATTATAATGATGCAAGGGGTGATAAAGGGAATTGCAGGACTAAAGACAAGTTTTCATATACTTGAAGAATCTATTTAGAGAATTAATTCTAGTTAAAATCAAGATTACAATTAAAAGAAAATTGAAAAGAAACTAAAATAAAACCACAACTAAGACAAAAAACTAGAAATACAATGAACTAGAACTAATATACTAAACCAAAGAAAGGATATCAACACTTACCCAAATTGAGGGGCCAAGTGAAGAGGATGCACCATGAACCAACAACAATCACTTCTCCATTTCAACCAAAAACTCTTTTTACAAAAGCAACTCTCTTGATAAAAAATTCTCTATTACAAACTACATGATAATAATTCCTAATTTATTAGTCTTCTAATTATTTATTTATACATAAATTTCATGGAGGAATAGATAGGATCAGTCCCACAAAACCATAAATTCGTTCAACAAACAAAAAAAACAACCAACATAAAATAAAGTAGATTAACTAAAATGGGAAAAATTTCTCGTTGATATCTCTCTGGTGGTTAATAATTTAGAGAAACTCTTTCTAGGTTTTCTAGTTGGCTAAGTTATATCAAAACCCATTATATAGTTTTGCGATATCTACTCCCATGTGCACACAAATCAAGGAAAAATATGTCCTCCAAAACTGATTTTTGAATAAATTGTCCTTGATGATACTATTGTGTGTTCCAAAATATAGCTTATCATTTAAAGCAATTTTTGAGTTTTACCACTTACTGATGTTTCTAAACCCCATTTGGTCATTTTGTAGGATCTTCCTCCATATGTATTAAAATCAAGGCACAAAATGCCCACTCAAACTAATTTATAAGGTTTTGGTGCAAGAATGTTGTTGGTGCATGTTTCCTAGCCATAGAAACACATGGTTAAACAATCACTGATAAAATCATGTTAAAATTTTTTTTTCCATTAAAATGACAAGAAAAACATAATGATTAACCATAAGGTCGGTTGGATCTATTTAACGGTAAATGGCAAAATAGTGGTGCAAAAATGCATCATAAGTTAAGGAATGTGACTTATTAATGGTGATTTTATATGATAATTAATATGTCATATTTGGAGGCCAGTAGGAACTTTGACACAAGCCGCATCTCAAGCTATGCTGAGAAGCACAGCAATAGGTTAGCAAACTCCATCAAGCAGTCTTATGAGGTCGACATCGACAAATCTAAGAAAGACAAGAATTATACGTGAGATATATGAAGCTAGTACAAAAATTTGATTCTTTATTTTTGCATTATTTTCTCAAATATATTACCCTCTCAACATTTGAGGAAGATGTCAAATAAGAATTATGGGTACAAGCCATGGATGAAGAAACAAAATGCATGGAGAAGAAGTAAAAATGGGAGTTGGTATATGTACCAAAATTTAAGGATGTAATTAGTGTCAAATGGATTTACACGACCATACAAGATGTTGATGGGAACATGCATAAGCATAAGGAAAGAATGGAAGGAAGAGGGTTCACACAATAGCCTAGCATAGACTTAAATGAAATTTTTTCACTTGCCGCATGCATGGATATAGTCAGAAAAGTTTTGTCCATTGTTGCACAAAACAAATGACATGTTTATAAATGGATGTTAAATTTGCATTTTTGAATGGCTATTTGGAGGATAAAGTGTATGTGGAACAACCACAGGGCTATGAAGTTCTAGGACAATAACCTAAAGTATATAGGATGAAAAAGGAACTCCATGGTTTGAAACAAGCTCATAGAGCTTGGTATAGTCACATTGATTCCTACCTCACCCATAATGTATTTCATAGAAGTGAAAGCGAACCCACGTTGCACACTAAATTCAATGAGAAAGGTAACATGTTAACTGTCTACATGTATGTAGATGATTTAATATTTACTATTTTGGCATAAATGAGTCTAGAACAATCATGAAAAGCGAATTTTAAATGACTGATTTGTGGCTTATGAAGTTTTTTCTGTGCATTGAAGTCCATTTGTATGAAATTGGTAAATTTATATCATAGTAAATGTATGCAAGGGAATTTTTAAAAAGATTAATTATGTCTAATTTCAAGGTATCCCCAACACTAGTAACAGGTTTAAAATTGAGCAAGAACAATGATGGATCGATTGTAGATCATACGTTGTTTATAAGGATACTTGGTATCCTTATGTATTTAACTGTGACAAGAATATACATCATATATGGAATAAGTTTGATCTCAAGATTCATGGAGTCAAAAAAAGACTCTCATTGGAAAGAAGGTAAGAGAATTCTGAGGTATGTAAATGGCACAAAGGATCTTGGCATTATGTATTAAACCTTAGAAAATTTCAAACTCATTGGATACAATGACAACAACAATGGAGGAAACACATATGACATAATCAACACATATGGGTACACATTTTATTTTGGTACAGGTGTTGTGTTGTGGGATTCCAAGAAACAACCCATTGTAACTTTTTCTTCAATTAAAGCATAGTATGTCGCAACTACAAGAGATGCATGTCAAGCCGTTTGGATGTGGATAATGGTAAGAGACTTGTCTCTGAACAAGAAAGAAACACCAACCATTTTCTATGAAAACAATTTATCCATCGTCAAAGAACCAAGCACATTGACACAAGGTATCATTCCATAAGAGAATTGGTGAACAACAAAGAGAGTTGTTTAGAATTTTGTAGGTCTAAAGATTAACCAAAACACATCTTTACAAAACCATTAACAAGGGATACGTTGCAATATCTGCGAATTTATACGTTGCAACATCTTTGCAAAACTATCCTAGAGAAGTCAACCCTAGGTGAGTTATTGTAAGTCGGGGCAATAGTCCCCACCATTGTGTTAAGGTTAACCCTCCTTGTTGATCAGAGGGGAAAATTCCCCACAAGTTGTGGGGAACTAGGGTTATTAGACTCTCCTAGAGATGACAACTCTAGTAAGTAATTGTTAAGTGAGTCCAACATGTTGGAGCGGAGATTAAGTGAATGAAAGAATATAAATAGAGAATGAGTCTCTTTATTTATCACACACACACTCACTCATTGGGGCACATGAGTGAGAGAGGAGAAGATCTCTCAAGTGAGAGAGAGAGATAACAAGTTGTTGGCGATCATATTTATGTTTTGAGGTTTTACCACTACCATTGGTGCTCATTCTATCTCTGAGGAAGTCGCGGGGTATTCTCCTTTATGGTTTCCCCAAGGAAAATTATTTGTGTCTCTTGCTCTTGTGTTTATTGTTGTGCATGTTATTCTCTTAGATAACATCCTAAGATGATATTTCTTAAATGATAAAATTCTAACAGATAAACCTAGTGTGTTCGGGAGCCTCATAGATAGAGCTAGAAGGCTGGCTTTTTTCTCCACACCCTCTGAATAGCACTGGAAGGGAACTCAGGGCCTGAGGGATTGTGCATCAGAGAAGGGATTGGTTCCTTGTTTTGGGTGTGTGTGGGTGTCCTTGAAGTCAGGCTAGTTCTTGTGTAGGTGTCCTTAGCTTTTCAATGAGCCTACCAGCTTAGCAGTCAGCTTTTCCCAGCTCCCTAATGGCTTGATAAACCCAACTACGTTTTCTTGGCTATGTTTTGTTGTGTATGTTTGGCTATGTTTAATCCTACTTAGTTTCTTATTCCTTGAGGAATCATGCCCATCTCGGGGGTGGCAGTGTTGCTGAGAGATTAAGGAGCACACTGGCCTATGGTTGGGTGGAACATTACAGCGACATAGCTGGTTGAGGGGAGCTTCATTCAAAGATAAGTATTCTTGTCTATTTCATCTCTGCAATTGTATTTGCTGTTTAATGAATTACAATGAACATGCTTAATGCTTGAATGTATGGTTTTTCTTCCACTGAATGGTAATGATGTATCCATGTTTTAGTTTTCAAAGCATTCCAGTTTTTATGTATATGTTCATGGGGATAGTTTCTCGGATAGATGATGATATGGTAGTTTCCTCTTCACTGGTCGAAGGGTCAGGGATGTTACAAGCACCCTAATTGGACCCCTACTTTCATCAATTCAAAATTACAAACAACATAGAGTATGGTCCATTATGGTCCATTTGGTCCCTTTGGACGTGGCAAGTGATGTGACACCTTTTATGTGGAAATGTTACATGATAGGATGATGTAGCACTTGGATGATGTGGAGCAATTACATGGTGCCACATGCAACCTTGACATGGCCTCCTTGTTATGTGTGCAAGTAACCAGACTAAGAAAACTCCACCAAATATAGTAGAACCTCCAAAGTAGCAACTAGTAATAACAGAAACTATCTCGTGTTTTAAAAAACTCCCCTAGCTTGTGTACATATTCTAAAATATATGTTAAATATCCCCTTAAATATAACCCCTCTCCAATTAAACATCCTTAATTATTATTTGATCAAATCCCAAAACATTGAGTCTAAATGACCATCAAAGTTCACAAAGAATAAATGAACAATTTTCCTAAAGAGAGTCGTCACAATTTATCCTAGTTCTCTGTATTCCGTTGGTGAAATAGACTCGTTGGGGGTTTATCTTACATGTGATTGGTAGTAGAGGGTAGTCGGGTTTGGGTTGATGGGTGATATATGGTGTCTATCTGTCGCTAGAAACCACAACATGAAGCATTCGTTGATGGGGAGGATTTAGTGCATTCTGGAATATACGTACTAGTTGTATAAGTTTTAGTCGTATCAGTTCTAGGTGCTAGAATTTACTCATAGAGACTAAAATCAACCTAGATCATCTTGTAAGTGATATTGACTCGTAATTCCCGCGATTCAACCAACCAATCCCACCTCAAGTTAAATAATAGGTCTTAGAATGTGGTAAATTCCTCTTTATGAACTTGGCCTATGGGGTGGGAAATTCACTAACTAAAAGTTTCCTTGTTTATTATACATCCTATGCCCTGGTACCTATTCAATTGAAGAGTGAAAATGCTCATAAAATTTGATCCATAAGAACTTCGATGGAAATTAAATAATGTCAAAAGTAGGCTATGCAAGACCTATTAGACCTATTGGGTGTGGTAATTTTAAGAGTGGAGAGGTGGTGTATTATTCATAAGTTATATGCCCCATACTTTGTAATTTCAATAGTGAAAGATGGTGTTGGTAACTTCATGGGAACTTGTACTCGACAAATGCTGCAAAGTGGTACTATTATGGGTCATTAATTGTGTTTTATTCATTGTGTTTTATCTTGGCAGATGACACAAGGTTGTATCCCAATCAACCCAACTTGTAATAAGGCTAGTACTAAACAAATGGAAAGGCATAGGGACAAAGCAATAATTTGGGACCCACCAAAATCTCCACTAGTTCTCCTTTTAGTTATGTAAACCTCTACCAAATTTATCTAGAAACACTCAACCACAAACTTTATCTTGACATCTCCAAACTCTCACCAGATTTTGCTGGGCATGTCCAAAAATTTTCCAATTTTATTTGGATGCTAGTAGTGTTGAATTTGTACCGACAAAATTAGCAGAAAATGGGTTAGGACTTCCCACTTTATACCCATTATAAAAAGGGTTCATTTTAGCAACCAAGGGGTAGATAAGGTTGTAGAGAATCCCAGGAAGACAGGAGTCCAATGTGGCAAGATTTTTGAGGTAAGTTTTAGGAGTTTGTACATTGGGAAAAAATCCAGCTAAAGTTTCATCTTAGGAGAAAGGTTACATATCTTAAGGTTAAGAGAGGGTCTATCTCACCTACTCAAAAAGGGGTCAATTTTATACTCAATTTCATCAAATTTCACAAGGAATCCATATTTGCAGTATTTTTTTTTCATTTTGGTAGCTAGTTAGAAGGGGTCTGTCAGAGCTGTTGTTAATTTAGTAGCCATAGGGAGGTCTCGAATTTCAACACAAAAAGATATCAAGTTTATACTCAAATTTCATGGTTTTCGTAAGGAATAGAAATATGTTGTATATTTCTACAATAGAGTTCCATAATTGAAGGTGGTCATCAGTGCACCTATTGTAAGTCATCCGTCAATGCATTTTTTGGCAATTAAACATTAATTTAGCGGTCCTATTGGTTGAAGCACACCCGAAGATATAGCTAAGACGCATGGTGAAGCCTTTAATCAAATGTATTTGTTTGTTATGCTTGCATTTTGATTGTTTCATTATTTTCATTGCAAATCTTTCATAAAGTATATTGAAAACACTACTTAACAACTTCATTTAATAAGTTTTTATTAAAGTAATGCATTCACATAATAGCAGTGTGTTGTTCAGAATTTGATTCAAATAATTAGAAGATATAATGTTTGCAATGGTATAATGCACTTAGCCTCTTTGAAATTAGGGTGTGTGCAAGTAGTTGAGGGACCTTTTAGATGCAATGGTGGAGTGAAGTCAATCACTCTTGATCCAAAAAAAATAAATCATCCCAAGCAATCCTGAACCTACCAAGCCTAGTTCCAAGGCTACCAACAGGCATTCCAATTAGGATAGTAAACCAAATCGCGCCCCCATTTTATTTAAGCAAATTGTGCCTCCGTTTTATTCAACAAAATCGCACCTCTGTTTTAGTCTAGAAAATCGTGCGCACATTTTGGAAAGCCTATTTTTTTTTAAATAGGCCGAGCCTGTCTTTTGGGCCACATCGCATGGCTATTGGAGTTCTTTGGACAAAACCTCGACTAGGAGAACGTGTTTTTGGGTGTGACAAAGCCATCCACCTCCACTTTTGGATCAACCTCCTATTTGTGAGGTATTTTCCTCATTTATTTTCATGTTTTTTTCTTTGTTCATCAATTTATTTGCCCTAAATTGAAAAATTAAACCAAAGTAGATTAAATTATGGCCAATGGAAACAAAACCCCCAATGGAATTGGCCAATGGAAACAAAAACCCCAATGTAATTGGCCAATGGAAACAAAATCCCCAATTTAATCAAAAAATTAAATAATTTTGATTATTTACCAAAATTCATACCCAAAATTCGCATACCCAATGGAAACCAAAACCCCAATTTCACTATTTTCATATGCATATTCACAAGCATCCTTGTGAATCCATACCAAAATTCACAAATATGCAAAGTTTGTCAAGCACATTGCAAGTTTGCATAAGTAATTTAGATGCCCAATGTAAACCAAAACCCCAATTAACTCATAAAAAAGAAAACGAACATCACTATTTGCATATATGTATATTCGCAAGCATCATTGTGAATCCAAACCAAAATTAACAAATATGCAAAGTTTGTCAATTATGTTGCAATCTTGCATACAAATAAAAAAAATCAAGTAGAATTCATATATTCCCCTAAAATACATAAACAAACATGGTAAATCCCTTGCCTCTATCCAAAATATCGAATTTTGTCTTCCAAGAACATCAATAAACACCTTATCGTTTTGATGAAAATTCCTAATCCAAGTGTTAAAATAAGGTATAGAAGCTTCCCATGCTTTTAACAAATATTTCATCTTGAATGAAGGGTACTTTTTGGTTAAGGTCAAGACAACAAATTTCAACAATAGACTCTATGAACGTGAAGATAGATAGGTAGGTTGATGTGTTTGATTAAACATGCCAATCACGTACTATCGTANAACCATAAAATCCATAAAGATCTGCTAAATAGACTTTGGAGTCCAAAAAACATCACACTACAACAAATAATTACATATCTAACAAAATCGTTGCCTATAATGGGATTTTATTCTTCAATAGCACATTATGCCACCTATTCTAAGGTCTAGTTGTTGCCTCTACCCACAATTTGGGAATTGGTGCTGCAAAGGAAATAGTTAGCACCTCACAATTTCGACAAAACTTCATAATCCAAGCCTTAAAATAACCTAGAGGAGCTTCATAGTCAACATATGCACTAAAGACACTTTATGTACACACGCATACTTAACAATTGGAATTAATACTTGAATTTAGGACATAAATATGAAATGAAAAAATGTTAAATGTTTATTCTTTACTGTAAAATTCAAAATCAATTTTTAAATTTACATGATAGATTTATTTTATGCTATTATTTGTCGTACATTAGTTATACACTTTTCAGTGCTTAGAGATGTCATTATATCATGTGTTTATATTCTAATGATATTTTTTTTGTATTTATGATTGCAGTGGCTACTATGGATAACAATGCAGAGATATTGAGGGTTATTGGCCATTTGAGAGAGAATGGTTCTGCTTGGAGGGGTGTAGATGAGCTCCGCTGTTCCTTGTCATAATCTTTGTTGTCTATTATTGATACAAACAGAAGATCGAATGATTCTTTGTATAGAATCGCATCTTACAAGGAGAGGAAAAGACAATAATATGCTGATGGATTAAGCTACAACAAGGTAAAAAAGATGAAAATAAAAAAACAACACATCTATTCATTGTTTAGCCTACCTAGGATAGATCACATTATAGAGATCAACAGGACACCTTTCCACCCATCAGAGCTAATTGGATGGATAGGTGGTACATGGTTTTTGACATTCCCCCTCACAATAATAGGGAAGTACCATTGTACTTCCTCCAAAAATTGTATGCAGAGTTTGTGATGGGGAAACATGTCAACTATTTTGACATGTTGAGCTTCCAAGGAGTTGGTAGTGGGATGCCCCAACAGCGACCCAATGTTATGCATAGAGATGCCAATCCAAAGATACCTAAACCCCGTGCCCATCTACTGAGGGCAGAAATCCCTCCTGCACATGACATGGTTTCCGAGACATAGGAGGCATTTTTTACTCTAGCTGAGCTGGTCTCTCGACACATGACCACTATTGACCAGAGAGCACCCTCTTCCTCTGCTGGTGTACAACCACCATCTTTTGGTGGTGGAGGGACATCTATTAGTGGAGATAGACCAACATCCCATGTGCCTCAAAGTGAGAAACATGTCTGCACATCATGTGGGGGACCCTTTTATGGTCTTGGACCAAGACATGGTACCAGTACGATGACTAGTGGTTAGGTAAGGACATTGTTTTAAAACTCTGTTATCGTTCAAGTTTTAAATTTTCCATACTATATGTAACATATTAAAATATTCACAATATATGCAATATTTACTCTTGAAGGAGATTGATGCCTCTCACGGGGGTGGTATTGCACCCAGTGTGTTGTACCAGAGCCCAAACAACCACCACTGAGGTAATATTTAAACATTTGTCATTATGTTAATTCATGTGTTGGTCTTGATTAATTTATTAAATTGTCTAATATTTACAATTTTTGAAGTTGTAGGAACCCCACTTAGAACGTGATGCTAGAGACGTTGATATCAACGACATAGTCCAAGGTGGAATTTAAGATTAGTTGAATAATTTAAGTACATGGGTTATGACAGAATCTTGTTCGAATTATTTAAATTTCTTAGTGAACACTCATTTATAAATCACTAATATTTATAATTTTTAAACTTGCAGATGCTATTAGCATCTTAAGAGGGGAAAGAAATTGATGGAAGTGTTCATGCCCATGGGGGAGATATGTCCCAGGTAGGGGTTAGTATATTACAACATGTTAGCTTTTCAGTACATATTATTCCATCCATTCAACTCCATGTCTAACTATGGTAACACTTTATGACTACAGACACCATCGTAGATCCCTACACCACCTCTTTGGTTTGGATCTCCCCGTAGTACAAACATAGATAAGGGGGTTGTTTATGCCAGACAACCCTCTTCTTTGAACAAAGCAGGTGTGCATGAGGATCAACCTAATCATCCCATAGTAATGTACACACTTCCAATGGAAGTTGTTGGTTAGCTATGAGTTAAATTCACAAGTAGTTTTTCTTAATGTTATTTTCGTCTGTTTACATCATCAGGATGTAGATTCATCCGTGCCAGACCTTAGTGGGTTTTTTGATGTTGCGGTCAATGTTGCATCTACAATAGGGATAAGTCACACTAAGTTACATATACTTGAATATTTGTGATTGTACATTTCATTTGTATTGTTTATGGACATGCACGATGTCTAACTATTTTATCATTTGGTGAATGTAGCCACACCCTGGTCCATCAGTGCATGCAACTGATGTTGATGTTTAACCTACAGCTCCTCTTACTACTGAAGAGTTCCAGCGTAATCCCCTACAAATGGTTTTTTCGGTGAGATGTTCATTTTTTACATAATTGATTAGTACTTTCTCATTCATGTACATGTTGATCATTCTTGAGATAATTGACATATATTTTTTTATTCGTAGAGAATCATTGCAGTGAGACTTTCTGGAAGGAGGAGGGCACCAGAGGCACCTATACCCTCGACACTAGAGGCACTTATACCCTCAACGGATGCAGTGAGTCTTTATTTTATTTACAATTGAGTCATACTTTAAATTTTCAAAATTTGTTATTGCTGGATAGTACTAGTTCAGCTACCTGATCAAGAAATATTGTCATTGATTTGTAGTTTCCAGATATGCACAGTGGTTGTAGACAGAGGTGAAAAGCATCAGGGTGCGAGAAAAACAAGAGAAAGTTAGATTTTTGATGTGTTAGTCAAGGACAAATATGTATTTTTATGTACAATATGGATTTAGATTATAGGAGCGCGGTCCAGGATAGATGTACTTTTGTTTGGACATGTACATCAAATATGTTTTTGATACATATACATTGATAGGCCATACATGGGCCTTCTATTTTTGTATTATAACTTTCATGATATAAAAAATATTTCATACCAAGGCTCTTGAGATCTTCATGGTTCAATCTTTTAAGTGTGATTATACATGTGTGGCCAAGAACGTTTCTATGTGTAATGTTCCCAATTTTTTATAGATTTTATGATTGCATGGAAGATATCAGTTATAAATTTGAGAACAATGCACAATTACAATATTACATAATGACAAAAATGTACATTTTAATTGTTTTTTACCACGATCCAATTTCATATACAATGTTATATTAACAATGTTAAATTGTATTCACAAGGATGGAACATACCTAATACACATAAGCACCCAATAAAGCTAACAATTGATCCAACTAGGTGGCATACAAAAGCACCTTACCCACATAACAACCTAACAAAATTTTAAAGGATGCGCGAAGTTGACACACCTAAGTGATGCACCTGTGTGATCTACATAAATAAAATTAGTGTTTGGCATGATGTCTTTCATCTAATGAATACATGGGATACACATCAAACCTAAAAGTATCTGAGTATTATAAGGTTGATTCAAAATAATGGTTATGACTATATCCTGCACATCATGTATGTCCTGCACATTATTTTATCATTTTGTTAATGCACATGGAATTTGATGAATGGCCTTGAGTAACAACTTTGAAAGAGATGAAAGTTATGTGTGATTTTATTATAGTTTAAATTGATTAGAGAAGTACTATTGTGAATCTTGTTTTATAAATTCATGTTTATGGAGTATTATTCGAAGAATTCGTAGCGTGAAGATAGATATATTTTTTAATAATAACGTAATAGGTTGGCCACTTGTTTCTAAACATAAACATGTTCCATTGCATGTTTACTAACATAATGGCATTGTCTCCTCCTGCATTTCATCATACAAATGCTCACATCTCTTGGATAACCTAGCTAAATTAATATGGGAAACAACCTTCTTTCGATTTTCTAGTCCCACGAATGATATGAGATCCTAAGTTCAATTCACCTCCACATCGAGATTGACAACTCCTTTCACCTTAATTAAAACAAAAGCAAAGAATATTTCTTACTTGACAATGATGGGAAATAAGTCTTGATCAACACCTCACAACAGATAACATAATTCTTGACAACTGACATGGAATAATAGTTTGCAACAAGTATTTTTTCAAGAGGGGAAGATCTGCAATCACCTTCAAGCTGACCTCTATGTGCGAAAATTTCACATTCACTTACTGAGCAAAACCCTAGTTTCCAAAATTGACAAAAAATATGATCCCTTGTCCATGGACCCAGAGTAGAGGACCACTCTAGCACTATCCCGGTGCCTTGAATCCAACAGAACCAACGGTTCATCGATCCGAGCAACGACCATCAATCTATGGAACGTCGAATCCCACCTCCTACAAGCTTTCAGGGACACCTGTTGAATCCTTAACAAGGGAAAAGAATGGAAACTGTGCATAAAAAATGTCTTTCAATGGGTCATTCAAGTCTGTTTAGGTAATTTCCATGTGGGAATGCTAGCGATACATTCACGGTTGAGGAATTTCTAAAGCCAACTCCTATGTGCATAAATTGGACATTCACTTAGTAAGCAAAACCCTAGTTTCCAAAATTGACTGAAAAAATGATCTCGTGTCCATGGAACCATATTAGAGTGCCACCCTAGCACTATCCCAATGTCTTGAATCCAATGGAGCTGATAGTTCATCGATCCGAGAAACAGTCATGATTCTATGGCATGTTGAATCCCACCTCCTATAGGATTTCAAGGACACCTGTTGAATCCCTACCCGGGGCATAGAATGGAAAACGTGCATCAAAAAGGACTTCCGGTGAGTCTTGCAAGCGTGTTTAGGCATGTGTTATGTGGGAATGTTAGCCACACCTTCATGTTCAAGCAATGTGTGAAGTTGACCCCCATGTGCAAAAAGTTCACATTCACTTACTAAGAAAAACCCTAGTTTCTGAAATTGACCAAAAAAATTATCCCTTATCCATGAACCTAGATTAGAGGGCCACCCTAGAACTATATTGATGTCTTGAATCCAATGGATTTGACAGTTCATTGATCCGAGAAATGGTCATCATTCTATGGCATGTTGAATCCCACCTTCTAGAGGCTTTCAGGGACACCTGTTGAATCCCACCTTCTAGAGGCTTTCAGGGACACCTGTTGAATCCCTACTCGGGGCATAGGATGGAAACCGTGCATCAAAAATGGATTCTAGTGGGTTGTGCAAGCGTTTTCAAGCATCTTTTATGTGGGAATTCTAGCCACATGTTCACGGTTGAGCAATATGCGAACTTGACTGCCATGTGAAAAAATTTCACATTCACTTACTGATAAAAACCCTAGTTTCCAAAATTGACCAACAAAATGGTCTCTTATCCATGGAACCAGATTAGAGGGCCTCCCATAGCATTATCCTGATGTCTTTAACCCAACAAAGATGAAGGTTCGTTGATTCGAGCAATGACCATCATTCTATTGGATGTTGAATCCCACCTCCTACAGGTTTTCAGGGACACCTGTTGAATCCTTACCCGGGGCATAGAATGGAAATCATGCATCAAAAAGGTCTTTCAATGGGTTGTGCAAGTGGGTTTAGGCATGTTTTATGTGGGAACGCTAGCCACACATTCACAGTCAATATATATGCGAATTTGACCCCCATGTGCAAAAATTTCACATTCGCTTATTGAGCAACAACCTAGTTTCCAAAATTTACCAAAAAAATGGTCTTTTATCAATGGAACCATATTAGAGGGGCTCCCGTAGCACTATCTCGATGTACTGAATCCAATAGAGCCAATGGTTTGTCAATCCAAGCAACGACCATCATTATATCACACATTGAATCCCACCTCTTATAGGCTTTCAGGGACACCTGTTGAATCCCTATCTGGGGCATATAATGGAAACCATGCATCAAAAAGGGCTTCCGGTGGGTCGTGCATGTGTGTTTAAGGCTTCCTATGGAGAAAAAAATTATCGGAGTGAAGGAGATAATCATCGGATTCAAGGAGAGGTCCTTAAAGGATCAACTTTGAGATTCAAGGCAAATGCAATAGATATATCCTAGATAGAGTGGCAGATAATGGTCTTGGGATATAAGGCATGAGTCATGTAAGTATCAATATAATACAACAAATCCATCGTAGAATTATATTGAATTTATCAATCTATCAAGTGCTCAATGTATCAATTTGTAAATAATCAATGAGACCATGAAACCAAAATATCTAACTACCACATACCTAACTACCTACCTGTGCTCATTTGACTAGACCATCGGGATCACCTCTAATAGCGACGGTATCCTTTATCCTGTTGTACTCGGAGTAAGGAAACAAGTATCATGACTTTGAGGATTTCTTGTTTGGAATTATTTGCAACTGGAGGTTTGTGCCAATAACTAAGTTTGTACAATGGTATACAATTTGACCTGGTCTATAATCTTCAAATACATAACGTTTTTTCTTTTGTGTGTGAGCAACCTGTCTCAAATATTCTCCTTTGATTACCATCGACCCAATTGGAAAATCATTGCCCTCGGAGTCACTTAATGAGACAATGGGGGTTTGTTTCCCATCCAAGCAATGTGCCAGCCAGTAGTTAGTGTTCAATTCATTGTCTCTAGGGGAAACCAATGTGTATATGTTCCTTGCATAAAATAAAGTGTAGACCTAGGAGTCAGCTAACTAAACACAACTAGTCATCAAACATTTCAAAGTGATCAACATAATAGTCAAACCTGGTTGTATGAGATCTGAAATGTGGTCATAGTCATGTGAAATACTCGACTGGACCCCTCCAACTGGGATAATTCTGAAGTTATTTGTCGACCAATGGGGAGTGATACACGATCTCAACTGTCAACCCAATATATGGATTCACAATTGTCCCATTCACCACTGCTACATGGATAACAAAAACAAGAGAGTCTTCTTGTCCACATTTCAACTATAGCATTTTCTGATGTCCTAACTGAATGGAATATACAAGTTCCTTGGATGGTCTTGCACTTATATAGGTGTGATCGATCTACATCAACCATCTCCCAAAAATATCTATGTACATGTGCTTTTTGAGATGATTGGTCTTCTTTCCTTCTTGCTATGTGCCCCATCACTGAATAAAAGCATGCAACATTGGTTTTTGCATCTCAGATGAGTGAAATAGTTGTGAATTTCATTTCTTTCCTATGTAATGCAGTCTTGTTGCATGCACCTGCTCCATCATGTTCTTGTTTTCTGTGT
>LPNX010455019.1:749770-769093 GCA_001517045.1 Pseudotsuga menziesii | reverse complement strand
CAACTTGCACATGGTGGGACTCATGGACTAGGCAAATAAGACAAAACAAATGAAATAATGTCTAAGTGGGTAAATACTATGGGTTGATTATTCTAACAGTCCAGTCTCAAAATATTTCCAAATATGTGGCACCTTGTGCCTCTTGTGGAGAATACACAACTATTGGAAGAGATGGGAATTTTGGAATTTCCCCTCACAACCATCAGACCAAATACAATGTTGTTCCATCTGTATATTGTTATCCTCGAAGTGTTTGTAGAATAATTGGAAGTTTTGTTGTACAAAATTCAAGTCATGACACTTGTCATCACTTATGTAAAAGTGACACTCCTTCAATATAACTTTGTTCTCTTAAGTACTATATGCCCCATGTCTATAGGTGATATGGACCATTATGCTGACCTGATTTGAGTGATATTATTGACTCTGAATCTCGTTTTGTGGTTGAAGAGTGTAGTTTTCCACAAAATCGACCACTGATAATATAGTTCCAATAGGAAATGTATCCTTTCATTCCCTCCATCGGTATCATACGTGACATATTTGAATGACTACAACTTCACTTCATTTCTCCCAAGTTCATGCTCATCGGTGACATGTGTGCATTTGTCCAAAAATGCCATTCCACCACACCTTGGGCATGTCCCATCTATGCAAGTCCTTTCATAAATGGGCAACCTTCTGTCCTTCTACACAAGATTCTATGGATGAAATCTCTAGATGATGTCGGTGGCAATGTAGTTGAGCATTCCTTCATGAGAGTGTTATGCAAAACACACAATATATGTATATATGTGTCATAATAATAAGCGTACTCAATGTGATATTGAAAAAAACATGTGTTATGAGTTGTGTTTATTTTAACATACTATGGTTTGCATTTCTTGAAGCACAACATAATTTCAACCCAAAATATGAGACCTTGCATTTCTGAAATTCGACACTTCTCTGTCGCATTTTCAACACATACACTTTTTTTTTGTCATTGGTGGCGTAACGTCGAATCTTCAAAATTCTACTAATGTGGGTCAAAGATTCGACACACCATTGCATCGCATATTTGACCGTTTTTCCTTCCAAAGTTCCAATCAAAAATTGCATAAACCGTCGAAAATCCAACGTCCTCTGACCATCGAAGCACCGGCCTTCCATCGGACAGAAGTGTCAAAGGAATGGCAACGTCATTGGTATTTTTATCCAAAGAGTGTCAGAAATATGATACTATCCGACACTTGAAGTGTCGGCAATCCGACACGAAATGGGTCGATGGCATGGTGACCACGTCGGATATTTGATGCACACAGACACTTAAATCGTCAAACGCGCGATAGGTTGAAGCATCAGAGTCATGACACCACCGTCAGATAGTGTCTCCGAAGTGTCAGAAAAACATCGAAAAAACGACGTGTGTTGGTATTTAAAAAAAATAAATTGAAAGATTTCATTTAGTTATAGCGATTTGATAACAAGTGTGGGCCAGGGAGTTGGTGACTTACAGAGGAACTTCCTCTAGTAAATTTTTCAACCTTCCCCTACGCTAAAATGTTGTACATTAAAGCAGGCTCCTCCCAGGTACAACAACGATTTCGCATATGGTCCCTCAAGACAACGATTTGTCATGCATGTGGGCTCGAGATTTGGTGATTTGAGCATTAATTGACTTCCCCAACAAAGTCTATTGTTTTTACAAACTAAATCATCACCATGCATCATGCAAAACAATTTGCTTCTACTAAGCTCATATAACTATTTAACTCTAGATGGCGAGTCCAGATTGGATGTTCATTGATTTTTTTACTTGTCTTTGCTTCCAAAAGGAATCGTTGTGTGTGTTGGTGTCTATCTTCTATAAAAGACAAAAATTTACCTTCCCAAAGCTAAATCACTATGTATCCTTGCTCAACTGCCTTTGAAAGACAGCAATCCCTCTACTGTAACTTAGACAACAAAATAGTGACAAGTGCATCCCTGGGAGTGGCTGGAAACTACTAGTCCTAGAATATCGGTTATCAACATTTTAACCCCACATGGTTTCAGCCTAGAATTTGACCACTAAAGGAAACTTATTTGGACCAGACATTGGTGAGTTGACAAGCAGCTCAAATGATCGAGCAAAGGTTAATATGTGGAGTGTGTCAAAGGGCTCAAAGAGAGAGTCTTTACATTCAAAATTGTCAGACATTTTGGGAGATGAGTTTGAGAATACAAATGAGAACAAACCTGAGTTTGAGAATACAGGGAAGAATCAGCAAGTTTATGAACATTTAGTGATGGATTTGAGAGAAAACACTAAAGAGCTACCAATTTTGTCAAATTTCTCTGAGCAACATGGTTCATTGTTTGTGGTCAATTCCTCCTTAGTCATGGATTGCAGGCTTGTAGAAAACAAGTATGTTGAGTATGTTCCCATGATTGGGGCCTATTCCAATAATGGTACCTCACCATTATTCTGATATTTTTCCCTATATAAAATATAGTTGTTAGAATTGACCATGACTGAACTATCTTAAATGTTGTTTCATATAAAACCCCCAAAAAAGTAAAAACAATACTACTAATTTTAAACTTGCAATACCTTACTCTCTTGCAGAAGGTGTTGATGTCCTTGTCCAAGGTATCGAAAAGACTAATAGACTATATAACAATGCTATCCACTCTATTGACATTGAAGTTCATGTTGGATCTACTGTAGCTGTGCCCAAGACCCATTTGAGCCTTCTCCAAGTCTATGTGATTCGAGATATGTGATTTCAACTCAATGGTAGACAAGCTTTCTAAATTTACTTTGTTGTTACAGAAGGGTACCTAAACCAAACAATAATTTAGAAAATTCACTTCCTATCTGATTCAGAAAAGACTTGTACTAAAAACCACTTAATGGCAGATTAGCTCGGAGTCATAGCTGAGGGATGTAGACACTGGTTATGCTCGTCTTATTGTATTGTTGGTTTAGATATTAGGACTCTTTTGATGATTTTATATTGATGACAAATTGAGTGTCCGAGAGCATACATAAGGAATACTTTTAATAGTTTTCTTAAATTTCATTTGTTTTGAATGACGGACAACAAAACAATATCCAACACACTTGAGTCCTCACAGGACTAGTCAAATGTATTTTTTTATTTATTCCTTGGGAATATCAAATATAGTGATTTTAAAACACATCTTAGAGAACAAAGAAATCATGGATCTAATATAAATCTAAGATAATAAACAAATCCTTTTACCTTTCAGTATAAATATGATTCATGAGTCCTAACTAAAGAATTAAAAGACACTTATGGGAAATTGACCTCAACTTAAAAAATGTTAGAATTGACCATGAATGAACTATCTTAAATGTTGTTTCATATAAAACCCAAAAAAATTAAAAACAATACTAAGTTTAAACTTGCAATACCTTACTCTCATGTAGAAGGTGTTCATGATGTCCTTGTCCAAGGTTTCAAGAAGACTAATAGCCTGTATAACCATGTTATCCACTATATTGACATTGAATTTCATGTTGGCTCTGCTGTAGCTGTGCCCAAGACCCAATTGAGGCTTCTCCAAGTCTATGTGATTCAATTACAGAGCTTTGTTTACTCATTTTTGCACAATTCCTCAATGTCAAAACTAAATATCCATTCAGTTGATGCTATGACCCATTTTTCTCCAAACCAACGTGGTATTACTACATATCAGCACTATGTACATCCATCAATTACAATTAGCTAGGATATGTATGAACAGAATTAGTCAAGCACATGAAAAAATATTATAAATGGACAGACAGAAGAAAACAATGTGGTTTAGACATTCCTTAATTTCTATACTCATATTTACAATACGATCACACTTCGTCTCTTAGGAGACAAGTCACTAATGAAACAATGGACATACCTAAGAGAGAGAGAGATAGGTAGTGGTAGGGCAGAGTGAGACAAATACATACCACAAGGTCATGGATCAATACTGTCAACCTCAAAACATATATAAAAACCAAAAAAAAACTATTTGCATTTGCAGCAGCTGTCGACCCAATAGCTCTCCACCCACAAAACTCAAAATCCCTAATCGAGGTTCTACACCCATCTTGCTGAGATTCAAACCAGATTCAATTAATTTTTTTAGGCCTTTCTGGCCACAAACAACTGCACCTAATTGGACTAAATTTTTAACAGCTACACTTATTGCCTCATGGCTTGGGGCTTGAGGTCGAAACTCCACTCAGCGGCATCAATCCACAATTTCTATATTTACCAAAGAAACACCTTATCCTACTGGACTGCAAGCAACAAATACAATAGAGACAACAATTTACCTTCCCAAAGCTAAATCACTAGGTATCCTTGCTCAACTGCCTTTCAAAGACAGTGATTCCCTCTGTCATTACTTAGATAGAAAAATAGTGACAACTGGATCCCTGGGAGAGGCTGGTAATGCAGAAAAAACATTGATCTCCCTTATAACCCAATTTATCCAAATTTATCATGCATTTCCCTTTGTAATTTATTATATAGGATTTCCAATTTTATGCTTTGTGTTGTTGTTGTGTTTTCTACAGGCCGGGAGCATGAGTTTACAGCATCCAATCCTTTTTGCAGCTAGTGAATCCCTTTATTTCCTTGGAGAGATTGCAACAGATATTTTATGAAAGATTTATTTATAAGAAGACCAATTATCAATGGGTCAATGCCTTTGATGCAGTGAATGGAGTCTATGAAGGCTTTGGCTGCTAAAACAAATAGATATTGAAGTCGAGATATCTCACGGTCTAATAAGAAAGTATTTGTCAGAAGAAGAGAAACTCTATAAGGCTTCACAGTTGATTTTTACTACAAGCAAACATAATGTTCTATTATAACCAGCATTGGTGGCTAAGTATTAAGCACACTGATTACCATCTAACTACTTTGTATTAGCTATTATGCACAGGGAAAGGGATGCCTTATTGTCTATGACTTCATACAAAGAGGAAATCTTTAAGAGGGCCTTCATATTGAAGAGCATAAACCAATGATTCCATATAAATAGTGGTTTACAATGGCTATGGAGTTGTAGGAGCATTAGATTAGCCCACTTTTGACAACAAAAATGAAGCCAACGAAAAAGTTGATCACAAAAATAAATTGTATGTTTTTTCAAATTTTTTGCTTAAAAATCCTACTCTAGCTTTGTTAATGCATTCTAATGATATAGGCTTGCCTATGGATTCACAGGGGAGACTTATCTAATATATTACTATTTCTTCTTTGGATTTATGGTTAAATGATGGGTGAATTCTAGGGTTTCATGCACACGCAAGATTGATGCTACTATTGTTCGTAGAACACAAGCACAAGGAGGATCTAGGGTTTTCTTGGTTGCTCCATTGATAAAGTTTGGTGAAATTATGCTTCTATGGATTGAATGGTGGTTGTAATGTTGCGTTTTCTATGAATTAGGGCTTTTTACAAGCTTTTGTCAACTTTTACATGTTATAAAACATCGTCTTGAAGGATTTTTCTCTTGTTTGTCCTTAGATCTATGAATTTTTCCCTAATTAGGATCCTCCAACAAACCCTAGAGGTAAATATAATAGTATTTCATGTGTAAATATATGCATTTGCATGATTAGTGTAGTGTTAGATTAAATCTATGTTTTTATAAACTAGAAAACCTTAGAAATTTATAAAATTCAATAATCCAAAAATAACAACAATTTTCAAATCATAAGCCACTCTCAAATTTTGGTCTGCCTATTTAGCCCTAGATCCTCCATTGCGTCACATATCTTCTTGTCTACATCCACAAACTTGAGAAGCAACCTAAAAAAACCAGTCAAAATTCATAGTTAGGGTTTCATACTTGACATGTTTCAAGGGTTGGGATAATTTGGCCTTGATAAAAGGTCACTTTATGCCTTACAACCACCCCATTTAATTGTTTAGTAGGGAAATTTAGGGACTCTTTCATTGCTGGTCAGTGTTACTATCGTTTCTAGCCCTAAAACCTATCAAAAAGACCTGCAAAATCAACCAAGTTAGGGTCATATTTGAGTTATGGGGAAATATCAACAATATAATTGAATTATTCCTTCCAAAAGCATTCTTTTCAGGCTAAGGAGTACTTGTATAAACCCTTAAAAGGATAGTTAACTCAGCTGGTAATTCATGTTGATATACCAATGTGTACAATGGGGTGAAAAATTACAATGGAAACTGAAAATACCAATGTGTGCCATGCCCAACTCACAACCTCTAGGGATAAGCACAAATATAAACATAGGTTTACCACTGCACAATCAACCATTAAAGTTGAACAAGATATGAGATTAATAAACAAATTACAAAACTACTGGAGAAAGATAAACTGGGGCAGATAACAATATACCCATGTGGAATAATAGGGATACAACGCTTCAGATACCATTTTCCTCACAAGTCTATCTATCTTTTTCTGTATTTTGATCTTTCATATTCCCATCAAACTCAAATGCCTATCAAATTTCTTGTAATGAAATGCCCACATTTAATTTTTTTGTCCTAGCTATATGGTATTGGTAAAGTATTACCAAGGGGCCAGTTATCACGATAAATCAAAATATTTAAGGTAATTGTTTAGATTAGATATAACAAACTTCACCTCTATGTATGGTAATGATCATCATGAAAGAAATGTATGTGTGTGCACATGCATAAATATCCAATACACAGCTCAATCAAACAAAAGAAAACATATTTATACCTTGATTTATGGATCTTCACATTGTCTTCTTATGCTTTACCTTTCAAAACATCATTCAACATACTTCATTTTTTGTCTTGTTGCAATAGTCACATGTTAGGACCCATCAAATATATTTATGTTTGTTTATGAAAATAAGAAAACCAATCTAAATAAATATAATTCTATTACAATGTAAATTACAATACTATTCAACTATTCAAGTAAATTAATTGTTAAGAATATATCACCTGATAAAACATGGATAACCAAAAATACTATGTATATAAGGACATCGATCTAATCAAAACTCCATTTCTTGCCTCTTAACAATGGAAATGTTTCTCAACGCTATCTGTAACAAGTTCCAATGGAGGAGTCAAATAGCAATAGTGAAAATTACACAATTAAAATATAGAAATAGATTTTTTTTTTTGTATTCTTCCTTACCATTCATTGAGCTCCTCTCTGTTTCGAGAATAATTTAATATTCTCTACTAAATAGGACCAACCACCTAAAGGTGGAAGCTCTTATGGCCCTTCCCCTCCCCCGCCCCACCCCGCCCTCACATCACTCTCAAATCCCCAAACCCAATGCCTATACTTGCAAATAACAATTTATTTCACTATTTCACAATGCAAATAACAATGCATCTACAATGCAAATTATTTCACTCAATAGTTGAAAAATGCTTTCATTAAATCATTCTTTAAAACATTCATTAAGCAATTCAATCATTCAACAACTGAAAAAACCATTCATTAACTCATTCGTTAAAACATTAATTTAGTCAATGGCAGAAAAAAAATATTAGTAAACAATCTAGTAAAGCATTCATTCAAGCATTCATTCATGAAACAGAGGAAAAAAGCAATAATTTTTTTTTTTTTTTGTATAAAGAAGAATTACTCAAAATTTGTATAGTCACTTCTTTCTAATCTTCTTCTCTTTAAATATTTAGTTAGAGTCACATCTTCTGGAATCTAATCATCGGTATCCCTACTAGTCTGCTCGCAATGTTGAACTTCAGGTGAGGGGCGATGAATTTTTGCAATAATGTCAAAATATTTCATTAATGTATTTATATTTTGATAAATATGAGTAATTCATTTAAAAAACATTACGAATGTGTGTTTTTACCTGCCATTTGCACATCAACATGTTCAACATTATCTCGCACTAGCCCAACTTGTTCCGTGTTATGATATGTAGCTACATGCTCTGTAGTTGAATTGTGTAGAACTAGAGTTAATGTTCATCATCTGCAATGGTCTATAAAAAACAGTAGCACATTAATAAATTCATTACCAGGATGAGAAGCATGATCTTCGTTTGGTTGGTCATGTACTACATCCTCGACATGAACGGGATCATTACTTTCCTACACAAAAAGGAATAAATAATTTATGTTAGTTTATTTATAAGGAACAAATTGCATGAGCATTAATAAATTATCATTAAACTATACAGTTTTCACATACCTGGGCACCAGATGGATCAGCAGAAGTTCGTGTAGTATTCACAGACAAGCTTCTCCGGTGTTCAACAACAGCGTCAAAGCCATGTTCGAAGCCAAGCTTCATGTAATCCGCACTGGGCAATTCTTTGAACCAGACGGCCTTCATATTTGCATGATGTCATTAATTTTAAATCCTTTTGTTAGAACAAAACAAAAATAATAATCTATATGATATTTGGATGCGGATTCAGGTTTTGCGATACTTACATATCGGGCCGCCAAGTTGGAGTAACCACCAGGCTCAAGCTTGTGTTGGCCAATTTTTTCAATTCTTGCCTTTGTGGCCTTAGATGTGTCCAAGAGCCTATTTAATTTTTTAAATACATTAGTCAATGTACCAAAATTCATATCAAAACTAGTAATAATAAAGCTTACCACTACATTTTGGAATATTTTGCATACCTCCCCGTTCTACCTGGTGGTATCTTTCCTGATTTTCTCAGGCCCTTCTCTTTTCCATCTTCCACCAGGGCTTTCCACTCCACAGATGGAATCATTGGAGGGAACTCATACCTAGGGTTCTTTTCTAGGTGAATCCTATATTGGTCTCGTACAATCTTTAGATGTTTTCCAGCCTTCTGTAGTACGTTTGATGTATCAAATGTATCTTTTCCAAACAGACTAACCAAGCGATTAGTCAGATCATCCTTTAAATCTTTTAACTACTTGTTCCACATTATGTGGATGGTCGGCCCGAAGATATCCAAGGCCAAATCATTCATGTGTTTATAAAATATATCAGTTCCTACAAAAAATTATTGCCATCATTAGTCAACATTAGAAAATATTATCAGTATATTGGACACAAATTATAAAAAATAAATTGAACAATCTATAATGACCTGGAATCCTCTCTATCTTTATTGGAACCAGTTCTTCATTCACCAAAAATGTACAGTTTATTGAACCAGTGTTAGTCACATGAGAAGATCTAAGAAATACTTCCACATCTTTATCTAGCCCTACATCCCCCCATTCTTCTACAACACCTGTTGTGGGTGGGGAAACATCGGTTGCACCCTCCACTGCCCTCGACGGTGTCGCAAAGCGTGTTGTTGATTGTTCAGTGGACAATATGAGAGAAGTATGTGGTGTATGTGGAGTGGTTTGGTCATTGGGACCAACATTTCCTTGACCACCACTAATAATCTCCATAGCACATTGTAAATTAAACCCATTGTATTATAAGTTCAACGGCATATAAAATCAAATATTATAAAGACTTTATAAATAAATTTACATTTTTGTTCGATAACTTACATCCACTTGTTTACGTTGCTGTAAAAACAATTGAATACTTTGTTCGAGCCCTTCTATTAGTGGAACTTCCAATGTTAGACGAATCAGTTCCTCATTTTTTTTTCCCTTGTCCTTCGTAGCACCCTCAATGGGTCTGCAGACTCTCTAATTTCACTATCTCTCATCAACCGAGAGACCTCATTCTATAAAGAGTTTTGAGACGTCGTTTGATAAATGGAATCCCCTGTCTGCAATTGAAATATATAAAAAATTGCTTAGTCTTTAAAAATATAGTGTGCGCAAATAATTATATTAGGGATTACATCTAGGATTACCTAACGCCTAGCCAAGGGCATGGTCTGATCAACATATGGGGATTTACCTCGATCAGCCACATGCAAAAAAAGTAGAGAACATTATCATAATGAACACAATATGTATAAGCTAACAAATACAGAACAAAAACAAAAATAAACACTATGTTGCATGTTTTATATGTGTTAATTTTTGAAGTATTTATAATGTGGAATTACATTTAGGTTAAATGGTTGCCTCGAGTCTCCAGTCGTCTGATCAACAGCTAGGGACTTTCCTCGGTCAATCTGCAAAAAAAGTAGACAACATTACCATCACGAACACAACCATAAAAACAAAATATACATAACAAAATAAACATAATGCATCACGATATACATGTTTGCGATTTTAAAGTATTTGAAATGGATAATTACATTCATGTTTGGTTGTTTCCCTGATGCTGTAGTTGACTTATCAATCGTCGGTTGGCTTCCCTGATCAACACTCTGCATGGAAAATCGATAATATTATATAAACGAACCTAATATACTAATGAAAATACATAACAACGTATCTGTATGTCCATCCTAAATTCAATATTACATTGGTAATATCGATGTATACTTGCTGCCTTGACTCAGGTCAACAAACATCTATGGAGATGGAGGTACCCCTGAGAGAACCCTGCATCAAAAACATACTAAAAGTTAAATAAGGAAACATGAAAAGTAGACAATTTCAATTATATGCTAACAAAAATTCCTATAGACGTTAAAATAAATAATAAAAGGGTGGTTAAATTGTTTGTTGTACCACAACCATTCTAATGTTGTTTGTATCTACACGATTCAAATTGTAACAATAAGAAGTTCTTTGCTAGCAGCTATTGATTTAATTGCACATACAAAGACATGGTTTCCTTCACGCGACTCGAATATGCAATTGGTTTTCTTTAATGTAGACCCTAGTTGTGTATTGTTTATAAACCCCACAATATTACCGGTTGTTTTTGGACTTCTGTCCATGTATATCATTGCTCCTTTATTTTGAGCTTTGTCTTTCAGTTGTATATAATTCGTTGACAACCCATATCTATGCATACTTCATGTATATTGGACTAGGCACATCCAATCACTGTAGTTGTAACAGGGTCCAACATACTCCATCAATTTTGTACATCTACCATATCCAACCTTTGTGCCGTCCATGCAAAACAAGCCCAATCCATGCAATGAGGACAGTGCAATTCTATATATCCTCTCATTCACACAAAAATCAGTGTTTCCTTTAGGAAGATCGCTAGGAACCCATTGTTTCACTAGGTGTTGGTACCTTAAGGGCATGTCGATGTATCCCACTATCTCATCATCATAGGAACATGACCCCCCTCCTTGGAGAAAAAAATTCATGCGTTTGTCGAATTTTCTTCTGATCTTTTCACATGTAGTTGATCTAGCCCGTGTAGACCTACTGCATGTTTCACTTTCCTTTAGCCTTTCCAAAATCCCTTCACTGGAGGAAGACAGGTCTGACAAATACCTGTTTGGTTCTACCTGCACCGTGGCCAAATTTTTTTTTGGCATAAGCATAGGAAAATACCAGCAAAAAAACGTGGAAAGACTTATAAGAAAAAAAACTTGGGAAGACTTGTAAGCCAAAAACTTGTTAAATAAAAATCTTATCAAGAATGAGTTTTGGTTAATAGGTGTGGGCATTTGGTAGCCCTAAAAATTCTAATGTATGCCCCTCTTTTGGTTACATACAAGTCTCCATTCTAACTTATTGCTTGTATTGCCTTTTGATAACATGAATTGGGTAGGCTTCATAAGCTTCATATGTATGCTTGTGGCCATTGTACTTTAGCCTTTCAACATTGTCAAGCTTGAGACTATATGTTATGCATATGCATCACATATAACACTGCAATTTATGCCAATATATGTCTATACAAAACCTGGAGGTTCTCCTTTAATGGACTATCTCCTTTAAAGAACATATCTCCTTTAAGTGGTTTTTAGTTTTCCCATGAATGATTTTGTGATGTTTTAGATGACTATCCATTTTACCTAATATGTTTTATGATCTTTTCCATGTTTTCTAGGGTGCACATACTTGTTGTTGATGGCTTCTTTTGCTTGAAAGTTGAACTGCCTAAAAGTGCACAGATCTCATCTAGGACCCTTTAAGAGTCATAATAACAACTATTGTTATAGGATTTTATTCTCCAAATGAAACACCAAAACCATACTTATCGGTTAATATTTGTGTAGGGATGTTTTTCTGATCTCTCCCATAATTTATGATACTAATGGGATTGTATGCAAAAATTTATGTATGCCCTAAGTATTTTTATGTATGCCCCTCTTTTAGTTACATACAATTCTCCATTCTCACTTATTGTTTGCATTTCCTTTTCCTAACATTTCCTTTTCCTTTTACTGGCCTAACCCCTTTTCAACAATAATAGTTGCAAATTTAATCAAGTGTTTTTCTACCGAGGTGGCTGAGTCAACCGAGTTGACCCCCAACCGAGCTAACTCAGCCTTTGAAATGATTGGAGTGACAATTTTGGTACCGAACCAAGAAAATCAAGGTATGACTAAATGGATCGGTAACAAAATGGTCAATTCATCCCAATCCATACTAAATTCACCAAGTGAATGTGGGAATGTACAAGCCACACACATGACACTTCAATTCAAAAAAAAAAAACCTAGAAATATAAACACCTAGACTCTAAACCTACTTCATTGTCGAGTCAATTAGGTTTGTAGGATTCCTATACATCATAACACTATTTGGAGTAAAACACAACTTGCTTTGCAGGCCTTAGATGCCACCCATGTGCACAATAGTCAATCTATAAAGCAGCCCACGAATACAAAATCGTTCTTTACAAAATAGGGCATGAACCATGTGAACAACCTTTCAAGTGGACCAGCTCAATGAGAAACCTACAAGCATGTAATATCTCTCATGAAATGGTGTATAAAATAGTGTAAGCATGCTTCAAATGATCACCTTCTCCTTTGGTAGGGTTGAACACTGGCCGTATGCATGTGTCTCCAAGGGTGAATGTTCCTCAAATAATGAGAGAAGGCCTTCCTCTAACAATAAACCAGTACACCAAGGTGAATTGGCCCTATTTAGGCCTTCCAGAACAAACTTGGTATTTTCAATGTCACACTAGGAGCAATGTTGGGTATTCCTATGGGCATAAACAACTCTAGAATCAAGTATGAGCATCAAAGGAAAAAATCTGAGCACTTTACAGTAATGGACAAATAATGATGTTAAGTTCTTGGAGATCCTGTAGAGTGGATGTTTTAACCTCTATGCTAATCTAAAGTGTAGAAGCCAGCATTTCAGAGGCATATTTCCCAGTGGTTACCTACAACAATCATATATATATATATCTGCTACTTGGCACGTTTAGGAATGAAAATAATGTTTTAAATACATTTAAATTAGTCTGTAATGTTTGTTGATTCTAAATCTAACCAACTGTCTAAACCACAAGGGTCATCTTATCATGTTAATTGTAAGAGGGAAAAAAAAAATCAGACACGGTGAAAATTGACATGAAATGTTCAAATAAAAAATATAGGACATCAAAATACCTTGGACTATAATAGACCACCTTGGTTGGAAACTAATGCAAACCCGTGCATGAGTTTGAGACAACACTTACATCCACTCTACAAGATCTCCAGAGAACTAACATCTTTATTTTTCCATTAGTATAAAGGAGATGTACTAGAATATTTGCCTGTACATGTTGATTTTACTTTTTAGTTGAACCTAAATGAGAAACAAAGAGGAGCACTAAGCAAGCTACAACACTTTTTGTGCGTGTCAATGTGTGTGTGCGTCAAAGAGTTGTAGCTTGCTTAGTCTCCTCTCTGTTTCATTCAACTTCTTCGTGAAATCAACAAGTCCTCGCAAATCTTCTAGTACAATTCCTTTATAGCAATGGAAAAATAATGATATTGAGTTCTTGGAGATCCTGTAGAGTAGATGTTTTAACCTCTATGCTACTCTAAATTTCATAAGCCAGCACTTCAGAGGCATATCTCCCAGTGGTAACCTACAACAATCATATATATATATATAATCCATTGTGGTGAAGAGCGGGCATTTCCAGATCTGCTACTTGGCACGTTCAGGAATGAAAAGAATGTTGTAAATACATTTATATCAGTCTATAATATTTGTTGATTCTAAAGTTGATGATGAAGAACAAACTTGGTATTTTCAATGTCACACTAGGAGCAATGTTGAGCAATCCTATGGGCATAAACAACTCTAGAATAAAGTATGAGCATCAAAGGGACAAATCTGATCACTTTGGGAGCATTCTGAAGGTCACAACAAATAGTAAAGCATCTCAAATCAGCTATAATTAGGCCAACTTTCAAATCTGGGCACATTGCAACAATAAAATATGATCATCAATGGAAAAAGGAGGTGGTCTTTGCAATTCTGGCTGTGAAAATGAGAAATATGTGGGTGAAAGCAACGCTAAAATCTCATTCATATGCCTTATAGCAGCATCCACATGAATTCTGGGCACAAACAAACCTATTTGGAAATAAAAAAGGGTATGAAGCAACCCTATTTCACCATCTTGGGCACCCTTGTTCACTTATCCATCACCGAACAGGCGTACCTCTAAATCTAGGCCAAATCGGAGGGTTAAAAGGCAGTTCTGGGCATGAATAGCCCTATGAAAAGTGATGAACAACGGAAAAAACTGGCTTTTAGAAAGCCATTGAATATGCTAATGCTTGGATTACCAACATGAGGGATTACTCTGAAGTGCATAAGCCAGCACTTCAGAGGCATATTTCCCAGTGGTAACCTACAACAATCATTTATATATATATATATATATATATATATATATAATCCATGGTGGTGAAGACTAGACATTTCCAGATCTGCTACTTGGCACGTACAGGAATGAAAATAATGTTTTAAATACATTTTTATTAGTCTGTAATATTTACTGATTCTAAATCTAACCAACTGCCTAAACCACAAAGGTCATATTATCATGTTGATTGTAAGAGGGACCAAAAAAATCAGACACGGTGAAAATTGACATAAAATGTTCAAATAAAAAATAAAGGACATCAAAATACCTAGTACTTGCTTCAAGACCCAAAGCATAAACCATAAGATTCATGATTGTCCATTAATGGCAAAGTATTACCTAACCCAATTTCCAGTCAACTAAGCACCTCATGGTCGAATCATGATATTGCAGCAGTGTGCATACATCCTTCACTTCAATGATGTTAGGATTTCCAAGAACTAAAATCATTCAAGTGAAGGATGTATGGAGACTACTTCAGAAATTATATCTCTACTCATTCGATTTACTACAAAGTGTTGTAGCTTTCTTAGTGCTCCTCTCTGTTTATCATTTACGTTCAACTTCACCGTGAAATCAACAAGTCCAGGCAAATCTTCTAGTACAATGCCTTTATAGTAATGGACAAATAATGATGTTGAGTTCTTGGAGATTTTGTAGAGTGGATGTTTTAACCTCTTCACTGCTACTCTATAGTGCATAAGCCAACACTTCAAAGGAATTTTTCCTAGTGGTAACCTACGACAACCATATATATATATATAATCAATGATGGTGAAGAGCGAACATTTCCAGATCTGCTACTTAGCGCGTTCAGCAATGAAAAGAATGTTTTAAATACATTTATATCAGTCTGTAATATTTGTTGATTTATTCCTTTTAGCTTGTCTTGATGATGCTTGTTTTCCCATATTACTTTTCAACCCTAAGGCAATACTAACTTGTTTTCCCATACTAATTTTCAACCCTAAGGAATGCAATCGATCATCTTCACAGGAATACTGGACAAACATTCACAGGTAACACCTCTAATCTAGGAATCTTGACTACATCCACATCACTAACCTTCAACACACTAAGAATTCAAGTCTAATACTGAGGTAGCTAATCAAAAGAAGCAATAAATAAGAGAGATAAATAATATGAGGGGATCATCCACCTCAATCATCCAAAGGATGTCAATAGAAACGGCACATAAAAGACTCAAGTGCTAAGGGCTAGAAAAGATGGAAAGTGCCCTGATCAGTACATACACCATCAATGAATTTAGTAAACTGAAAATGGCCTGAGGCCAAGGTTAATGCTTCTTTGGATAAGCTAGCAGCCTTAGTATTGTGTTCTCTGAATATGTGAACTTCTATTAGCTGGATGGAGTAAGGATCCATATCAAGGATACTTTGACACCAGCCATCAAGTGCAAGTAAAGTTAGTGTTGATATTCTATTGAACCAATTAATGATGGCTGTGGAGTCACCATGAATGAGTAGAGTGGGAAGGACGATGGATTTAGCACAATAAACGAGAGTCCATAAAGCAAGTAGTTCAAATCTGGTGTTTGTACTCAAACTAACACCCAATTTGAAGCAAAAATAGTGGTCCTGGGTGATCAAAAGATGAACACCTATACCTCCAATTTTATTGGCTAAAGCCCCATCAAAGAAGATGTAGGTATAGTTATCGAAATAGTTTATTTAGTCAAACTTATTACCTTTCTTTTTTGCGTTGACTTAGCCACTTTCAATTCATTAACTCTAAAATAGCTAATAAGTGTTGGCTAATAATGGTGACGATTCCTAATTAGGTTGCAACATGGCAAACTTGTGAAACAAAATACCAAGAATCGTCACCGTTATCAAAATAGTTTATTAGGTACAATTATCAAAATAGCGGAAAATGTAGGTACAATTATCAAAATAGTTTATTTAGTCAAACTTATTACCTATCTTTTTTGCGTTGACTTAGCCACTTTCAATTCACTAAATCTAAAATAGCTAATAAGTGTTGGCTAATAATGGCGACGACTCATGGTATTATGTTTCATGGGGTTGCAACATCGCAAACTTGTGAGCCATAATACCACGAGTCGTCACCGTTGCTTGGATGAACACTTGTTATCTTTTGTGAGATATAGCTCATGTGGATAGATTTCTTGAACTCCATCCCCATGGATAACTTTGTTTGACGATGATATTAACAGGTATGTAGAAAAAAATTTAATATTTTATAATGATCTTCAATGATCTAGGGGTTAGGTTCTAGTTTCTTGCTTATAACAAAACATGGCTCGGCAATCCTGCTCGGTGTAGCGACCATTTTTCATCCTTCTCCAACGGACCGAGCATACATGTGAGAAAAAAAACTCTAACTACCATGGCTATGGTGGAACTCGAATCCTTATCTAAACCTCCCTTACACAACATGATTTGAACCCAAAATCCGATGTCAGAATCTGACGTCATCTGACATTTTGGACGGATGTGTCAGACAACAATCACTGAAAAGAATGCTGATAAAAAAAGATTTATATCATCGTCGAATATCCGACACAAAGGCGTCAGAATATATACAGCTATGTTCATCATCAGCAGGCATATGACAATTGATCAGCTTCATAGGAATACTAGACAAACCTTCAAAGATAGAACCTATAATCTAGGAATCTTGACTACATCCACATCACTAACCTTCAACAGATAGAGAATTCAAGTCTAATATTGAAGTAGCTAATCCAAATAAGAAATAAACAAGAGAGATCAGTAATATGAGGGGATCATCCACCTAAATCATCCAAAGGATGTCAATAGAAATAACACATAAAATACTCAAGTGCTAAGGGCTAGAAAAGCTGGAAAGTGCCTGGATCAATACATTCACCATCAGTGAATTCAGTAAACTGAAAATGGCCTGAGGCCAAGGCTAATGCTTCTTTGAATAAGCTATCATCCTTAGTATTGTGTTCTCTGAATATGTGAACTACATTTAGCTGGATGAAGTAAGGTTAACATGATAGAGCTGAAGTTGTCCCCTGATAGTCATCAAGTAACTAGCAAGTATTGGATGCATACAGTAGCAATTGTAACGCTCAGATTGGCCAGACTTCAAAATCCATATCAGCCAATATGGGTCAAATGTGGGTTAGCTAAAACTGTCAAATTGGGTCTTTCATTAGCTGATCAATGTAAATGAATGCAGAGTGAAGAAAACCCATGTTTGAAAGCAGATAAGGATGGATTGAAGTTGGTGAAGAAGCAGGGAGTATAGATAGATACCCTTTGGGTTGTTAGTTATGAAATAACCCATTCTCCTATTATATTACCTCATCCAAAAATCTGAATTATATGGTCCATATTGTTGACATTCTGATGAGGAATATTTTGTAGGCAAATCCTTGTTTGATGATGAGATGGAAAATGCATGTATTTATCCATTTCATGAAGAGTTGGATGTTATATTTGAAATCAATAATCATAGTTTTGGTGGCCCCATATATGATTCATCTAGTGAAGCATCTAATGAGGAACCTAAATATTTGGAACCTATAGAACAACCAAGCATCCACTCTACAGGATCTCGAGGAACTAACATCATTATATCTATACTCATTCGATTTCGTACAAAGTGTTGTAGCTTGCTTACTGCTCCTCTGTGTTTGTCATTTACGTTCAACTTAATAGTGAAATCAACAAGTCAAGGCAAATGTTTCTAGTACATCTCCTTAGTCTATTATAGTCCAAGCATTAGCATATTCAATGGCTTTCCCTCATGTTGGTAATCCATGTGTTTCCCCTGTCAAGTTTGGAATACACAGCAAAAATCACAGAGACGTTATGAGACTTTGCTGCTGATCTATGGCTTGGAGAAAGACGTGAGCATATTGATTGAGCCATGTTCTAAGACAACACTCATTAACTAACTTTTGTAAGGTCAGAAGTCTAGGCTCTAGTTCCGCATGTTAAGGAACAGAATGACCAATTGGGGTGCTTATGGTAAACCCCAACCCTGGTTATTGGGAAACAAGTTTATGAGTTTGAGGTGCCATAGTAGCTTTCCAAAGTGAGTGGTTGATGGTATCAAATTATATAGCATAGGGTCTCCTTCCCCTTAAGGCAAGTCAATATTGGACCACCGATTTTTGAGATCGACAGAAAGGAGAAAACATCATAGCGTGCACAAAAAACCCTTGCATAGGATGCCCAAAAAACCTTGTCATAGCATGCCCAAAAAAAGGAGGTCATGGTGCTTACCCATTGAGCCATGAGCTCCAAATCCAAAACGGGAACTCCAAAATGTGAACCTTGTGCTCCAAATTTGTACCATCAGCTCCAATTCTCAGCCATGAGCTCCAATTATCAACCATGAGCTCCAATTCTCAACCCTGGCCTCCAGTTATCAAGCGTGAGCTCCAATTCCGAACCCTATGCTCCACCAGACCTACTCCCAAATTCACAAAATCCTCCAAATTGAACTGAACTGTCCAAAATGAGTCGCGACAATGTCCAAATACACTTGTCATTTTTTATTATATATTATTATATATTATATGTATTTTATTTTTATTATATATTATTATATATTTTATTTATTTTATTTTTATTATATGTTTCTTTATATTATATAAATTGCCATAATAGGATTTTTCATTAGGCATAGTATTTTTAACTTAGGAATAGTATTTTTTATTATAATATGATGATGATGACG
>LPNX010455019.1:742270-744770 GCA_001517045.1 Pseudotsuga menziesii | reverse complement strand
ACATTAATTTTTTTTTATAAAAAAACCTATACTACCCGTTGGATATCCGACGCTCAGGGGTCAAATAACCGACATTATTGGGTTCACAGACGTCGAAGATCCAACACGTAAGTGTCAGTTATCTGACACTAAAAGGGTCGGAAATCCGATGCCCTTGTGTCGGATATTCGACAACGCTATAAATATTTTGTTATCGGCATTCTTTTGAGTGATTGTTGTCCGACACTTCCATGCAAAATGTCGGATGATGTCGGAATTTGGGATCAAATCCCGTTGTGAAGGATCTTTGGCCCAAGTTAAGTTCATTATGTTCATGACTAAATCTCTCATATAATTTTGTTTGTGTCATGTCAAGAAAATGTTTAATGTGGGGCTCATGATCCCTTGAACCCATTCTCAATTTTAGTACATCTTTTTGGTTCGATGAAGGTCTACTATTGTCACGCCAAAACTCTTGCACCAGTCCCTTTACCACATCAATGAGCTTCATATCGGAGCGTGGAAACCTGCCAACGAAGGACTAGACATCTGTTTCACCAGAGTCAAGTTGTTTTCTTCTAGAACAATACCTACAGAGTGCTTTGATATCCAATCCTACAATTTTGGATGTAGGCTTAGGAAGGCAATGGTCCCTGGTGCTTTTGTTCACGATTGATTGTTACAGCACACGGCAAGCTGCATTGCGGTCCTTTGAACGAGATTTCTTTCCAATATTACTAAATGCATCTACCAAAATTCTGACAACATAAGAACTTGGTTCAGAACTGTTTATCATCTTTATCCTTAAGTTTTTCCTAACAATAGTCATAGACCTAGATTCTAACAATGATATAAATAATCTACATTTATCTCCATCAAATTTAGAATCAAAATAGTTGACAAGTATCTGTTGATATTTATATGCAATACTGCATTTAGACAATGTACCTTCAAGCGAACCAATGAGACTTTCATCAATTTGTATACATTTAGAAGTTCTTCGCTGTGAAGTTGCTAATGGAGGTAGGGAGGTTGGAATTGCACCCTGTACCATATCATCCGGTCGGTCTGGCATTTGAACATGAGATTCATGTCCTTCTGTGTCTTCCTGACAGTTAGATGGTGGCAATTGGAAATCCTCTTGAGTGCTCTGAACAACATTGTCTTCTTTGAGCATACCTTCGGCATTCAATGTCTCTCTAACTTCGTCACTTGTATACCCACATTCAATTAAATCTGCAAAAGGTTTCAGGTGGCCTTGATGTGCACCTACATTTTACTCCTTGATCAGTGCCATGTAGTGCTCGGTCTTCTACTGATATGGTGACTGAATGCTTTTGTCTTTCTTGATGTGGATTGGTAGGAAGAGCTGTGGCATCCTCAACAACCAAAATTGGTTGAGTGTCCATAGAGTGTCTTCGATTGGTCATGTCATTTCTTTTCTTCTCTCTAATTTCTTCAAGTATTTCATTGGGTATCCACTTCCTTGCTGATTTTCTTGCTTGATTGCATGAGTTTCCCATGACCACAATGATCAATGATATATATGGTTTCCTTTCTTAGTTCCTCAATGGGAAACTACCCAAGCTTGGTTTCTTTCTTGCTCAATTGTGTCTAGATACTCAAGATAGGGGGAAGATTGGGAAGAATGTTTCCTTTGCTAGCTCCTCAATTCCAAGAAAAACAATGGTAGAGATGCTCTATGGTGCTCCTCAATGGGAAATTCCCCAAGCTTGGTAAATATATTGAGAAATTGTCTCTACATACTCTTGAGCTAGGGGGAATATTGTGAAGAATACATTTCCTTTTCTAGCTCCTAAATTGCAAGAAAAACAATGGTAGAAATGTTGTATGGTGCTTCTAAATGGGAAATTCTCCAAAATTGGTTTCTTTCTTGCTTAATTGTGTCTACATACTCCATCAAAATGACCAAGTTAACATTGCCTTTGCTAGCTCATCAATTGCAAGAAAAACAATGGTTGAGATGTTCTATGTGGCTCCATGCTCAATTAATGGATTCTTTCTTTCTCAATTCATTCTTTATTTCTTGCTCCTCGATGTATACCATGCTCCAAGCAATACTTAGAAACTTGTGGTGGAGATGCTTGATTCACAAAACAAGATTGTGTGAAAATATGGTGAAGAAGATGTTCACTCACTGTCTATAACTTGAATTTGTGCACAGACTGTCAAACCCGTGAAAATGTGTTTATAGTGTTTCTCGGACAATGACTGCTACTATTTATACCGAGGATAAATGTCCACGCGTTATCGTTAACTAAAACGGGGGTGTGTTTTGGATGCATAAAACACGTGCACATTTTACTGTAATAGAATTTTGGAGCATTTAAGAAGGTAGTTGCATGGCTAAGGGATCATTCAAGGTTTAGGGGAAATTAACAAGCACTCCCTTAGTCTTTGCGCCTTAACATCCCCCCTTTCTTCAACCTAACTATATTGTTTTACAACTTTATGGATGTGTAATAAGGGCTAACATGGGGATATGTGTGTGTGTGAGAGA
>LPNX010455019.1:732270-739770 GCA_001517045.1 Pseudotsuga menziesii | reverse complement strand
GATGACGATGATGATGATGATGGTCATGATCATGATGATAATGATGACGTTGTTGATGATGATGGTGATTATGACGACGATCAAGATTATGATTATGAATATGGCGATGAAGATGATGTCGAGGATGTTGAAGATGCTTTTGAGGATGAAGATGATGAAGATAATAATGATGATGAAAAAAATAATGATGATGATAACAACGATGATCGATGATCATGATGGTGATGATGATGATGATGATGATGATGATGAATGATGATGATGACAATGGTGATGATGATGACGATGACGATGATGTTGATGATGTTGATGTAGGGGGGAGAGAGGTAGGACGGGNGGATTGGGTGGGGTTTGAGTTAGGGGAAGAAGAGGGGTTTAAAACTAAGAGGAGGAGGGGGGTTAGAGGTGGGGGGAGACCAATGGATGTGTGTGTGTGTGTGGGTGTTAGGGGTTAAGGAGGGGTTTGTTAGGTGTCAGGAGTTGGAGAGTAAGAGAGAGTGGAGAAGGGTTTAGTAATGGAGATGATGGTAGGAGAGAGGTAGGAGGAGGAAGGGAGTTAGAGGTAGGGAGAGGAGGATGGGGGATTAGTAATAATTGGGGGGAAGAGGGGGGATGTTAGTCGTAGGGGGTGACCTGTGGATGTGTGATGTGGGTGTCTGTGAGAGAGAGAGAGGGAGGGTTGGGGAATAGATAGGGGGGTGGGGGCTAAGTGTAGTTGGATGATTTGGGGAGCAAGAAAGAGTGGAGAGAGAGGTTTTAGGTGCTAGGAGTGAGAGAGAGATGTTAGGGGGATGTGTGTGTGTGTGAGAGAGGGAGAGAGAGAGAGGAAGGGAGGTTTTGGGGTTTCGATGTGGGAGGGGCGCTAAGTGATTAGAGATATAACAATAGGGGGGTGTTTAAGAGTTAGAGGTAGAGAGAAAGGGTTATGGGTTTAGGGGTGGGGGGGAAGGGACATACAGGTGTTAGTGGTAAGGGGGGACATAGGCGTGTGAGAGAGAGAGGGAGAGTGAGAACGAATGGGGCGATGGGGTGTTAGGAAGAGAGAGGGGGGTTAAAGGTAGGGACAGGAGGAGGGTGGCTTAGAGGTAGGGAGAAGAGGAGGGGAGTTAGTAAGAGTTAGGGGGAAGAGGGAAGTGGGGGACTGGGTGGGACATAAAATAATAGAAGTATTGGTATAGTTGGCAAAACAAGCACTCATTGTAGTATTTAAAAAGGTGCGCGCATTGTGCTCAATAAAACGCGTAGGTGTTTTGTTTCAATAAAACGCACACCCATTTTGCTTCAATAAAATGCACTCCCGTTTTGCTTCAATAAAACGCGCTCTCGTTTTGTTAAAATTCAAAAATGTATTCCCTCCAAATGATAAGGCCAAGCCTCCACCCATGTTGACGTGGAATTCTTATGCCTATCTATCTGCTTCGAATTTTGCTTCGGATTCAACATGCCTATGCCTTGGAGTATGATAAACCATGGTTAATTGAGCATTATATCCAAATTTTCAATATGCTTGTTTTTAACCGTTGGTTATAGTATGTTACACACCATTTTTATGAAATTTTAGAAACAGATATGGTTTTTTTTGCAGATTGCAAATATGTAATTTTTAACAAGAATATATATTTTTTTGTATTTTTTTCTTATTTATCTTATGTCATCATTGCTCAACTCAAAAAACACACTATTAGTGTTTCGTCCATATCTCTTTTTTTTCTCAACCATTTTGAAAACAAATTGTATGGTGCACTAAAGAACACCGACCTCTACATGCTATAAAAAACTCATTTCCAAATAATTGCATTAAGACATTCAAATGCTGCACCCACATTTGACATACCGTTTTCAAGGTTTGATCACTTAGATAATTAAAAAAAATTAAAAAAATTATTTTTATTATTGGAAAAATAGTCGTGCACTAGTACTATATGTTCTCTATATGTCTATCAGTTTTCGTAAGTTTATTCCATCATTTAGTCACTCAAAGGATGCACCCACAAAAACATATACTTTGTAATTTGTCCCAAAAATAAAAAGTGCCCGTTAAAAAATATCTAACTTTAGATAGTTAAGAACATTTTCAATAAAAAAAAATTAAATATTTGGAAACGTCATTTGATTTCCTACATTTCTTGTTTTTTACTCATCGCAAGATTCATTGTGTAAGTGTCTCAAAATATCCATGTAAGTTGATAGATGTCTTTTTTTTCAGTTTTCTATTGCATCTAACGTGTTAAAAGAGACCCTCATCAGCTTGCACACACCCTTAAATAGAGTTCTAGGCTCAAAATCTCCATAAATTTAAAATAGTATTAAATCATGTTCAAAATCATATATCTATTTTTGAAATAGACAAAATAATATTTATCTTTCTAACGCTTTAGAGTGAAATGCTCAAGAGTAAAACTAACATAGATCTACATTGATCTTTCTAACCCTCTAGAGTGAAATGCTCAACAATGAATAAAACCAACATAGATTCATCTTAATTATGGATCTATCATGCACTAAGATGGATCAAATTCCTCAGGTGCAAATCTTTTTTACAATGAAAAACTTGAGGAAAGGTTTGCACCTCGAGGGATTTGATCCATCTCAATGCATGATAGATCCGTAGTTAAGATGGAATTGCATTGGTATATTATATATTAAATTGAACTCAATATGTTTCATATTTATCGGATATTAAGATACTCATGTTTCATATCTAAGATATAGTTTTGGCTTTAGAGTGTGTTAAATCCATTTGTGGATTTATAAAAAACTGCAATCAGTATATCCATCTTAAATTAATCTACAAAGAGTAGATGATCATCATTATGTATGTATGTGTTTTCAATGAATGTGATCCTTCAAAATTTAGTAAGTATTATTTATAATTTATATTTCAATAAAAACAAAACAAAACATTAGGATATTTACATGATTATGAAGATGAATAAAAACAAAATAACAATGTTCATGGGTGAAAAATGTGAATACCGACAAAGTGAATCTTTCCTCGATGGCACACAAATAGTATATTTCAATTAATTCTTTTAGTTTTAATTAATTGGAGTATATATATATATATATATATATATATATATATATATATAATATTTGGTTTTGAATTTTATGTTAGGGTCGGCATTGTAAAATTTTGTTTATTTAATATTTTATTATTTTATTAAAATGTCATGTGTTATTCCACATTACGCATTAAATTACACTTCTCCTTCATATTGGGCTGTAGAAAGCGCTTCTCGGCACAATAATGAGAATTTGTTCAACTAGATCAATGATCCATCTCCTCAAGCCATGTGCCCCTCTTGAATGTGGGCAAAAGTGACCTAATAAATTTTGGAATTAGTGGATTGAAATAAACAAGGTTCATTTCCTAGCAAATATCCAAGATAGGAAATATGATAAACAAAAATTTATATAGGATAATAAATAATAAATGAATGGATGGTACAATATGTTACAATGCTTGGGACGGTATGCATTTATATGCATTGGCTACTCATTATGGATGAGTAGACATTGTTGGAAAAATGTAATTACTCGCAGATCCATACCTGACTCTCAGCTGACTCAGTCTGAGTCTGTACCAGTCAAGATCTTGTCTGTCAAGAAGGAAGAGTCCACGATTAGGCAATGTAAACCAGTCAAATTTATTTCTGAAGCTAAGTTGTTAGGTAGATAGTTATTACAGTCTTTAATGGTGAGTCAGTCAACCCATGTAGAAGCAATCTTCAGGTTGCCTATAAATAGAAGAAGCAAATTGTAAATCAGTTTACATACACAAGAGACACAATAGAGAGACAGAGGAACTCAGGGTGAGAAAAGAGAAGTCGAAGCTCAAGCTTCTGTGTATGTGATTTAGTCGAAGAGCCGAAGCTCTATAGACCGACAAGTCTGGACTGACCAGTTTGTAATGCTTTGTTATTTCCGCATAGTTAAATATATGTAATAGTTTATGGTTGAATGCATGATTATTTGGCCGCACATATTTCCAGATTTACTTGGGTAAATGTCTTTTACAATTATTGTTAAGTGAAAGATCCAAGAACCCATAAAAATCTCACCGCGCGAAAGTTCCAGGTTTTACGGCACATTGGTCGACTCAAGTCTTCCTACATATTTGGGCATATGTTTTTATAAGTTCTTTGGATTTGTCAATGTGTCTATTTTACTCTATCTTACTCACAGGTGAAAAGCATTTGTAATTTCTTAAGTCTTTAGACTAAGAAACATACTCTGTAGATTTCGACCAAAGTGAACCGACTTGAGTGGTCGAAGAAGTCAGTCGACTTGGTCGAAGAGAAGAAGTCAGCCGACTTGGTCGAAGTGACAAGTGGTCGAGGTAAAAACCGGTCGGTAGAACCAACAAGTAAGCCGAAGTAAATTTAGTCAAGTGGAAAGACCGACTAAAATTTATAAACTTGTCTAGTCGGGAGATAGACAAGTTTCACTCGACAAGTGAAAAAGAAAAAGTGGTCGGCGTGAAAAGTGAAAATTAAACTTTAATATCGACTGAGCCCTAAACTCAAGTTTAGTCGGCTTGGTTTTGGCTATCTGGTATCAGAGCAAGGTTTATATTAGCCCAAGATTTAGGAAACAAATCTTGTCTTAAAAGGTGGAAATTAATTTTCTAAGGAAAGTTAATTAAAAAAATAAAATGGCTTCCACTTCTGGTTCATTGCAAACTCCAATTTTTACAGGAAAGAATTATGAATATTGGTCTTTAACAATGAATGCTTTATTTAGAGGTCAAGATGTCTGGGAGATAGTCCAGCATGGTTATGTAGAACCAGCAGACCTGACAGCATATAACAATCTCACACAGGCTGAGAAAGATGTCTTGAGGGAATAGAGGAAGAAAGATGGAAAAGCTCTGTTTTTCATACATCAAGCTATGCATGAGAGCATACTCCCAGCAAAGACTAATGCTAAGGAAGCATGGGATACATTGGAGACTGCCTATCAAGGTTTGGATAAGGTAAAGACATCCAAGCTGCAGATTCTGAGAAGAGATTTTGAATCTCTATCCATGAAAGATTCAGAAAATGTAGACACATTCTACACCAGAGTTGTTGGGTTGATAAACCAATTGAAATCTCATGGAGAACCCATAGCAGACCAAAGGGTTGTTGAAAAATTCTTAGAAGTCTTCCCCCAAGATTTGAAAACTTGGTTGTGACCTTAGAGGAACACACAGACATGACGACATTTACCATTGATGAGTTTCAAGCTTCACTCATCAATCATGAGCACAGACTTAGCAGAACACAGACATCATTGGAAGGTGCATCTGCAGCACAGTCATCCATAAGCTGTGGTAGAGGCAGGGGGAGAAACAACTTCAGAGGAAGAGGAAGAAGTTCTTCAAGAGGAGGACGAGGCAAAAGTCCTGCAAATGTTGGTGGCAAAGGAGATAACCAAAACCCAAGTCAGCCAAGTGGCTAGAGGTTTGATAAATCAAAAATTCAATGTCATTACTGTAAGAATTTTGCTCAGTATGCATATGAATGCAAGAAGAAGCAATATGACCAAGGAAGGCAAAGCCCAAGTCAGTCGACCAACACCAGCACTTCGACAAGTGCAATGTAATGGCATCAACGTCTCCACTTGAATGCAATGTTGTTTAAGAAAGTCCACATGACATATGGTACTTAGATTTAGGATGCAACAACCATATGATTGGTAATTTAAATTTGTTTTCCAGTCTAGACAATTTAGTTAAAACTGATGTTACACTTGGGAACAATGTCCAAGTTACTGTCTTAGGAAAAGGCACTGTTGATATTCTAACCAAACAAGGGGAGAGTAAGTATATCCCTGACATCTATCATGTCAAAGGTCTGAAACATAATTTGTTAAGCATTGAACAATTGTTACAAAAAGGCTACAGAGTCTACATGGAAGATGAACACTGTGTGATCAAAGACGAGCATCCAAGCAACCAGCTGATAGCAAAAGTGCCAATGACAAGCAACCGCTTGTTTCCATTGAGGATAGTTCCCGACATAAAAGGGAAGACAAAATCAGGAGCTGCATTCAAGGCAGAAAGTGAAAAAACAGTCGAGCTCCTCGATAAGAGAGAAAATTGCAGCGCTAATTTGCAAGCTGCATTTCAGACAAAAGTTTAAGATGAATCCTGGTCGTGGCATTTCAAATTTAGACATCTGAATTTTGGTGGGCTGAAGCTACTGCACACAAAGAATATGGTAAAAGGATTACCATTGATCGACAGACCAGAGAGGGTTTGTAAAGGCTGCATTTTTGGCAAGCAGCACAGAGAGACTTTTCCAGTCAGAAAGTCCTATAGAGCACGCACACCACTTGAAATTGTGCACTCTGACATTTGTGGTCCAATGAAGACATCATCCATTGGTGGCTGCAACTATTTTCTAACTTTTATTGATGATTACTCAAGAAAAACATGGGTATATTTTTTGAAACATAAATCTGATGCATTTAGTTATTTTCAGCAGTTCAAGGCACTCATGGAGAACTAGAGTGGAAATCGCATCAAGATTTTAAGGACCGACAAAGGAGGTGAATATGTTTCAAATGAATTTCTGAATTTTTGCAAGACCCATGGCATACAGAAACAATTCACTGCACGGTATACACCTCAGTAGAATGGTATTGCCGAAAGAAAGAACATAACCATCATGGAGATGGCATGCAGCATGTTGGCAGCTAAGCATTTGCCAAATGAGTATTGGGGTGAAGCAGTCGCAACTGCCGTATACATTATGAACCAGTGTCTAACAAATAGTGTGAAGAACAAAGTTCCCCAAGAAGCATGGACAGGTATGAATCATAGTGTTTCCCATTTAAAAGTTTTTGGTTGTGTTGCATATGCTCATGTTCCAGATGAGCTGAGAAGGAACCTAGACAAGAAGGGACAGAAATGTATTTTTGTCAGCTATTCAGAAGACACAAAAGCATACAAGCTGTATGATCCCATCACAAGGAAAGTGATAATCAGTCAGGATGTTCAATTTGTCGAGAATGAATCATGGGATGGAACCGTTGACATAAATGTCAAGATTGTGTCGAATGTCGACAGTGATGATATGGAAGAGGAAGTGGTTCAAATACCACATGTAAGTCAACCGGTCGCAGCACCGTAGACTCCCATGACACCAAGACATGGTTCAGCACAAGGACCATCGACACAAGTAGCAGCTCAAGCTACACCAACAAGTACACCAAGAGGACAACAGACTCCATCAAGCATTCAGTCAAGGTCGACATTGACAGAACCAGTGAAGACAAGAAGTCTGCGGGAGATATATGAAGCTGGTACACCTAATTCATTCTCTCATTAGAGAGAATTTGAGGTCAAAAATGGGCCTCAAAAGGACCAAAATGTACTATAAAAATCAACCAATTACATTCTAGTAGATGACATCATCCCCCATGGTTGAGGTGGCATTGCATGAGTTAAGATTGTTTATTTGTCACATTTTCTATGGTGGATGAAAACCCATAGTTAACCAAGGTAGTGAT
>LPNX010455019.1:561311-732147 GCA_001517045.1 Pseudotsuga menziesii | reverse complement strand
CTACCCCATAAAACTCATAACTCATAATATTTTAATATATCTTATATTTTTGTAGTACATCTCTTAGGAGGCCCATTTTTGACCTCAAATTCTCTCTAATGCTCTTTGCATTATTTTCCCCTATATATGATCCACTAACATTTGAATAAGCTCTTGAAGAAGAAGTATGGGCACAAGCCATGGATGAAGAAATAGAATGAATTGAGAAAAACCAGACATGGGAATTGGTTGATGTACCAAAAGACAAGATGTAATCAGTGTCAAATGGATTTATAAGACAAAGCAAGATGCTGATGGGAATGTGCAAAAGCACAAAGTAAGAATGGCAACAAGAGAGTTCAAACAGCAACCCGACATCGACTTCAATGAAACGTTTGCACCTATCGCACGCATGGATACAGTCAGAACAGTTTTGGCCATTGCTGCACTAAACAAATGGCATGTTCATCAAATGGATGTCAATTCGGCATTCTTAAAAGGCTATCTAAAAGAGGAAGTATATGTGGAACAGTCACAAGGGTATGAAGTTCTAGGGAAAGAGCATAAAGTGTACAGATTGAAAAATGCATTATATGGTTTGAAGCAAGCTCCTAGAGCTTGGTACAGTCGGATTGATTCCTATCTCACTGAAAATGGATTTCACAGAAGTGAAAGTGAACCGACTTTGTACACCAAAGTCAATGAGCAAGGTAAGATGTTAATTGTCTGCCTGTATGTAGATGATTTAATATTTATTGGTGATTATGGCATAGCACATTTTAAAATAGTCATGGAAAGTGAATTTGAAATGACTGATCTGGGGCTTATGAAGTTTTTTCTAGGCATTGAAGTTCAACAATCTGAAAGTGGTATCTTGATATCACAGTTTAAGTATGCAAGTGAAGTTTTAAAAAGATTTAATATGTATAATTGCAAGACATCCCCAACATCAGTAACAATAGGTTTAAAATTGAGCAAGAATGATGAAGGATCCACTGTCGATCCTACGCTGTTCAAAAGGCTTGTTGGCAGCCTTATGTATTTAACAGCAACAAGACCAGACATTATGTATGGAGTAAGTCTGATCTCAAGGTTCATGGATTCACCAAAAGACTCACATTGGCAAGCAGGTAAAAGAATTCTCAGGTATGTAAGTGGCACAAAAGACCTTGGTATTATGTATTTAACCTTAGAAAATTTTAAACTCATTGGTTACACTGACAGTGACAATGGAGGCAGCATAGATGACAAGAAAAGCACATCTAGGTACACATATCATTTTGGTACAGGTGTTGTTTCATGGGCTTCAAAGAAACAGCCCATAGTAACTCTATCTTCAGCTGAAGCAGAGTATGTTGCAACAACAAGTGCTGCATGTCAAGCTGTCTGGATGAGAAGAGTCTTAAAAGGCTTGTCACAGAACCATCAAGGACCAACAACAATCTTCTGCGACAACAATTCAGCCATAGCATTATCAAAGAATCATGTGTTTCATAAGAGAACCAAGCACATCGACACAAGGTTTCATTTTATAAGAGAGTTGGTGAACGACAAAGAAATTTGTGTGGAATTTTGCAGGTCTGAAGACCAACTTGCCGACATCTTCACAAAGCCATTGGCAAATGATACTTTTCAGGATCTGTGTAGTTATCTTGGAATGACAAGTTCTCCACAGTGAACTCTGTCATAAACAGAGCATGTCTAAGCTCTGAAACATTTTGTAAATTTTGTTTTAAAAATCCCCATCTGCGTATAATTAAGGGGGAGTGTTGGAAAAATGTAATTATTCGCAGATCCGTACCTGACTCTCAGCCGGCTCAATTAGAGTCTGTACCAATCAAGATCTTGTCTGTCAAGAAGGAAGAGTCCACGATTAGGCAATGTAAACCAATTGAATTTATTTCTGAAGCTAAGTTGTTAGGTAGATAGTTATTACAGTCTTTAATGGTGAGTCAGTCGACCCATGTAGAAGCAATCTTCAGGTTTCCTCTAAATAGAAGAAGCAAATTGTAAATCAGTTTACAGACATAAGAGACACAATAAAGAGACAGAGGAACTCAGGGTGAGAAAAGAGAAGTCGAAGCTCAAGCTTCTATGTATGTGATTTAGTCGAAGAGCCGAAGCTCTGTAGACCGACAAGTCTGGACCGACCAGTTTGTAATCGACAAGTTTGTAATGCTTTGTTATTTCCGCATAGTTAAATATATGTAATAGTTTATGGTTGAATGCATGATTATTTGGCCACACATATTTCCAGATTTACTTGGGTAAATGTCTTTTACAATTACTGTTAAGTGAAAGATCAAAGAATCCATAAAAATCTCACCACGCGAAAGTTCCAGGTTTTACAGCACATTGGTCGACTCAAGTCTTCCTACATATTTGGGCATATGTTTTTATAAGTTCTTTGGATTTGTTAATGTGTCTATTTTACTCTTTCTTACTCACAGGTGAAAAGCATTTGTAGTTTCTTAAGTCTTTAGAGTAAGAAACATACTCTGTAGATTTCGACCAAAGTGAACCGACTTGAGTGGTCGAAGAAGTCAGCCAACTTGGTCGAAGAGAAGAAGTCAGCTGACTTGGTCAAAGAGAAGAAGCCAGTCAACTTGGTCGAAGAGAAGAAGCCAGCCGACTTGGTCAAAGTGACAAGTGGTCGAGGTAAAAATGGGTCGGTAGAACCGACAAGTCGAAGTAAATTTAGTCAAGTGGAAAGACCGACTAAAATTTATAAACTTGTCTAGTCGAGAGATAGACAAGTTTCACTTCACAAGTGAAAAAGAAAAAGTGGTCGGCATGAAAAGTGGAAATTAAACTTTAATATCGACTGAGCCCTAAACTCAAGTTTAGTCGGCTTGGTTTTGGCTATCAAACATGTCCCTTACATAGGACATATATGTCTCTTCACAATTATTGATTTATTAAATTATTCATCATTATTTATTATTTATTTACAATTATGTTGTGTACATTACATTGCCTATCCATTTGAAATGCTTTGTCCTCCAAGAATACAAAGGACATGTCTTCGTTTTGGCTTGTAATATCTTCTTAGAATTCTTCATTCTTAGGTTCATTATAGTAGACAATACAAGATGGTGTGATATTACAAGTGTTGAGCAAAACTTTTGAGTTGTAAAGGGGTTTACCCACCATAATTTGATCTTCCGTGCAACTAAACATTTATAGGATTCTTGGAAAAGAACCTATTGTCTTGCAATTTCCAAGATGACTTCTACTCTTGAACATTTATAGGATTCTTGGAAAAGAACGTATTGTCTTGCAATTTCCAAGATGACTTCTACTTTGAGTCCTAACTGTAGTGGTAATAGTATTCTTCGAAATATAGGTCAGTTGCTTTTGTTGATGTTGATACATTGATTGGTTAAAGTTTCAGTTCTTCTGATTTGGATGTCGATAAGTTGATCTTGTAGCCTGATCTTTCTTTCTCACGCTTGGAGTGATTTTTTGTTTCACATTTGGTAACATGTTTTTTTCATACTTGTGTTGATTTGTTGATCATTAAATGTTTATTTGATAGAGATAGTTAGATTTTATTTTGTTTGTAATTCAACATTTGATGATATCCCTACTTCAACTAGATTAGTCATTCTTTCTTTGTAGACTTGGAGTTCTTTGTTTACATGTAGATATCACTTTGGTTATGCTTTTTCTTCATCCTTCAACTTTTTGATTTGAGTAAGCAAACTTTAATTATGCTTCCTTAGATAAAAAAAAATTAATTATACTAAACAAAAGTCACTTAATGATGAGTTCTAATTTTTCTTAGAATCTTTAATCACAACCCAAAACTTACAATTTAGAAGACATCTTTGGATTCCGGTTATAAATTGGGATTTTAGTTCTCACCTAAATCTTACTCTTGCATTTAGTTTTTAACAATTGCATATAGCTTCTAGATTGTCAAGCAAGTGCACTTTCTTTAGATTTGCCAACGTTTCTAATATTGTAGATTTAAAAAAACATTTTGGATTGTAAGCAAGTGCACTTTCTTTAAATTTGCCAACGTTTTTGATATTGTATATCTAACAAAACATTTGTATTAGTTGGTCGTTTGGATTGTCAAGCAAGTGCACTTCTTTAAATTTGCCAACGTTTTTGATATTGTATATCTAAAAAAACATTTGGATTAGTTCGTCGTTTAGTTGTTTCTTGAAACATATTCAACTTTTGTTTTGAAGTCTTCCCCTTCAAGTTTCAAGTTATATGGTATTTTGAAATTTTAACTAAAGTGTTTTATTTTAGCCTGAAATTTTGAATTTTGGGAATCATAATTATTAATTTTCCCTGGTAATAACAATTTTATTTTATAGCATAATATACTATTAAAAATATATCATTTTGCTGTGCTTGCAATATCTCTGAGAATCTATTTCCATGATAATTTAAAACACAAATTTTCAATGATGTTAAATTCATTTTTATATGCTTTTTATGCTTAAGTTTGGATGCTGCAATTTTCAATTTGTTTAAAGTTTTTAATTTTCTTAAGTCATCTCAAATTTATGTAGCATAAATTATTTGGTTTTTTTAAATTATATTAATATGTGCAATCTCAGAAAAAATGGATAGGATTCTTTCTATCTTCTTAGAGAAACATCTGGTTTTGGACTTATAGCAAAATAAGATACTATATATAGAATCTTTTCACATTATGAAATGGAACAAACAGAATGGTTCTTCAAACTCTATTGGATCAATTTTTTTTATTCGCTCAAAAGAATTGAAGCCAAAGATAGTTCTTCAAATCATTGAATCATCGACTATAGTTGTTGGGTGGGGGGCCATATTTCTCCCCACAGCTTAAGAGTCCTCTTTCCAGGATACCTAGATGCCCACCCCTTACGAAAGCCCTTCCATCTATAGTTGATTAATTACCTAAGACGAATTATAATAATGATTTCCTACCTAACCTCCCCGTTTCACTTCGAAAAAATTTCTCGTCATATTTTACTGAATCACAAATTCATACATTTAAATTTTAAATGCATATGCCGAGCTAAAACAGGTCTAATTGCATCCTCTCATTCAAATTTTAAATGCGCATGCCCAGCTAAAACAGGTCTAATTGCATTCTCTTGGGTACTCAAATATATATATTGTCGTCTGCATTTACCTTTACCTTGGCTTGGAGAACAGCTTTCTTTGACATACCACTGCACATCTTGATATTGTTCTTTAAAATAACCCAATAAAGCTCACATTTTGAGTCGTTATTGTTTAGATTCTGGCTTTGCTATAAATTGTGGAGGCAGACAAAAGAGTTCTGCTACAGGAGTTGTTTATGAGCAGGAGAACGAAACCCTCAATGCTGCCTCATTTTATGTCAGCAACACACAAAACTGGGGAGTTAGCGAAACTGGATCTTTTAGGGACTCCAGCGATGCAAGTTTTATAGCAACCAGTCAGTCGAAATTTGCAAAGACATTAGATTCAGAACTGTATCAGACAGCACGCTTATCTCCCAGCTCACTTCGATATTATGGTTTAGGACTTCAGAATGGACCATATGCAATAAATTTGCACTTTGCTGAGACACTGTATGTAGATACAGCAAGCTGGAAGAGTGTTGGGAGACGCATTTTTGATGTTTATGTTCAGGTATCACAAACCATTGATCTTATAGTGTTATTTCTGCTTCTCTCCATCCAAATATAGGATAGAATATTTTATCCAAGTCCTGCCATAATCATCTGTGAATTTTTTTTAAAAAGGACATATTAATTGTCACTATCTGATCTAGCAAATAATTTTGAGTGTGTATTAAATATACCATGACTAAAATGAAAATGCATGCGAGCATGTTTACATTTTTTATTTGTTCAGGGCTGAATGATGTCTCTATAACGTAACTAAATGCTATAATTATTGTTTCCGATGATGTTGCAGGGGCATAAAGTACTAGCAGATTTTGACATCCGAAAGGAGGCAGGAGGTTCAAATATAGCTGTTGTTCGATCTTTCAAGGCTAATGTAACAGCGAACTTCTTGGAAATTCATTTTTTCTGGACTGGAAAGGGAACTTGCTGTGTTCCAACCCAAGGAACCTATGGACCATTAGTATCAGCTATAAGTGTTACGCCTGGTAAAGATAATAGAGAGTGTGGTTCATTAAATTGAAAAGATATGACAGAACATCTTTCTACCATGGATGGGCATAGTGCACCACGTTCAAGATGGTTGCACTAAAATGTTTCTTATATTGACTCAAATTATTTTTCTATTATGAAACTGGAATTGCATTGTCAATTTCAGTTAGCTTTGCCACTTATGATTTTTATATGTTTGTAGAATTCAATCGCAGCGTTGGTATAACTGTACCGCTTTGCCACTTGTGATTTTTAAATGTTTGCAGAATTCAATCCTACCGTTGGTATAACTGTACCTTCCAACTCCATGACAAAGAGAAGAAAGACAGAAATAGTGGTCGGAATCACAGTTGGAATTGCTGCAGCTCTGATATGCATATTTTTGGTTATTTTCCTTTGGAGGAGGAGAGTTCAAAAGGTCGCAGAAACAAGTGTTGAAGAAGATGAAGGTAATGACAAAAGATTTGAAGATTCTCGGAGAAGATACTTCAATGTTTTCTCCTAGCATTTTCCGGTTTAATTTACTTTCCAGGGGCAAGTTGGTGTGTGTTTCCACCTTAATGACGAGTTCTTCTGTTGGCCAGCAATAAACGCTATCCGTTCAAAACTGAAAATTTTCAGCTATGCCGATATGAAAACTGCCACAGGAGATTTTGATAGAGCGAACAAGTTAGGCGAGGGAGGATATGGTGCAGTTTATAAGGTGTGTTAATACTCTTTCCATCTATTGGACTCTATACTCTGAAACTGTGCCTACAATTGAATTGTGTAAGCTGTTACCATTTCTTCCTGTATTGTTTGTGTTTCCCTTCAGTTTGTCTGACCACTGTCATTCTAAATCTTGGCAATAAAACAGGGCACTCTTTCAAATGGTGAACTGGTGGCAGTGAAGCAACTTTTTTCTGAATCGAGACAAAGAAAACGAGAGTTCATAAATGAAGTTGCTGTAATATCTGCAGTGCAACATAGAAATCTTGTAAAGTTGCATGGATGTTGTCTAGAAGGAGATGAACGGCTTTTGGTCTATGAATACTTGGAGAACAACAGTCTTGAAAAAGCTTTATTAGGTAATTATGTAGCTGTATTGATAATTCTAAATTAAAATTTTCATTTTCTATTCATTCACCACATAGCAACAAATACGCTGGTGTCATGTATGTCGCAGAAAATAATAAATTTCATCTCCAACTGGATTGGCCTACTCGATACAATATCTGTATTGGCACTGCACGTGGACTCGCTTACCTTCACGAGGAGTCCAGTACTCCGATAATTCATCGAGATATCAAAGCCAGTAACATTCTGTTGGATGACTCACTGAACCCTAAGATAGCAGATTTTGGCTTGGCTAAGCTATACGATGAGAAGAAAACTCACATCAGCACCAGAGTTGCCGGCACAATGTAAGATGATCTGGAAGTTTAATTTTTTTTTGGACAACTATGAGAAATTATGTTTCCCATTAACGATTAGAAAACATATTTTTTTCTTCAAGAGAAACGAGATGTTATACATGTTCTCCATCTCCCTGTTACATAGAGACAAGCTGGTCCCTTATAAATAGAGATTACATTCAGTTATATCCCAAATATCTTAACAGAAATGCATCTAAACATCTAATTCTACTGCTAGTTGGAGTGAAAATGCTAAACATTGAATCTGCCACTTTTTTGGATATTGAAGACCCACTGCACAGGATATTGGGTTCCCGCTTCATGTCTTGCTGTCATTTCTCTTCATGCCACTTGGTGCCTATTGGATTTATTGAAGAAACACAGAATGAAGAATACACAGACAGAGACACGGAGATTACAGACTCGAAGGCCTTGCTCAGATGGAAAGGATTCATTTCTATATATAGCCAAAAATTACATGAGAAGAAGGTGGATCTAAAAGCCTCTTATCCAGATTTTTCTTTGCTAAGGATCACTGTTCCAACTGTCCACAGTACAATGCAATGCCCTATTCTACCTGCCAACCGTCGCATTGATTTGCTGCTTCTCAAACTCTTGCCCCTTCTAGAACTTTCTACGGCCAATGCTATCTAATAAACATTACAAGCTTAATCATTGTTTTAACACTCCCCCTTAATGTTTATTAGAGGTAACAAAGTGTTTGTTTGTCATTACTATGGGTCGTTTTCATCTTAATCTTCTTTTGGGTCAATTTCCATCTTTGTCTTCACCTTGGTCATGTCTTCATCCTGAGACAATGACTAGGTCTTCATCTTCACTCATCAATCAGTTAGGTCCTCAATTTGGTCTTCAATCTTGATGGTCATTGTCTTGGGATTCCTTCATTATTAGGCTTTGTCCTTGAGCTTATTGCTCCATCATTTTGTACAGGCTTCACTTGAACTTTCTGCTTCATTTTATTCTTTTGTACCTGTTGTTTGCCGATTGCACACCAGTAGCAGAAATCTTTCGAAAGCTGTCTCCTCACTTGAAAAAGTGGGAGAGGTGTGACCTTGGGGGCAAACACAGAGCTAGGTACTGTCACCTACTCCTAGCTCCTCTGTTTAGGCTAACTCCTAACGAAGCCAAGGGGGGTAGTCCCTAACAAAGAGTTTTCTATGGCTCAATGTTTAAGTTAAGTTTTAAATGTTTTCAGATGCGGAACACTATTTAGGAGTTTCTGTGATTTTAAATGATTAATATGATGAATTGAGTACAAGACAAAGCAATCCACGTTGCTATCACTAGAATTAAAAGATAAACAAATATTTGAGCAATTCAGGAAAATAAATAAAGCATTCATAGATATGACTTATAATTAAACATTCAATGAACAAATGGCCCAGATTATCAACAATGCCAAAAGATGGAACCAGTGCCTATTGAGTAAAATTATCGGAAATGCTTCATGTTTAGAAAGATGTGAATCCCAAAAGATGCTAGTGAATGTTAGGTTTTGCAAGTGCTCTTGGTAATTTTTAAGAGTTTTTAACAGTGGTCTTGCTTTAGGGTGTCAACAAAAAGGTTTATCAAAGCCGGGAGACTCTTCTAAGTTGCCTCCGTTGAAGACATGTCGGGCCCACCCAGTATCCCAGGCTGATATTGTCAAGTGACCAGCTAGCCGAGAATCTATGACAGTGGGAGGTTCCGGCGCCTCTACTAGGAAGTAGTTTGGAAGAATCCCTACAATGCCGATGCGTTGGTTATGCGGTGTTTAAGTGTTATTAGGTTACTCTTGCGGGGTTTAAAGATCCAGTGTCGTTTCTGAGTACTCCGATCCAGGATCGGTCAGAGCATACTCCGGTAAGGAGAGAGGGGGGTTGATTAATTAAAGGGGCGTGAGTTGCAAATTTTATTGAGTTAATTACTTAAAACCCTCCGACAGAGAGCGTTATTGATCTCGTCTTATGACAGTGGTTCAAAAGACTTAGCTAATCTAGATGAAACTAATGCAAGGGTTGTGCAAACCTGAGATGCTTTTCAATAGAGAGTCTTTTTGACTTGTGTTTCTGCAAGTTCAAGAATCTTACTTATGGATGATTTGATTAAACAAACACAACAATTAATATGAAAGGTGGTTGATTAAAACTCTCCGACAGAGAGCACTCTTGATCCACCTTATGGTGAGATTTAAGAGATTTTGGTTCTTTTTATGATTTAACAATTTATAACAAGACACCAACAAGCAATGATGAATCTAGCAATTAGTAGAAATGAAGCTAAGGAACAACAAGCAATTAGTAAGAATGAAACTAAGTTTAATCAGAGAGCTAAACTAATTGCTTAAGGAAAACTGAACTAAGTAAATCATGAAAATGAACACAAGACACACTTCCCCAAAATAGGGGAAGTAGAAAAGAAAAGGGACTTGCTTCGACTCAGCGCCTTTTTTATTAATCTTTTACAATGATGTGTTATTTGCTTCTTGGAAGAACGGGGAAAGAAGGGGATGAAAGAGAAGGGATAGCAGTTTTTTTGTTCTTCTTGCACTCCTTGTTTGTTCGTGGCCTTTGGGCTCTCCTTCACCTATATGCGATCTAAGAGCTCTAGACACACACTTGTTATGATATTAGTTGATCAAAAATAACTTGAAATTTAATCTACAAACTTGCAACAAACACTTACCCAAACTCACCGAAAAGAAGGAAGAAAAGAGGCAGGAAAAAGGCAAGGTAAGAGGGGTGAAAAAAGGGTGAAAAGAGGGGAAAAGACAAGTCAAAGAAGGATGGAAACTAAGTGAGAAAGAGGGCTGCAAATCAGAGAAAGAGGGCTGCAAATGAGGGTGAAAAAGGATGAAAGTACAGCCCAAAAGATGGTTGAAGAAAATGACGGAAAGGGGCTACAAAAAGTGGAAACAAAGAGGCAAAAGAGGGCTGTCCAAAAGGATAAAAATGGAGAAAAGTGGACAGCGAACAAAAGGAAGGAAATGCTGCAAATAAAAGGCCTAAAAGGCTAAAAATAAAGCACAGGACAGCCAACTGGGGCAAAGGCTAAGTGAATGAATGTTCACTTTAGCCCAAACGTGCTCTAATCCCAAGAAAATAAAGATTTTTAATTTGAAAAATGAATAAAAGTAAGGAGAGAATGGTCAAACCTGTGGATCTTTTTTAAAGGACTTGGATCTCGTGAAGCATGCAATTACCGGAAAAGTGTACTTGACTCCAAGAGAAGAAGATGCAGCTGAGCTCGAACTTCTGCTTGGTTGGATGGAAGAATCTGCAAAATAACACTCATAATACAACTTTACAAGTGAAAACTCCGATGCTGGTACGGTGGCATAGGTCCAATCCATTTGAATTGATCCTCCAAAAGTGGCACCCCATTTCCTAGAAAGCAACATCCCCCACTTGTCTGGCACATCAATAACAAGGATGTCCATGGTGATCTGGATATCCGGATACGTAGCCAATCTAACTAACTGATTCTCAATCATCCCTTCAACTTTAACTGGTCTAGAGTCCATGGCACATACATTCTGGTATGGTCTTGTAGTTCTTAAGTCAAGCTGCTGCATGACTTTTTTGGTCATGATGCTGGAACTAGAACCTGAATCTAACATACAATTGTGTAGAAGAAGATCACCCATCATCAACGATACATAAAAAGTGGGATGATCTTCTTTTCTTGGGTCCCTAGTATGTAGAACTATAGGCGGATTGGCAAAGACATTATTTGAAGTTCGCTCCACGGTATCAGAAAAAGTGACCTTCTTAGGGGTAAGGGGCTTTACAGGATTTGAAGGGCTTTCTTCAGTTTGAGGATCAACATTACTTGGAGGATCTAGGATTTTCAAGAGTCTCTCTCTTTGGCCAGGGATTTTGCATTTGCTAGCCAATTACCTAAGTCAAAACTTAAATCAACAATTTATTTAGTTTCTACTTCTTTGGGAGGATTAGGAGCTGTTACCTTAGGAATATTCTGTGCAGAAGACCCCTCTCTTGCTTTTCTTTGATAAGTTATTCCTTTGAAGTTTTGAGTGTTGTTGATTTGCTCGGTTGAAGGCATCTCTCCATAGTATTGAGTTAAATTGTCAACTTTCTTTTCATAACGATTGGCCTATGGCCAATTTCCTATGGAGATGCTAGGGATGTCATCTATGTTCTTGATATGATCAGGCTCGCTTGTTGACGTACTAGGACCACAACCTTCAAGGTGACCATGCTCTTGAACATAGCATGCATAGTGGCAACCAGATTCCTCATGGAAATCTCTGCATGCTCTGCAAAATGGCTTATACTACTCAACCATGGTAGCAGCCTCTAACTGATAAGGAGGCCTCTGCTCATGGTTGGGAGGGTTTCTTTGCCAAGTTGGCGTGGTAGGAAAGGTTCTAGGAGCAAGTTGAGTTTGAGTTCTTTCCATTGTTATCACCCTATTTTGTATCTCCTTCAACTACGCTAAGTGTTTCTGTTTAGCTTCCTCCATGTTTTTCTTCATTTCCCTTTTCATTTCAATCATCTGCTTTTCATAGGCATCCTTCATAGCTGATAAAGGATCTTTATCTTTAGGTTCATTAATTTTCAAAGGTGTTGAAGACCTTGAATAACCTTGGAGGTTGGATTCACCTGATGACTGCATGTTTAAGTCAATTTTAATTGTCATTTCTTGAGCTTGGACCAAGTTAGCAGGCTCCTTGTCTCTTATCTGGTATTTCATCTTGCCACTAAGTGCCTCAGTGTAATATACCAGAATGGTTGGTGCAGTTGGGGCATAAGGAGTAGGGATAGTGTTATCTCCCAAAATAAATTTATTTTGATAGTATGAAGAATTTAACTCATGCGATGAAAGATATGAATATCACTGATAGTTTGAAAGCCTCTGTTTTTTATTTGGGTAAAAATTTCACAAGTTGTAGCTTTCGGTGGCTTGGGCGAGGATCAGAACATCTCATTAGCCATCGAAAGATGGAAAATAAATAACAGGTGGAAGACCCCTTCGGCGGTTAGGCGTATTGCTAAACTTTTTACTGCCATCGGAACATTTTTAAACAATGATCGGAGGTGTAGTCCTCTATTACGTCGATGTTTCGGAGTTTTAGTCCGCTACGGCCCCGCCACTACGGAGAATATAGTGACGAAAAGTTCCGATGGTTAGTAGTTTGGAGTTCTAATCGTCGACGTTTCAGTGTTTTAGTCCTGTATGTCGCCACCACTACGGAGGGTCTAGTGGTTTGAAGTTCCGACGCACTAGTGGCTTGATGTTCTAATCACCGATCGTTAGTGGTTTGAGATGCCGACACTGTGGCAGCGTTCCAGTCTCAGGCGCCGACGGGTTAGAGGAAACAGCTTCTGATCACCGATGCTGAGAAGATTATTCATTGGAACCTCCGACACTGCGGCAGCATTCATCTTTGAGGTTCCGATGCATGAGTAAGTACAACTTTCGATCACCGACAAGCTAGCGGTTGAAAGCTCCGATACGTTCAGTCTTGGGGTTCCGATTGCCGATGCTGCGAAGATTAGTCATTGGAGGCGCCAACACTGCGGCAGCATTGGGGCTTGGGGCACCGATGTGCTAGAAGACGGAGCTTCCGATCAGTGACCGCGGTGGCAAGGTAGAAAAATCTGGCACATTAAACAGGAAAGGTCACTTCAGTTAAACATCGAGACACTGACTGTTAGCGTCAATTTCACACTGAACCAGCAGTGGTGATTATCAGCGACCACTTTAGTTATTAAAAATTCGCTCAGTAAACTAGATCTTGACAATACATAGACAAATAGTTAGCAAGGGTTTGAAGCCCTAATCTGAAAAAACTATCACTTTCAAGTATTTTTTGTGTAAACAGATCAGATTTTCAGGATCTGTGATTTTTGTAGAAGGCTATAAAGCCCATGATTGATTTTATAATAAAGGGTTCGACTTCGGGGATTTGTAAGCCTATTCTGTTATCAAGCATCTCATCTTGTTTATTATAAATATAAGCTCTTTTGTTGTGATTTGTTCAGCCATCGTCTTTATCTTTACTGTACTTATGCCTGAATGTGCATCTAGGTGATTTTCAAGTTGATTAATAGCTAATAGCTCTCATCCCATTGGTGAGTTAATGTGATTTGATTTATAAGTACCATCCTCGTCAAGATTTAGCCATTTATATGCATCTATTTTGTATGTAATTCTGCCAGCTTGATGAGTTCCCCATCCCTGCACGTTATTGTCAAACTACCAAACAAGTTGTAACTAAAAGCCTTGTAATCGAGTGAGCTTCATGCATGTCTTGAGAGTGGGAGGTTATATAGGTCATCCGACTTGATCCATATCACAAAACCCTAAAAACATTTTAAGTTACCAGGAATCCTTGAGCTACAACCTAGAGGAGTTTCCTGGAGTGATAACAAAGTGGCATCGTTGCCGGGGAGAGGAGATTGGAAGCTCAGCTTTCCTGGGAGACAACATAGATCCATGCTTTGATGATAGACAAAGCTTGGCCATTCTTATGGTTGTAATCATCTATTTGGTGACTCCATTGATATAAGGTGGCTTCAAGAAGACCAAGTACCAGAGCAAACCCGAAGGAGCCACTAACAACACTAGTTTTAGATCCAGAAGAAATTTTGAGGAAAGCTAGGACTTTACTAAGACAAACCAGTAGGGCTACACAGGAAGCTACCTCAGGTATTTCAAGAAATATTTCTGCTATTATTTCTTCTGCTGAAACATACAATCTCAAGAGTTTATAAATACATCAGAAAATTTTAGGGTTTGGGCATCTTCAAGCACTGTTGCTTGTGAAGATCTCATCCCTGGCGACTCCATGAAAGATGAATTCAGTGGCGACTCCACAATATTAAGATGTCAAAAGCATTTGCTGCTCTTTTGGCTCGGAGGTTTGCACCTCTTGACTTCTCTTCCGTTCCTGGTTTCCCACATCCAGTACCTGATATGTCCGAATGGGGAGATTTTTTACCTATCTTCAAGGAGGAAGAAGGCAGTCCTGCAGAACACCTCCTCAAGTTTCATGAATGCATGGATATATTAGATCAGCAGCATGAAGATGTTCATGTATTCATTATATGGTGATGCACAGCAGTGGTATTTTTCTTTACCTCCTTCCAGCATTTCATCATTGAAATATTTTCACCGAGCATTTACTGAGCACTATAAAAGGTACTATTCAGATGAGTTTGCATTCGATAATTGTTGTGAAGAATATAAGTTGCATTCTCAAGATGAAAAGGTAAATAGAGAAGAATATCTCCCTCATGAGCTACCTCATCTCTCTTATGATCTTCACAATGAAGTACTTTCCCATAAACATAAACTAGAAATGAATTATAAAGGATTTGAAGGTTTTCCTACCATCATTAAATCTGATTGTGGTGAATCAGAGGAATTGATTTCTTTAACTACACATGGAAATGATTAGCTTTCTGCTGGTCAAATGATCATTGAAATCAGTCAGGCTAGCTCAAAGTTTCTAGATTTGCAAATCAAGGAAAATTGCAATAACCAAGAGGAGCAAGATTTACAGGGACTATCTAATCTCCAGCTAGAACATCAGGAAGATCTTCCTTCTCCTTATGAACATGTTGCTTCAAATCATGACAAGGAACTAGGTAATATTTTTCCAAATTTGTTTCAAAATTTTATTGCTGATACTCCTATACAAGAGCCTTCATCTCTGTCATTAGGATCTTATCTTGATGCTCCTATATTCAACAAATACAGTGATGAGGAAGAGGTTAAAATTTGTGAAGACTTATTGTTTACTCAAAGTTCATCTAGTTCTTCTTTTCAGCAGAGAGATAATAAAAAATGTGTGAATGTTGTGATAGATGCTTGTTATGAATTTGCTGCTCAAAAGTCCACTACAGATCTTTTTAGTTTTAATATATCCTACAAATATATTATTGTGGAAGAGGAAATTGTTAGTTGTGATAAGCCAGCCTATCATCATGATGAATTCAGATTATGTGTGTTATCACCCGCCTTGTAGTTTCCTGTGTGAAGTGGATCTAGGATGAATGGTAGAAGGGCAAGCAACTAAGGGGTGGAACCACGACTGCCTAAAATCTCAAATGGATGGTTGTCACGTCAATTAAGGCAGCCTTCACTTTATGTTATCCTAGTCTAAGACAACAATGGGGGAGACCCGGATCTGCTCTCGACGGGAGAGATCAGACCTAGACACCAAAAGAAGATCAGATGGGGCTTCAGGGTACTTAAGGTGCAAGGTAAATGGAAACCTGAGCTCTAGGGTTTAGGTACTAGTAACTGGTGGGGATGACCACTGTCTTGGAAAACGCAACTGTGACAGGGTGAGCAAAAATAGAGTTGGGATTGCCTAGTACCAAGGGGACAAAATCAGTGAAGGATAGATGACATGAGTTATCAGTAGGTGTTGGCAAAAGGAATAGGAGTGAGGTCAAGTTGGGGCTAGCGCTAGCTAGGAGATCAGTGCCTTGTGTGCATTGGGCAATGGAGTCAGCTATAAACAAATGTTTCAGAGAACCCACCTGGGAGACACCTTGATCTACGAACCCAATGTTATCACTCGCCTTGTAGTTGCCTGTGTGAGGTGGATCCAGAATGGATGGTAGAGAGGCAAGCAACTACGGGATGGAACCATGACTGCCTAGACTCCCAAATGGATGGTTGTCACGCCAATCAAGGCAGGCTTCACTTTAAGTTATCCTAGTCCAGGACAATAATGGAGGAGACCCAGATTTGCTCCCGACAGGAGAGATCGAACCTAGACACCAGAAGAAGATCAGATGGGGCTTCAGGGTACTTAAGGTGCAAGGTGAATGGAAACCCTAGCTCTAGGGTTTAGGTACTAGCAACTGGTGGAGGTGACCACTGTCTTGGGAAACGTAACTTTGACAGGGTAAATAAGGACAGAGTTGGGACTATCTAGTGCCTAGAAATCAGACTCAATGAAAGGTGTTTGAGCTATTAGTGAATGTTGGTAAAGGGTAAAGGCTAAGAGCCTAAAAGCAGCGCTAGCTAGGAGATCAGTGCTTTGTGTGCATTGGGCAATGGAGTCAGCAGTAAACCCACGTTTCAGAGAACCCACCTGGGAGACACCTTGATCTACGAACCAAGAAAGTAGTTGGTCCGGAAAAGCTAAGGTACAGGAAACCCAGCTCAGTTGATGGCTAGCGCTAGGGCTTATGAGGACAAATCTGCAGTTCTAGAGGCACCAAGAAGCTAGTGGCTCAACGTTGAGGAAGAAAAGAGGTTAGGGAGACCTGATCTACAAGCCCAAATCAAGAAAACAATAGAAAAATCAGATCTAGAAAAGTCAAAATCTGATGATGGGGATAAGAGGCTGAAAATTGATTTTTCAGATATAGGGCAAACCGGGAGGAACTAGCACAGCGTTGGAGGTGTTCTGGAATGCTTGGGCCATGATCTATCAGCCTATCTCGTCAAATCTCAGAAAAAATCTCTTCCGGAAAAGTCCAGTTTTCAGTGAGGGCGCTAAGGTAGTTTCAGTCAATTTTTCAGATCTAGGTCAAACAAGCTAGTCTTTGGACAGTGTTGGGGTTGATTTGGACTGTGTGGACCCGATCTATCTGTCTATGAAGTCAGAATTCAAAAAAACTCAAAACCCTAGCAGGTCAATTTTTTCAATGGGGGGTTATGTAGTTTTCTGCTTAAAAATCAGATCTAGGTCAAACTATGAGGAATCTGACCAGCGTTTTAGTTGATTTGATGAAGGGGAGGTTTGATCTATGAAACCCAGAAATGGTTTGGCAAAATATCGGACGGTTCCCTGATTTATTAATTTTTTAGGTTTTTAATGTTTTAGGGGTTTTCAGAAAAAAGTTGAATTTCAGCTAGGTACAATGGAGTAAGATCTGAAAAGAAGAGCTTACCTGTTGGATCTTAATTGGAAAAGTTTGTAGAAGTCTATAACAGTGACGATCTTTGCTATCCCGATCAATTCTGGAAGATCCCCGTGATTTCTATGTCATATGCAAGCTCCAAACCATCAAAACGCCCCCTATCCTGCATGAGCAAACATCAACCATATCAGATTTGCACATACAAAATAAAGAAACTAAATGCCACAAGATAGTAAAATGAAGTAATCATAGATCACAATGAAACTAATGAAAACCCCCTGATCCAAGACAAAGAGAACCGAGCGAGTTGAGGTCCCCCTACAAAAACACTCAAGCCAAAATGCCCTCTTGTAGACAAAACAATGACAGCCACGAAAAATATAGATCTCACGAGAATTTCCACAATGTTAGGAAGCTGAAAACAAGCTAATCACCATTTGAGCACATCAGATGCAAAGCAGATCCAGAAAAATTTCCACAGAAAAAGTCTTTCTATTATTCAGATCTAAGAGCCAAAGACCCCTTACAAATGAGAAGCTCTCTCCTTTAAATAAAAATGAGAGAACCTCAATCATAACCAAATCCTAACCACTTTCAAAACAAGTAGCTAAGATTAAAAGATGAAATGTTCTAATCAATGGTTGAGATGAGCTCAACATACACTACATGGATCAATATAACCATAATTCACCAAAGTGGACTAAACCACCCAAAAAAGGTAACCCACTCAACAAAAAATAAATGAAAGCACATGGTGGGTCCAAGGAGTGTTTGACTAACTCCCTTGGGTGTCCCCATGGCACAATAAAAAATATAACAATTCAATTCTTTGACTTTTGTGCCTCCTTGAGGAAATCGTGAGCCTCCAAAAAGAGCTCCAAAAAATAATAAAAAATGCCCAAAAATAGGTGTGGGCCCAAACAGGAGCCGCAGCTGTTGGAGAAAGTGTGGAGGTTATCACTCTCGTCGTCATGACTCATCCCATGTCATTTCCTTGCCTCAGTAGCCCAAATCGATTTCTTCAATAGCCATTTAATCATTTTTTAATCTGCCTCGAGAAACGTGATTCTGCCAAAACAACCTCCTAGGGTTACTGCGGTGTCAAACTGAGCCCACTAGGCTCTTTGGGATGGGGGTACAATGGTACAAACAAGTGGCTGCACCCCCCTATGCCCCTACAACGCCCTAGGAGATCCAACTGAAACATCTCCCTGCTCAAATATATCAATATGTAAAGAAAAACTGCATCAGAAAGGCAAAATGAGCCTGATCACATCTATAAGTGCTTGGAACTGGAAATAAACTGTCTCATTGGACTCAAAGAATCCTAATCCATATAAGGTGTATACTCATACCCCTCATAGGTCTCTATCTGACCATCAATCACATCAAAATAAACAATATAATCATCTATAATTGATCAGATACCCATAATAACTCAGAATATATCCATCTGCTGCAAGTGTTAAAAGGTTAAGCCATGCTCTACAACTCATTCAAGTAACAATATCAACAAGTAGCATTCATTTCACTGGCAGTACATCAACAAATACATATATATATAAGGCTTTATTTATTATTACTCAGACTTAGACTTTCAGGACTATACTCACTTCATAGCTGTAGTCATTTTGCTAGTGAAGGGTGAAAGGTGGAAATGACAAGGCTAAGGCAAAGGATGACTTCCAACTCAACAGCATGACACTTTGGACAAGGAAAGGGAAAACTCACTATACCCAATGCTGGACAAACAACAACACAAGGAATGGCAGTGCTTCACAGATGGGTGAGTTGTTTAGAGAGTGCTTATTCAACTTAGGCATCATGTCTACATCAAACTTGATCAAGGTTCAGTAGGATCACATTTTATTCCATGGCCTTTTTGGCCTATATGACCCTTTTGGAACTTCACCAGTGCTTAAAAGCACAGCTAATCACAGCTTTCATTCGGGACATATTTATTTTTAATAAGGTCAGCAATTTTTTGGATAGAGCACATTTTTAACAATTGCTTTTTTGGACTTTTCTTATACTCTTCAAGGAGTATTTTAGCACTTTATTGCTCTTGCCCCTTTTACATATGTTAAAAAACACAGTTTTACAATTTTCATTTTCCATGGGCGTATATTCAATAATTTCAACATAAGTAGTACATGAGCTTTCAGTTTTAGCCAACAACATCTCAAGTGACTAGGGGGAATTTTGCACAGTGCCAAACATCGGGGCAACCGACCAAAATGATTTAGGCATACTATCCAACTTACCAAAGGCAAGTTTTGTCACCAACTCAGAGTTGAGACACAATAAAAACAGGGAGGCTTGTCCAACAAAGGTTCTAGCGGGGAAAAAGGTCCTCCATGCCATAAGTCAAGAAGTCAATCAGGTTGAAAACTAAACTGGAAGATAATGGATGGGTGAAGACAATGAATGATGGAGCCAACACTAGCAAGCCAAAACAATGGTGGGAATGGCTACCTCTATTCTCACTAAGGAAGGTAAAACCAATGAGCATAGATCAAGAACTTCAAAGCTAGGGTAAGGAAATCAATACATAGTATAAGATACAACCAAGTCCATATAATTATGACCACCAAATCATGATACCACAAGTCAATACATGTCACAAGAATCAGTATAAGAGCAATAATAACCATAACACAATATAAAATGCTGAGTCATATCCATGCAATATAATCCATCTGAAACACCATCTATCCAATGAGAAAGTACTAATATAACACTGAGCATCCACTATTGCTCTCAAATAACATAAATGGCTACATCGGTCCTCAAATCTGAGTGTCCTGAGACTCAGTCCTGACATGGGAGAGTTCAATAGTCCACAAATATAATCATGATCCATAAAAAATGCTCATCTCAGCGTCTCATATGTAAGAGATCTGGCTGAAAAAAGTACTGTGTCTGAATAATAGAATATGGTAGCCCGGCTACTATATATGTGATAACACCCAGAAAGTAGTTGGTCCAGAAAAGCTAAGGTATAGGTAACTCAACTCAATGGATGGTTAGCGCTAGGGCTTAGGAAAACAGATCTGCAGTTCTAGGGTCATCGAGAGGCTAATGGTTTAGCGTTGAGGAAGAAAAGAGGTCAGGGAGACCTGATCTACAAGCCCAAATCAGGAAATCAGTAGAAAAAAATCAGACCTAGAACAGTCAAAATCTGATGATGGGGTTTGGAGGCTGAAAACTGATTTTTCAGATCTAGGGCAAACTGGGAGGAACTAGCACAGCGTTGGGGGTGTTCTGGAGTGTTTGGGCCCTGATCTATTAGCTTATCTTGTCAGATTTCAGAAACAATCACTTCCGGAAAAGTCCAGTTTTCAGTGAGGGCGCTAGGGCAGTTTCAGTGAATTTTTCAGATCTAGGCCAAATGGTCAAGCAATTGCACAACATTGGGGTTGATTTAGGCTGTGTGGGACTCGATCTATTCTTCTGTGAAGTCAGAATTCAAAAAAACTCAAACCCCTAGCAAGTCAATTTTTCAGTGGGGAGTTATGCAGTTTTCTGCTTAAAAATCATATCTAGGTCAAACGGTGAGGAATTTGACCAGCATTTCAGTTGATTTGATGAAGGGGAGGCCCGATCTATGAAACCCAGAAATGGTTTGGTAAAAGCTCGGACGATTCCCAGATTTATTGATTTTTTAGTTTTTCAGTGTTTTAGGAGTTTTCAGAAAAGGTTGAATTTAAGCAAGGTACATTGAAATAAGATCTGAAAAAGAAGAGACTTACCTGTTGGATCTTACTTGGAAAAGCTTGTAGAAGTTTGTAACAGTGATGATCTTTCCTATCTTGATCAATTCTGGACCCCGTGATTTCTATAGCATATGCAAGCTCCAAGCTACCAAAGCGCGCCCTACCCTGCATGAGCAAACGTCAACCATATTAGATTTGCACATGCAAAATAAAGAAACTGAATGCTACAAGACATTAAAATGAAGTAATCATAGATCACAATGAGACTAATGAAAACTCCCTGATCCAAGACAAAGAGAACCGAGCGAGTTAAGGTCCCCCTACAAAAACGCTCCAGCCAAAACGCCCTCCTATAGACAAAACAATGATAGCCACGAAAATATAGATCTCATGAGAATTTCCACAATGCTAGGAAGCTGAAGACTAGCTAATCACCATTTAAGCATATCAGATGCAAAGCAAATCCAAAGAAATTTCCACAAAAAAGTCTTTCTATTATTCAGATCCAAGAGCCAAAGACCCCTTACAAATGAGAAGCTCTCTCTTTTAAATAGAAATGAGAGAACCTCAATCATAACCAAATCCTAACCACTTTCAAAACGAGTGGCTAAGATTAAAATATGAAATGTTCTAATCAATGGTTGAGATGAGCTCAACATACAATAGATGGATCAATATAACCATAATTTATCAAAGTGGATTAACCCACCCAAAAAAGGTAACCCACTCAACAAGAAATAAATGAAAGCACATGGTGGGTCCAAGGAGTGTTTGACTAACTCCCTTTGGGTGTCCCCATGGCACAATAAATAATATAAAAATTTAATTCTTTGACTTTTGTGCCTCCTTGAGGAAATCGTGAGCCTCCAAAAGGAGGTCCAGAAAATAATAAAAAATGCCCAAAAAATAGGTGCGGGCCCAATCAGGAGCCGCAACTGCTGGAGAAGGTGTGGAGGACATCACTCTTATCATCATGATTCATCCCATGTCATTTCCTTGCCTCAGTAGCCCAAATCGATTTCTTCAATAGCCATTTAAACATTTTTTAATATGCCTTGGGAAACATGAACCTGCCAAAACAGCCTCCTAGGGTTCCTGCGTTGCCAAACTGAGCCCACTAGGCTTTCTGGGATGGGGGTACAATGGTACAAACAAGTGGCTACACCCCCCTATGCCTCTACAATTCCCTAGGAGATCCAACTGAAACATCTCCCTACTCAAAAATATCAATCTATGAAGAAAAACTGCATCAGAAAGGCAGAGTGAGCCTGATCACATCTGTAAGTGCCTGAAACTGGAAATAACCTGTGTCATCAGACTCGGATAGTCCCAATCCATCTAAGGTGTATACTCATACCCCTCATAGGTCTCTATCTGATCATCAATAATAAACAATATAACCATCTGTGAATAATCAGATACCAATAATAACTCAGAATACATCCATCTGCTGCAAGTGTTAAAAAGTTAAACCATGCTCTACAACTCATTCAAGTAACAAAATCAACAAGTAGCATTCATTTCACTGGCGGTACATCAACCAATACATACATAAGGCTTTATTTATTATTACTCAAACTTAGATTTTCAAGACTATACTCACTTCATAGCTGTAGTCATTTTGCTAGTGAAGGGTGAAAGGTGGAAATGACAAGGCTAAGGCAAAGGATGACTTCCTACTCAACATCATGACAGTTTGGACAAGGAAAGGGAAAACTCACTATAACCAATGCTAGACAAACAACAACACAAGGAATGGCAGTGCCTCATAGATGGATGAGTTGTTTAGAAAGTGCTTATTCAACTTAGGAATCATGTCTACATCAATCTTGATCCAAGTTCATTAGGATCACATTTTAGTCCATGGCCTTTTTGGCCTATATGACCCTTTTGGGTCTTCACCAATGCTTAAAAGCACACCTAATCGCAGCTTTCATCTGGGACATATTTATTTTAATAAGGTCAGCAATTTTTGAATATAGCACATTTTAAACCATTTCTTTTTTGGACCTTTTCTTATACTCTTCAAGGAGTATTTTAACATTTCATTGCTCTTGCCCTTTTTACATATGTTAAGAAACACAGTTTTACAATTTTCATTTTCCATGGGCGCATATTCAATACTTCAATACAAGTAGTACATGAGCTTTCAGTTTTAGCCAACAACATCTCAAGTGACTAGGGAGAGTTCTGCACAATGCCAAACATCGGGACAACTGACCAGAATGATTTAGGCATACAATCCAACTCACCAAAGGCAAGTTCTGTCACCAACTCAGAGCCGAGACACAATATAAACAGGGAGGCTTGTCCAACAAAAGTTCTAGCGAGGAAAAGGTCCTCCATGCCATAAGTCAAGAAGTCAGTCGGGTTGAAAACTAAACTGGAAGGTAATGGATGGGTGAAGACAATGAATGATGGAGTCAACACTAGCAAGCCAAAACAATGGTGGGAATGACTACCTCTATTCTCCCTAAGGAGGGTAAAACCAATGACTATAGATCAAGAACTTCAAAGTTAGAGTAAGGACATCAATACATAGTATAAGATACAACCAAGTCCATATAATTATGACCGCCAGATCATGATACCACAAGTCAATACATGTCACAAGAATCAGTATAAGAGCAATAATAACCATAACACAATATAAAATGCTGAGTCATATCCATGCAATATAATCCATCTGAAACACCATCTATCCAATGAGAAAGTACTGATATAACACTGGGCATCCACTACTACTCTGAAATAACATAAATGGCTAGATCGGCCCTCAAATCTGAGTATCCTGAAACTCAGTCCTGACATGGGAGAGTACAATAGTCCACTTAAACAAAAATGATCCATAAAACTGCTCATCTCAGCATCTCATATGTAAGAGATTTGGCTGAAAAATGTACTGTGTCTGAAAAATAGAATATGGTAGCTTGGCTACTATATATGTGATAACAATGTGAAGGGGAGCGGAAAGATTTAGATCAGCTGTTGAGCTTGCATTTTTATCAGACAAAGGAAGAATGCAACAGATATGAAGAGGAAGATGATGATCTGAAAAGTTCAGAACCGTAGGGCATAACTCACCCTTCCCAGTCAAAGGTTGAGCAATCTACAGTTAACGTAGTGATCACTGAAAGCTGCCAGCAACAACATTTCATTAAGTTGGAACAACAACATAAAAAGGTATTTCTTGTTGGCTTTTATGACCCTATTGCTGACTATCTGGAACTTATGAGCAGCATAGATATCAAAATATTTTTGTCAGATGATAGCTGGTTCTGTCACCCTTCGAAACTACATTGCTGCATGCTAGGGTCTCATTTTTTTTTGGGTCAAGGTCAAGGATAAGTTCAGTGGATCAGCTTCTAACCTGGCTTCATTGGAAACATGATGTCACATGATAAGAAGAATCTACTAATTAGAATTAGGAGTAGGAGTAGATAAGAAAATAAGCTCTTAATATGAGCAACTAGGTCATTTTTAGTTGTTTTCGTGAATAAGCAAAGCAGGCTACAGGAAGATTGCAGGGGATCAGTTATAAAAGACGAATGACTCCATACCCAATGGAACACTAGAAGATAGCCTCAATTATTCTTTTTTCAAGAAAGGCATTTTGGTCTAGGGTTCTTGGGACCTCACAGGGAGGTTCCCATCCCCAAGTAGGAGCCAGATGTTATCTCCCAAAATAAATTTATTTTGATGGTATTAAGAATTTAACTCATGCGATGAAAGATATGAATATCACTGACAGTTTGAAAGCCTCTGTTTTTTTATTTGGGTAAAAATTTCACAAGTTGTAGCTTTCGGTGGCTTGGGCGAGGATCAGAACATCTCATTAGCCACCAAAAGATGGAAGATAAATAACAGGTGGAAGACCCCTTCGGTGGTTAGGCGTATTGCTAAAAAATTTACTGCCATCGAAACATTTTAAACAGTGATTGGAGGTGTAGTCCTCTATTACGCCGACGTTTCAGAGTTTTAGTCCACTACGGCGCCGCCACTACAGAGAATATAGTGATTGAAAGTTCCGATGGTTAGTAGTTTGGAGTTTCAATCGTCGACGTTTTGGAGTTTTAGTCCTCTATGTCGCCGCCACTACGGAGGGTCTATTGGTTTGAAGTTTCAACGCACTAGTGGCTTGATGTTTCGATCGCCGATCGTTAGTGGTTTGAGATGTCGACACTGTGGCAGCGTTCCGGTCTCAAGCGTCGACAGGTTAGAGGAAACAGCTTCCGATCATCGATGCTGAGAAGATTAGTCGTTGGAACCTCCGACACTTTGGCAGCATTCATCTTTGAGGTTCTGATGGATGAGTAAGTACAGTTTGCGATCACCGACAAGCTAGCGGTTGAAAGCTCTGATACGTTCAGTCTTGGGGTTCTGATCGCTGATGCTAAGAAGATTAGTCATTGGAGGCACCGACACTGCGGCAGCATTGGGGCTTGGGGCGTCGATGTGCTAGAAGATAGAGCTTCCGATCAGCGACCGCGGCAGCAAGGTAGAAAAATCTGGCGGATTAAACAGGAAAGGTCACTTCAGTTAAACACCGAGACACTGACTATTGACGGCAATTTCACACTGAACCAGCAGTGGTGATTATCAGCGACCACTTTAGTTATTAAAAATTCGCTCAGTAAACTAGATCTTCACAATAGATAGACAAATAATTAGCAAGGGTTTAAAGCCCTAATCTGAAAAAACTATCACTTTCAAGTATTTTTTGTGTAAACAAATCAGATTTTCAGGATCTGTGATTTTTGTAGAAGGCTATAAAGGGGATTTGTAGCCCATGATTGATTTTATAATAAAGGGTTCGACTTCGGGGATTTGTAAGCCTATTCTGTTATCAAGCGTCTCATCTTGTTTATTCTAAATATAAGCTCTTTTGTTGTGATTTGTTCAGCCATCGTCTTTATCTTTACTGTACTTATGCTTGAATGTGCATTTAGGTGATTTTCAAGTTGATTAATAGCTAATAGTTGTCATCCTATTGGTGAGTTAATGTGATTTGATTTATAAGTACCATCCTCGTCAGGATTTAGCCATTTATATACATCTGTTTTGTATGTAAGTTTGCCAGCTTGATGAGTTCTCCATCCCTACACCTTATTGTCAAACTACTGAACAAGTTGTAACTAAAAGCTTTGTAATCGAGTGAGCTTCATGCATGTCTTGAGAGTGGGAGGTTATATAGGTCATCCGACTTGATCCATATCAGAAAACCCTAAAAACATTTTAAGCTACCAGGCATCCTTGAGCTACAACCTAGAGGAGTTTCCTAGAGTGATAACAGATAGCTTTTGACAGTTCAGTGAATCTAATATTGAACTCATCCATCATTTCAGTATCCTTCTTTTTTATATTGGTCAGAGATGCAAGTTGATGCCAAGGTTCTTTCTTTTCACCGAACTTATTGATGAAAGAGGTTTTGAAAGCAGCTAGAGTATCAAAAGCGTTGTTTGGTAAATTGTTATACCAGTCGTCGGCTTTTCCATCCAAAGATAGAGCAAATAACTTCATGTAGACATCATCATGTTGGCTTACAGGATCATTGACATAGGCATTGATGCATCTAGAAAAGTTCCTGAGGTGCATGGCGGAAGTTGTGGCATCAGTGCCGGTATACATCGGGAGTTTCTCGACAGCTTTGTCTGGAAGACGATGGGGTTGACCTACTATCTGAGAAAATTCGAGTTGAGTAAAATACTCACCGATTATATCGGAAACACAAGTCTTAATGTTTTCTTGAGAATTAGTTTCTAGAAATAAACTATGAATGTCTGACAAAGACTAAGATCCAAGATCTTCAAGGATCCTACGAGAAGCAAGTTTATTTAGCCTTCTCCTATAAACCTTTTCAGGCTCAAGGATAAAACTAAGTAAACCTTCAGAGTTTCTTCTGGTTGAATACCTTGGTAAAATTAAAGACAGTCGAGTCGTTGGATGGATTTCAAGTCTAAGATCAGCGAGTTGATTAAACTAAAAATCTATTAAAAAGGTAAAAACTAGAAAAAACTAAGGTCGTCGAGGAACAAAAAAAATTTCCCCGACAACGGTGCCAAAAGATGTTGTCCACCAATTGCACACCAGCAGTAGAAACTTTCCGAAAGTTGTCTCCTCACTTAGGAAAGTGGGAGAGATGTAACCTTGGGGGTAGGCACAGAGCTAGGTACTGTCACCTACTCCTAGCTCCTTCATTTAGGCTAACTCCAAACGAAGCCAAGGGGGGTAGTCCCTACAAAAGTGTTTCTATGGCTCTTAAATTGTTAAAGTGTTTTTAATGGTTACGGATACGGATGGGTGTTGTTTAGGAGTTATTGTGATTAGAAATGATTAAAATTATGAATTTCAAGCACAAGAAAAAGCAATCCACGTTGCAGCACTAGATTAAAAGATGAACAATATATCAAGACTTTATAAAATAAAGATGCATTCACAGATAAAGATTTAAATAAGCTAAAGACAAGTGATCCAGATGTAACAATCACGCATAAATTAATAGACCAGTGCCTTTATGGAGTCAAAGCTCTGCAATGCCTTAAGAAAATAAAACCAAGCCCTGAAATAAAGCTAGTGGATGTAACGTTGTGCAAGTGCTCTTGGTATATTTTAAGTGTTTTAAATGGTCTTGTTTAGGGCTGCAACAAAAGGTTTTAATAGCCGGGAAAATCTTCCAAGTTAATCCGTTGGAGACATGACAGCTCGCCCAGTATCTCAAGCTGGTATCGCGAAGATTGACCAACTAGCTGAGACTCTAGACAGCAGGGAGTTCCGGCACCTTTACTAGGAATGACTTAGGATACTTTCTTCAACGCCGATGTGTTGGTTACAGGGTAAAATTTTATTATGATGAGTCTTGTAAGATTAACAATCCAATGTCGTTTCTGGGTACTCCGAGTTTTTAGGTCGGCCATAGCATACTCCGACAAGGAAACAATGAGGTAAATTAATTAGCAAGGAAAGTGAGTTAGAGAATTTTATTAAGTAAATTAATTAAAACTCTCCGACAGAGAGCGCTCTTGACTTGGAGCTGGGTGATTTCCTTGGTTTATGGCCACGAAATGGCTCAGCACCCCTCCAATCGCTAGTTTGTTGTCACTTCAACATACTCACATCTACTTCAAAGGACTCGCATGGATCTCTTTGACTATACATGTATGCATATGGCCACTCCATATTCGCTAGTGAAGTTTCCTATGTGAGAACGGGGGGTGCCTTGCCAAGGTAGAGGCCACCTCCCCATTCACCATTAATTCAGCTCAAGATCAGAATCAATCAATGGGAGATGAATTCGCACTACATACCACACTTGTCCATCAAACAGGGATTTTGACTTTAGTGTCTGGGTTATTGGCTCTCTCTTGGGCCATTTCGTTTTAGGGTTTTAGCTCTTGTAATTTGTATAAATGGAGGCTCTTGGAGCTCTATTCTAGATGGGATTTTTGGCATAGAAGCTCTAGAGAATTTTCATTGTAACATTTTGCTTAAGGTTTAATAAAGTTTATGACTTTGGAGGTCAATGCGGAAGCTTTTTGTTGGTCATGATTCACCTTGTTAGGTGATACCTTTCTTTACACCCTGCTCTCTTGATTCTTAAGCATTTGGTTATATTATTGTTGAAAACTAACAATCTAGCACTATATTTTATAATCCATGCTTTTCTCTTGAAGTTGTGTTGTTTTTAGGTGTTGTCCGGTATACAAGGGCTCTTTCATGGTTGACATTCATTTTGCAGGTTCCACAAGAAGTCATCCTCTTTCAGGAAGATCGAGAAGCACAATCTCTTTGCCTCATCCATCATCAAACAAAAGAAATCTTTCCAGTCACTTTTTCCAGGTTTTCTCTAAGTTTTTCTTCTCTCCATTATTTCCATGTATCTCATGTTTGTTTTGACCTGAGATAGTAGCTTGGGATTTGATCCCAAGTGCCACATTATTTTGTGGCTACTTCTCTTTCCCCACTAGCATCCTTGCGTACATCCAGCTAGTCTGGACGGTTTCGGGACTAGTGCTTCTAGTGGTCACCTTTTTCGGAGGTTGATCCCACCTTTTGTTTGCTATTGAGTGATTTCTCCCCCTTCTTCTAGGTTGGATTTGGCCTCCTTCCACCTTGTTGTGTGCTTTTTATTTTTATTTTTTTTTCTACCCTATTTTTGCATTTTTATGACAGCCATCTTCATCTTCTTTCACTGCCCTGTTTTCACCCTTTTTTGCAGCTCATTGGTCATCTAGTTCGCTGCCTATTCTTTCATTCTCTTGCCTTTAATTTCCTGTTTTTCTTCCTCCCTTCTTCCTCTCCTTTTCCCTTTGTTTCAGCCTTCTTTTGCCTTGTTCATTTGCTCTTTTCCATTATCTTCTTTTGCCATTTTTGCAAGTTCGAAGAAAGGGTTTTGAATAAAAAGTAAATCACTCCCCTTTTTACATAAAGTTCAATAATAAAAAGTTTCATGCTTTCTTTCAAAAGTCCTTTCAAAGGTTGAATTCCTAAAGGCAAGTTGTAAAATCTTAATAAAGTTATCTTTTGTTTGAGTGGGGTTTTTAAGCCCCCACTCTCAGCCTCCCCCATTTGGGGAGGTTTGTGGTGTTCTTATCTTCTTATGTGCTTAGATTAGATGTGCTTTTGCCTATAATACTTGCATCATTTCTCTTAGAATACTAATTGTTAGATTAACCAGTTTTGATTCATTGAATAAGTTGATTACTTCATCTCTCAATTTTGTATCTTTCATAAGTAAATCAACTGCTTAAAGTAGAAATCTCTTGAATCTCACCATAAGGTGGATCAAGAGTGCTCTCTGTCGGAGAGTTTAATAAACCATCTTCACTTTATTTTCATGCATCATATTCTCTAGTTAAGTTAATCAATAAGTAAGACTCTTGAACTTGCAGAAACACAAGTCAAGAGCACTCTCTATCGGAGAGCATCATTAGTTTTCCACATCCTTGCATTAGGCATCTAGATTAGATAAGACTCTTGAACCTTTGTCATAAGAGAAGGTCAAGAGCACTCTCTATCAGAGAGTTTAATTAATTGACTTAATAAAATCTTTCAACCCACATTCCCTCTAATTAATTTACTTCGTTGATATCCTTCACCTAGTATGCTCTGCCGACTTTCGAGTTGGGCTCGTACTCAGAATGGTGAACGGACTTGCTAAGACCGCAATAACAACATAATTAAAACTTTTACCTCATAACCAATGCACCGACGTTGTCTCGATTAAATACTCAGGTAGTGGGCAAATTCCAAGTGTGGGCATCGGGCAACCCAATCTGGACACTCACTGGTTAAGTTATTGAACACCTAGCTTGTGATTCCAGACAGGTCCGTCATGTCTTCGAACGGAGCCACTGAAAATATTTCCAGTTAGGATTCCCAGACACCTTAAGCAAGATCACCATTAAACTACTTAAAACTTACCAAGAGCACTCGCACAATCTAACATTCATTGGTTAAATTCCAGACTTGTGTTTATTTCTCTAGCGCATTTCAGTTTCATCGACTCCATAAGGCACTGGTCCTTGTTTTGTTTTGCATAATAATATGATCGATTGTTTATGGCTTAATATAATTGTTATCACTAAATGATAATTGATGTCTAGAATTTAATTTCATCTTCTAATCTCTTGTTGCAATGTGGATTGTCTTTTTTGATCTTGTGTCGCATTCATAATTCTAAAAACACCTTCTAATCATAATAACTCCTAAAAAACACCCATCCGCATCCGCAACCTTTTAGAACACTTTAACAACTTAAGAGCCGTAGAAAACTCTTTTGTAGGGACTACCCCGCTTGGCTTCGTTAGGAGTTAGCCTAAATGGAGGAGCTAGGAGTAGGTGACAGTACTTAGCTCTGTGCTTGCCCCCAAGGCCACACCTCTCCCACTTTCCTAAGTGAGGAGACAACTTTCAATTGATTTCTACTGCTGGTGTGCGATCGGCGAACAACACCAGCTTTGGAGGAAGCAAGAGAAAACCTTGTCAATTATACTTGACTATAGGCAAAGCATAATTGTCAAGGGAAAAAAACTCCCTAGAATGCCTTAGTTGAAATTCTACGTCTTAGGAGACCGAACCACTCAAAACACCCTACTAGTACATTTTATTACAAACCCCGCGGGGCCATGGTCATAATTATTCAAAACAAAAACTGACTAGTCAAAACTGGCTAGACACAAAGGCGGATTATCTGATACACTGGCAACAAACATTTATCATGTTTGTCAACTAGTGGCTCCTCAGCTAACCCAACTATGGTACAAATAAGTTGGCAACAAGTTGAAAGTGTGTGAGGAAGACAGTTGCCAATGCACTAAAATCCACAAACGAATGTCGTGAAAGTTCAATATACCACTTCGCGGCCATACTGGTCAAAGTGCGCCGGAAGAGTCTCATTCAAATAAAATCATCCATCAAGGAGTTAGACGAACACCATAGATGGAAAGTCATAACGTGATTTTTGGGATCATCTCTTTACTTACCATCGAATTTTGGGATGTCTGATGGCAACTTTACTGGAATAGCAGACCATGAAGGGTTGTGTTGAATGGGGTCATTAATCAACTTGGACAAATCGAGTAAGTCCAAAGTTGCTAGGAAAGGTAACTAACGATTGGGTTCCACGTATTTGTAATATTGATAAGGCATGTAACCACCAATAGGGTCGTAGGTTGACTGATATACAGGTTGTTGAAACGTCTGATGAGATGATGTACTTCCTGAAGATTAACCTCTAGGGTTAGGGCCACTAGAGCCACCAGGACCATTAGGCCCATTAGGACCATTAGGAGGAGGGCCACCAGAACCACTAGGGCCACCTAGACCGCCAGGACCACCAAGGGGAGGGCCACCAGAACCACCAGGGCCGTTGGGACCACCAGGAGGAGGACCACCGGAACCACCAAGGCCACTAGGACCACCAGGACCACCGGAACCTCCAAGACCACTAGGACCACCGGGAGGAGGACCACCAAAACCTCCAAGACCACTAGGACCACCAGGACCACCAAGAGGAGGTCCACCAAGACCTTCAGGACCACTAGGAGGAGGACCGCCATAAGGTGGTCCTCCGGCACCGCCAGCAGTATGAATAGGTATTGCTCCCATAGCTGGCATGTAAGACAAGTTGGGTTGCCCCCACGATGTAAACGTATTTCCAAGGTATGGAATTCTAGTGTAAGACATTCCTATAGGAGTGGGTTGATAATTCATATTCCCTATAGGGATTTCATTTGTTGGGTAACCATAACCCCATGAGGGTTGATGAACTGCAGGTTGTGCCACTTAGGGCTGACCTGAGCTTGAAAGAGGGTTTACCACATTTGTGTTGGTGGGAGGGACATATATTATGGATTGTCCTACAGTAGAGGTTTGCCTATTATTAGTAACAATTCCATTAATGGGTAACGTAGGTCGTGCCAGGGGTTGCCCCTCTACGTTAGAAGGTACAGACACTACTGGAACTAAAGGTTTTCCCCCAGCCATAGAAAGTATGGGCTGACTAGAGACAGACCTAGAACTCAAAACTGCAGGAGCAGAATTGGAGGTTTGACCTGGATTGCGAGAAGTCTCACCATAGGTTGGATGACCATCAAAAGAAGGTTTAATTTCAGCCATAGGCCAAGGGTCCGTATTATGGGGAAGAAGAGCCGAAAGAGGTTCTTTATGAGGTATGGGTGTTGCTAAGATTGTATCTAATCTCTGCATTCTCTCCTGAAAATCACGTGCACGGTGAATAGATGCTTGGATTTGTCTATATTCTTCATCACTTGGTGAAGATTGTTCAGGAGAGGGCCTATTTATCCCAAATGAGGCAATGGCCTGCCCCATAGAAGTTCTCCAAAACAGAGCATCTGGGCCATACTCAGGTGGAACAAGACTATCAGTACGACCTTCCACATGCGGATGAAAGTATCAGCCACAGGAGGCTATTGAGCCAAGGGATTTACATAAGAAGTGAATTGGTCTCTGCTTTCTACAACTATATATTCTTCCTCATGGGAAGTAGTTGCAGCTCCTTGGTCTATGGCTTTCATTGGATTTTCTCCTGTAACAGGAGGAAAATTGGGTGGTAAGCCATGATTACTTCTGGATCGTGTCAACCGAAACTCAGCCAGATTGGTATCAGTTACTAAACTAACCTAGGGTCTCAAAACTAATAACACACACAAAACTTTCTTCTACTCAAACTATAGGCCAACAAACAAGCTTAAATGATAGGAGGAGTTCAAAAAGTCGGTCTCTCACCAAGATTGTCAAGTAGGTGCAACTCGCGATATACCACGAGGGTACGTGCGTAGTAATCTCCCCGAATGTTGTTTTCGGTGTATTGCTCCACACAAGATGGCCAACGGGTTTTTCTCAGATGGATAGGGTAACCTAGTGGGGTCTCCTAATATACGCAAGGTACATGGGAGCTCAAATCGGTAGTAGTGTTGTCTAATGCACAATCATTCACAAGGGGCCTTCCGATATACAATCGAGTATGTGAAGTACCTTTCGATATACCTCAAGGGTATGTGAAAGGCCGTTCGATATACCAATGGTACATGGAAGAACCACGCGAGTCCCAGGTTGTAGTGCGGACAAGTAACGACAGCTCCTACGCTTAACGACGCCTGAACACGTCTCTAACCTATCACTCAAATTTCTATACAATTTTTAGGCCTATTGTCCGCCGATTGCACACCGGCAGTAGAAATCAATTGAAATCTGTCTCCTCACTTAGGAAAGTGGGAGAGATGTGACCTTGGGAGCAAGCACAGAGCTAGGTACTGTCACCTACTCCTAGCTCCTTCGTTTAGGCTAACTCCTAACGAAGCCAAGGGGGGTAGTCCTTACAAAAGAGTTTTCTATGGCTCTTAAGTTGTTAAAGTGTTTTTAAAGGTTGCGGATGCGGATGGGTGTTGTTTAGGAGTTATTATGATTTGAAGGTGTTTTACCTGTTATGAATGTGACACAAGATCAAAGAGAAATCCACGTTGCAACAAGAGATTAAAAGATAAATTTAAATTTTAGACTTTAATTAAGTATTCAGTGATAGCAATTACATTAAACCATAGACAATTGATCAAATAATATAATTATGCAAATTAAAACAAGGACCAGTGCCTTATGGAGTCGATGAAACTAAAATGCGCCAGAGAATTAAACACAAGTCTAGAAATTAAACCAATGAATGTTAGATTGTGCAAGTGCTCTTGGTAAGTTTTAAGGATTTTAACAATGATCTTGCTTAAGGTGTCTAGGAAACCTAACTGGAAATACTTTCAGTGGCTCTGTTCGAAGACATGACGGACCTGTCTGGAATCACAAGCTAGGTGTTCTGAGAATTTAACCAGCAAGTGTCCAAATTGGGTTGCCGGCGCCCACACTTGGAATTCGCCCACTAATTGAGTATTTATCGAAATAACGCCGATGCGTTGGTTGTGGGGTGTTAAATTTTATTAAGTTACTCTTGTAGGGTTTAAGGATCCAGTGCCGTTTCTAGGTACTCCGATCTGAGATCGGTCAGAGCATACTCCGGCAAGGAGGGAAATGAGTTAATTAATTAAAGAGATATGTGTTGTAAGTTTTATTAAATTAATTAATTAAACTCTCCGACAGAGAGCGCTCTTGACCTTGTTTTATGACAAAGGTTCAAGAGTCTTATCTAATCTAAATGCATAATGCAAGGATGTGCAAAACTAATGATGCTCTCCAATAGAGAGTGCTCTCGACTTGTGTTACTGCAAGTTCAAGAGTCTTACTTATTGATTAATTTAAACCAGAAAACAATATGATGCATGAAAGTAAAGTGAATATGGTTAAACAAAATCTCCGACAGAGAGCACTCTTGATCCACCTTATGGTGAGATTCAAGAGATTTCTACTTTAAACAGTTGATTACTTATTGAAAGATAGAAATTTAAGAGATGAAGCAATCAACTTAATTAATGAATCAAAATGGGTTAATCTAACAATTAGTATTCTAAGAAAAATAATGCAAGTATTATAAGCAAAAGCACATCTAATCTAAGCACATAAGAAGATAAGAACACCACAAACCTCCCCAAATGGGGAAGGCTGAGAGTAGGGGCTTAAAAACCCCACTGAAACAAAAGATAAATTTTATTGAGATTTACAATTTGCCTTGGGAATTTGACCCTTGAAAGTACTTTTGAAATAAAGCTAGAAGACTAACATGAAACTTTTTATTGGACTTTATGTAAAAAGGAGAGTGATTTACTTTTTATTTAAAACCCTTTCTTCAAACTTGCGAAAAGGGGCAAAAGAAGAAGATAGAAAAGGGCAAAAGAGGGGGCAAAAGAAGGCTGAAACAAAGGAGAAAAGAGGGAAAAAAGAAAGGAATAAAAACAGGAAATTGAAAGCAAAATATGGGAAGAATAGGGCAGCGAACTAGACAATCAAGGAGCTGCAAAAAATGGTGAAAACGGGGCAGCGAAATAAGATAAAGGTGGCTGTCATAAAAATGCAAAAAGAGGGCAATGAAGAAAACCAAGAAGAAAAGCACACAACAAGATGGAAGGAGGCCAAATCCAACCTAGAAGAAGGGGAAAAAATCACTCAATAATCAACAAAAGGTGGGATCAACCTCCGAACAAGGTGATCACTAGAAGCACTAGTCCCAAAACCGTCCAGACTAGCTGGATGTACGTAAGGATGCTAGTGGGGAAAGAGAAGTAGCCACAAAATTATGTGGCACTTGGGATCAAATCCCAAGCTTACTTTCTCAAGTCAAAACTAACATATGATACATAGAAATATGACGAAAGAAGAGAGATATTTAGATCCAACCTAAGAAGAGTAACCGGAAAAATTTGCTTCTGTTTGATAGATGAGGCAAGGAAACTTATGCTTCTCGACTTTCTTGAAAGAAAATGACTCCTTGTAGAACCTGCAGAATGAATGTTAACCATGAAAGAGCCCCTGGATATTGGACAATACCTAAAAGCAACACAACTTCAAGAGAAAAGCATGGATTATACAATATAGTGCTAGATTGTTAGCCTTCAACAATTATACAATCAAATGCTTAAGAATCAAGAGAGAAGGGAGCAAAGAAAGGTATCACCTCACAAGGTGAATCATGACAAACAAAGAGCTTCCGCATTAACCTCCAAAGTCATCAATTTTATTAAATCTTAAGCAAAATGTTACAATGAAAATTCTCCAGAGCTTCTATGCCAGAAATCCCCCTCCCAATAGAGCTAAAGGAGCCTCTATTTATACAATGAATGAAGAACCCAAAACCCCAAAACCAGAAAACCAGACCTGACCGGACTGGCCACCACTGAGAGACCGAACCTAAAGAAGATGAGCTGGGAGTGAGGGGAGGCCTCCACCTAGGCAAGGCACCCCCACTCCAACCCTAACCACTGAAATCCATGCCCAGATGGAGCCACACGTGTGAGGGCGCATTCCTGAAGGAGGTGAGGGCGTGAGCTAGTGAAGGAGGCGTGAGTCTGCTGAAGAGAGCCACCTGCTAGGTTTGAAGGCAGCACATGCTAGGTATGGAGGAGCCACTACCTAGTGATCATTAGTGCAAGCTCCTGTTCCGCCTCGATCAAAACACCGATCAAAAGGATGCTCTCCACCTCATCCCAACGTGAGCTAGCTGAAGAGGGCACAATTGCTAAGTGAAGGTGCCAATTATCCCCACTGAATGCTAACTGAAACTACCTTCTGTTAACTCCAATGATCATTAATGCCCATTGAGATGTCATTTAGCCTTTTATTTCACTGAATTTGGATTAATTTGGAGAGTTTTAATTTTCTCCAAAATAATCATTTTTTTCCCCAAAAATGACTTTTTTGAGAAAATGAGCATTATGTGTCTGATTGATGATCTGAAAGTTGGATCTGACTAGCTGGCCGATCAAGAATGATTTTTGGCTTAAGGTTAGAGCCTTCAATCACTGAAAACGGGGTCTAGATGACTAACTTATTACAAACGGGATTTTTCCAATTAATTTATGGAAAAATTAATCAAAAAACAAAATAATTTTTTAACCCATCTGGTAAAAAAAATTTAGAAAATTTTTAAAGGTCCTATTGACTTAGGACAAGACTATGCTCTATTCTAACAATGCCTAGTAGGTTTATAAACACTTAGTTGGGCTCTAATAACCCCCCAAGGCCCAGAATTCAAAATCGGGCATTCCAGCTTTGGAGGAAGGGGGGAGAAAACCTCATCAATTATACTCAGCTATAGGCAAAGCATAATTGTCAAGGGCAAAAAACTCTCTGGAATACCTTAGTTGAGATTCTACGTCTTAGGAGAATGAACCACTCAAAATACCCTACTAGCACATTTTATTACAAACCCTGTGGAGCCATGGTCAAAATTATTCATATGAAAAACTGGCTAGCCAATATTTGCTAGACACGAAGACGGATCAACTGATACACTAGAATCAAACATTGAACATGTTTGTCAACTAGTGGCTCCTTAGGTAATTCAACTATGGTACAAAAAGTTGGTAACAAGGCCTAAAGCTACCATTAATTTTAAAGTGGATGGTTAGGTGAATGCATGAGATTTTGACAAAAAAAGTAAAACCATGCAAATGCGCGTTGATTCACTTTACCATTCAGATTATGCCTAATTACGGGAAGGAGAGAGATTCTTTTTTTTTCAATTTTACTTTGAAACCAAAAAACTTCTCAAACAACTATATCAAACGAATCTTGATCCGAGAAACAAAACAAGCAACACACTCCAAACTAAATTTTTGAAAGCAATCAGATGGGATAGAGTCTCTTTTCCTAAAAGAAAAACAACCAACACTCAATATGCATATGCAATCTATTTTTTTCAATTTTCCCCGAAACATGGAAAGATCTAACTTAAACTATTGATATTTTTTCTTTTGATGAGATAATGATGCAAAAGAGACAAAAGAACAAAGGAATCCCGAAAGCTTATGAAGCTAATCAGAGGTCTAGTGGCTTAAGCTTCAATAAAAACAATGATCTAATCTCAACAAAAAAATTTCTTTTTTAAAACAGAAAAGAAGTCTCCCACTAACTTTATGGAAAAATGAAAACAAGAAAATGAAGCAGCCTTTCTCTTGGTCTTTATCAATGAACTAAAAGAGACCTAACTGAAACAACACTTCCAATTATCCTTTTCAAAATCGAAAACAACAAGCATAGAAGCAATGAATGATAAACAAGCCTAACCTAACTGTTGGATTTTTTAACCAAACAAGCTCTTACCACCAAAAAATTCCAACCATGAACACTCAGGTTTATACAAACAAGCCTTGACAGTACAGGGCTGAAAGCAAACCAAAATCTACTTTTGCAAAAAATTTAAAAAAAACAAAGTCTGGAACAGGGCCCTACCTAGCACTGTGCTGAAGGGGTTACTGACAGAGCGATTTTTGAAGCACCACCACTTCTTGCTCACTAAACTCAGGTGGTCGCACCGCCTATGGGTAACTACATTCAGGCAGTGGCATTGTGTAGTTCCCAAAGCACATGAGTGGTTCCCTATAGAAATCCAGAACACAAGGAGAGCGAAAAAATCAAGTTAGAAGTTGCAAAAACAATATTAAAACTGATGAATCAACAGTAATACAGAGCAAATAAAGTCAAGGTGACTCAGATCTGAAGAGATTTGATGATTTCAAACCAAAACTTCACTAAGTCGGATGGTAGATTTGATTGAAAAAAGATTGAAGACTGGAGCTTGGATTCAGAGAAGTGTTCGAAGACTGAGGAAGATCAGATCAACTGAAGCTTGCATTCCCCAGTGAAGTCGCCAGATTTGTTATCAGGAATATTGCACCTTCTGCGGACAGAAGCTATTCCTCTGGTCTGAATGGTTCAGATCCAAAACAAATGAGTTACAACTAGGTCAAAAGAATTTCCCTAGAAGCTATGGATGCCTGGAATAAAATCTCTGATGGAAGACTTGCATAAACATATCAAACACACAACAACATCAAAGATACCAGAAAACTATCCATAGATCTATATTAGTGACTAAGGAATCTGATAATACACATGTGAGATTATAACACAACAAATATATTGGAAAGGAACCAACTTTGCATTAATAGATTAAATGAAAGAGCTTACAACCTTTTGCCTTAGTGTCGATGCACTTCTTCACAAGACTAACATCTCATCCCCGATAGCTCCAACTTTGTTCCTCTATGCTCTCTAATGGATCAGGCCAGGATGTTAATTCAATAGCATAACTTTACTCTTTTTTTCTCACCTCAACCATGGAGTATGAACCTGGTTTTATAGGGCTCAAAGGATAGGAATGGTTGAGAAATAGGTGGGTGAGGTGGCCATGAGATCCTCAAAGCATGGATCTCGAGCTTATCTGACCCAAGTGAGTAGGGATAAGGCTAGCCATGAAGCTTTTGTTCTAGAAGCTTCGTGAAACCTCCTTTTTTCACTTTTTACCAAGGGCACCGCTTATACTCCCTTATGACAGAGCGGTGCAAGGTGAGAAGAGCACCAAAAACAAAGGTGAAAGGTGGTGGCACAGCCTGTCTCCCACATAACTCAAATGGTGTTGTATAAGGTACCGCTTATAAGCTTAAGGGTAAGAGCGGTGCTGAAGTTTTACATGTAGGATCAACATCTTGGAGCATTGTTTTCACTTCAAATGTGGGATTGAGGGCAAATAGAGGTGTTAGAGATCTTATCACATGCTGGTGACAGGATTTGGGTATAACAAGCATCACCTGCTAAATTGACGATTTGGTTGACAGTGCTTATCATCTTTTAGCCGCTTGTGAAATCCCATATGGAGGTGCCCACTCAATTTCTATAGTCCGCGTGCAAGTGGTGGCCCAAACTTGGGTTCAAACTTCATGACTTCTTCGAGTTTTTTGGGGGCACATGTAGTTTCTTTGTCAAAGCGAGAGTCCAGCTCCTATAATTTCTTGTGGCAGCCAATTTCTTTCAGTAGCATTGATTGCATGGATATTCCACGGTTTTTCTTGGAGGATAAGACTAGTGCTTGGGTGTTTTATTGATTTTAATAAAGTGGTAGTAACACTTTATGGTTTGAAAAATCCATTTTTAGACTCTAGTTGAGAGAAAAGTGGATCTATGATCCTACTTTTTCTCCCATAGTTTATTATTGTTTTATTTTTGCTTCTTTTTAGAAAAAGGAGAGAGCCTTTTTGGGCCTATAAAGAGGACGGCTCTTTCTTTGTAACAGATGGAAAAATGGTTGGGAGGATTTTTCCACAGAGTTGAATAGAAAAAATCATGTTGGGCTTTTTTATTCATTTGGGCATCTCTGTCATGGTTATTTGTTTTTCATAAGTTGAAGAGTAAACCTAGCTTAGAAGGCTATAATCTAGCCCATTAGGCAAGCATTTGCAGCAATCAAGTTGTTTGTCGCCGTTATGTTTTTAAAGGTCTAGGAGTAATGGACAGTAGTCAGTTGTACTTGCATTCTCTTTGCCTTGTGTTGTCCGCCGATTGCACACCAGCAGCAGAAATCTTCTGAAAGCTGTCTTCTCACTTGAGAAAGTGGGAGAGGTGTGACCTTGGGGGCAAGCACAGAGCTAGATACTGTCACCTACTCCTAGCTCCTCCATTTAGGCCAACTCCTAACGAAGCCAAAGAGGGTAGTCCCTAACAAAGAGTTTTCTATGGCTCAATGTTTAAGTTAATTTTTAGATGTTTTTGGATGCGGATGGGTGTTGTTTAGGAGTTAATGTGATTTTAAATGATTAATGTGATGAATTGAACATCAGACAAAACAATCCACGTTGCTATCACCAGAATTAAAAGATAGACAAATATTTGAGAACTTCGCAAAATAAATAAAGCATTCACAGATATGATTTATAATCAAACATTCAACGAACAAATGGCCCAGATTATTAGCAGTGCGTACAAGATAGAACCAGTGCCTATGGAGTCAACTTATCAAAGATGCTTCGAATGTAAATATGATGTGAATCCCAAAAGATGTCAGTGAATGTGAGGTTTTGTATGTGCTCTTGGTAAGTTTTAAGAGTTTTTACTTGTGATTTTCGCTTATGGTAACTGGATGTCCTAACCGGTAATACCTTTAGTGGCTCCGTTCAAAGACATGACGGACCTGCCTAAGATCAAAGGTAAGTGTTCAATAACTTAACTACCAGTGCCCAGATTGGGTAGCCCGGCGCCCACACTTGGAATTTGCCCACATGCCTCGGTATTTATCGAACAACGCTGGTGCGTTGGTTATGGGGAAAAGTTTTAGTTAAGTTCCTCTTGTGAGGTTTAGAGATCCAATGTCGTTTCTGGGTATTCCGATGTAAGATCGGTCAGAGCATACTCCGGCAAAGAGGAAAGGGGGTTAATTAATTAAAGGTGTGTGTGTGTTGAAGATTTTATTAACTTGATTAATTAGACTCTCCAACAGAGAGCACTCTTGACCTTGTCTTATGACGAAGGTTCAAGAGACTTAGCTAAACTATATGCTTGATGCAAGGATATGCAGTGGGAATGCTCTCCGATAGAGAGTGCTCATGACTTGGATTACGGCAAGTTCAAGAGACTTTCGAGATTAATTGACTTACTTATTAAACAATGAAAAGACAACTCTCCGATAGAGAGCACTCTTGATCTACAAAGTGAGATTCAAGAGATTTCTACTTTAAACAATTGAATTACTTATGAAAGATACAAAAACTTAAAAAATGAAGTAATCAACCTAGTTAATTAAACAAAATGGGCTAATCTAACAATTAGTTTCTACTTTGCAAAAAAAGAAACTACTCTAAGTACTCGAAATAAATCTAAGCTAAGAACAAAAAACACTCTTCCCCAAATGGGGAAGAAAAACCAAGTATGGGAGGCCCTATCCCACTTAACCTTGTTTTATTAATGAAGTACAAATGCCTTTGGAACTTAATCCTTGTCAAGACTTTTGAGAACTAATTTAAGTGAAATGAAAAAACCCTTATGAGTTTGTACAAAGGAGAATGACTTCCATTTTAGTTTTGGATCCTTGTCTTTGGATCTAGTTTTGCTTGATCTTTCTTGTTTGGTTTTGCTTTTGGTTCACATGTCGATAAGAGCTCCAAACAAGGACTAGTAAGAGTGTTAGGAAACCAATTTTAACCTATGATTCGAAAAGATTAAGTAGATGAGAAGACAAGTGCCTTATGAGATGAAACAAAAGATCAAAACAATAGAATGAGACCCAAAATCAAAACCTGGAAAGGACTAGTCAAGCTCACCGTTTTTTATGTAAAATGCACGATTTTTTACGAAACGACTTGGGACTTTTTGCGAATTTAAAATTAAAGATTTTTTAACATTTTAGGCTAATTTCCAGAATCTGGAAAATTGCAGAACATCAGTAAAAAAACAGCAAGTACGAAATTGCACGTTTTTTCGAGAAAAAATCAAAAAATTGAAAAATAAAATTTTTGAAACAAATTCAAAAAAATTTCTAATTTTTTAATGAATTTCCAGAATTTAGAATTAGCAGAAAAAAAGTAAAAAAACAGTAAGTTTGAAATGGCACGCTTTTCGAGAAAAAAGTCAAAAATTGAAAAATAAAATTTTTGAAATTTTTTTCTAATTTTTTAATGAATTTCCAGAATTTAGAATTAATGAAAAATACATAAAACTAGCAAACCTAAAAAATGAAAAATTTGCACGTTTTTCGAGAAAACTCATGCACGTTTTCCAAGGCAAAAAGAAAGATGGATTTAAAAAAGGAAATGAAATTAGATCTTTGAAAATGAACCTTTAAAAAGATGGAACTAGCTTTGAAAAAGTAGATCTAAGGCTAAAGAGCCTAGATCTAACTTAGTAGAAGCCAAGCAAGCTTAAAATAAAGATTTAAATGACTCGATAACTTCTACAACAGTGGAAAAGAGGTAAGATAGAACCTTGAAAATAGAGATCCACTTGTAGCAATCCAAGTAATCGATAGAATTTTTTGAATTTTGTGGTTTGATGGATGAGGCAAGCAAGCCCTTCGTTTCTTGATTTCTTAAAGTAGAAGACTCCTTTGGGCACCTGTAGAATGAATGCATAAACCAAACGAGAGCTCGCGTTTGAGAGAATACCTGAAAGCCACAAAACTTAAGAGAAAAGCATAGATCAAATAATATTGTGCTAGATTGTTAGCCTTTTAATCACAAGGTCATATACTTAAGAATCAAAAGAAATGAACGTAGAATGGTATCACCTTAAACAAGATGAAGTATGGCACACAAATAACTCCCACATGGACCTCCAAAGTCTTCTTGCTTTATTCAAATTCAAAAGATATTACAAATTTTTCCAGAGTGTACTTGTACAAATTCTCCATCCTGAATAGAGCTGAAAGAGCCTCTATTTAACAAATGAGAGAGTGCTAAAACCCTAAAACCAACCCTAACTAGCTTAGCCACCTAACAGCAAAGCCCAGACCTAAATCGGAGAATCGGGAGTGAGGGGAGGCCTCCACCAAAGCAAGGCGCCCCCATTCCGAACCAGTGCACTGAAAACAAGCCAAGGATGAGGCCACACGTGTGATGATGCCCTCATGAGGAGAGAGGGGCATGAATAGCTTAAGGAGGCATCTGGATGTAGGTAAGCTCATCCTTTAGGTCTGGCAAGAGCCTGAGCTAGGTTTGGGAAGCCCACTGATGGTGCAAGCTTCAGTCTTCACCTCGATCAAATCACTGGACGAATGAGAGCTCTCCATCTCATCTTTAGCTAGAGATGACATGTCTACTAACTGATAATAAATTAATTGCTCTCTTAATGATGACTAAAGCTGAGTTATGATAACTCCAATCATCATAAGTGCTCCATGAGATGTCATTTAGCCTTTTATTTCACTGAATTTGGATTAATTTGGAGAGTTTTAATTTTCTCCAAAATAATCATTTTTATCCTCAAAACTAATTTTTTTGAGAAAAAAGGCATTATGTGTTCGATTGCTGATCTGAAAGTTGGTTTTGACTGGCTGGCTGATCAAGAATGATTTTTGGCTTAAGGTTAGAGCCTTCAATCACTGAATTCGGAGTCTGGATGACTTATTTACCACGAACGAGTTTTTTCCATTTAATTAATGGAAAAATTAACCCAAAAAACTTAGGAAAAGTAATTAAAGATTAAAAAATTAAAAATATATATATTTTTTCCTCGTTCGAAAAAGATTTTTTCGAAATTTTTTTATGTGTCCAGATGACTTAGGACATGACCATGATCTATCTAAATAATGTCTAGTAGGTTTATAACACTCAGTTGGGCTCTAATAACCCCCCAAGGCCTAGAATTCAACATCAGGCATTCCAGCTTTGGAGGAAGCGGGAGAAAACCTCGTCAATTATACTCGGCTGAAGGCAAAGCATAATTGTCAGGGGAAAAAAGCTCCCTGGAATACCTTATTTGAGATTCTACGTATTAGAAGACTGAACCACTCAAAAATACCCTACTAGCACATTTTATTACAAACCCCACGGGGCCATGGTCAAAATTATTCAAATAGAAAAGTGGCTAGCCAATATTGGCTAGACAAGCAGACGGATCAACTGATACACTGGAATCAGACTTTGAACAAGTCTGTCAACTGGCGGCTCCTCAGGTAACCCAACTATGGTACAAAAAAGCTGGTAACACCTTTGATTATGGAACGTGCTAGTTTAATCTCCCTTCTGTGAAACGCAAAACCTCCCCGAGTCCCTTTTTGACTCAATTCTCCCTTCTGGTACTGACACTGGTCTTCCCTCAAGGACTGATCCTCCCTTCCTTCCCATCACTCAAGCAAAATACCTCTCATTTTTGTTACAAATGTTTCTCTAAGGTAGTCTCTTCAGATCACCTTGCCCTTCGTTGCACCTGCCTTAGCGATCCTACCTTAGGGAAGCCCCCCTAGAGTTGGAGAAGAGCCAACCTGAAGCGAGGAGAGAGGGGTGTGGTGACATTGGCCTCTCGAGAGAGAGTTGTCACCGAGCCGGTGCGCTTACCTTTTGGGCTTCAACACACGCATGCTAATTTTGGGCGACAATATTTTGGCGCCGTTGCCCAAGACGAAGTCCAGTTTCCGAAATTTGAAGACTATGCTTCATTGACATTTGTGGGAGATTACATTGCAGATTCTTCTTTTCACATGGCGACTCCACAAAGGGACAGTGTTAGGNTGCATACTAATGCATACTAAAGAAACACACTTTTACCTAACGGATATATTACACAAGTTGATCTTAACTAACTCCTAAGTGTCTAAATATCCTAACAGACAGAGCCCTTGTTCCTTTTGTAGATTTAAAGATCCTATTGGGTATAGAGGTGAGCACACTCATTGGAAAGATTTCAAGCTCACCTTGGCGACTCCACAGTCTGGTATGAGGTATGACTATATACATTTTTCAGATTTAGTACCTCATTATTGATTTATGGATGATGATACGGAAAAGCCACGTGATATTTGGCACGAAGCTTACAGCCCACTAGATTTCTCAAAAATCCATGGATATCCTAATCAGTGCTATGACCGTGGGAAGGTGCATAACATTCTTCCTGAGTTCTATGGAAATTACGGTGTTTTAGCCACCCATCACATTACCTCTCTTTGCAAACTGATGGCTGATTTTAATGTTCATCATGAGGATGATATTATGATCGTTTTTTCCATAACTTTGGAAAGGGATGCAATGATCTGGTTCTATGGCCTTTTGGATGAATCCATAGATTCATTGGCAAAGTTTTCCGAGAGTTTTCTCCTCCACTGGCATGATGGAATAGTTGATGAGATTGAGCAACTTGCTTAAGAATATGATGCTCTCATTCCTAGGGTCCACCCAGAGCTTAAGGAAGAAGCCAATGAAGATCTGGTTGATGAAGCATTACATGGGCCTTTACTTGAAGATATTTTTGAACAGAGTTCTAACACGACTGTAATAGAAGATCATCTTGACCAGTTGGACAATGAAGGGTTGAATGTGAGCCGTATCAACCAGTGAATAGAGGCTTCTTGTGAACACTTTGATTTTTCTTGGTATAATCTATTGTTTCCTAACAGTCTGATGTTTCAATTCAGCTTTATTCATGAGGAGATTGCATGGCATAGATGTCTTATGATGAATATATCTTTGTTTCTTTCACTAACCAAGCTCAGAAAAATGAAATTTGGCATGGAAAAGATGTTGGAATGGCTCCATTACTTGTATGCATACACCTAACATGTGCTAGATTCATGTTAAGTTAGTGTAGGTAGGAAGAAAAATAAGCTCTTGCATGAGCATTTATAGTTGTTAGTTTTTATGCCATGTTTCTATTTCAAGTTGTAATAAGCAGTTTCTGGGGTGTGAATCAAGTCGTCCCCACTGCATTCTGTAGGTTCCTTGGAGGTAGTGTTCTGCGAATACTCAGAGTCTTAGGTTCTCGTATGCTCTCTCCGAGAGCACACCTCCCCCATGGAGCCAAATGTTACCAACTAAATCGTACCTTGATGTTCAAAAGAACGAAAGAATTCTAGTTTATGCAGAAAATCATATTCAGTGTATTACTGGAGTGAGGTCTTTTGCAGAGGTTCTTCTTGGAGCTTCTCTAACTACTTCTCCAGAGGAGTCATTTGTAAGGGGAGTATCTTTATACAAGATGATCCGGCTAATTTCTTTAAGCATGTGTGGGCGTGCCTACCTTAATTTTATGGGCAATGAATTTGGCCACCTTGCTAAAGTTGAGTTTCCCAGCCGCAAGAGCAATTTCTCTTTTGCCTATGCCCGTCGTCAATGGGATCTTCTTGATGACAGAGATGGTTTACACAATTGTTTGCTTTCATTCAATCAGGCAATAATGAGGATGGAGGAGAAAGAAAGAGTGCTAGAAAGATGTCCTGCGAGAATTCATCTGATAGATGATCCAGCTAAGGTCATAATATATACACGTGGGCCTCTTCTCTTTGTGTTCAACTTCCACCAATCCAAATCATATAATGGTTATGAAATTGGAGTGGAAGAAGCTGGGGAGTACCGTGTTTTATTAGACAGTGATGAAATAGTATATGGTGGACTAGGTCATCTTAAATCAGATCAAACTCTTCAAAGAATTGTGCGAAAAAGGACCAATAATCTACCAAACACATTAGTTTGTTCTTGCCTAAACAGAGTACTCAAGTGTACAAACTAGCTCGAATCCTCTGCATTTGAGTAGGCAAACTTGAAATTTATCATTTTTTGTCGAAGACAGATTAGCTTAACATGATATCCACCTGCAACTTATCGTTTCCCTTTGGACCCGTGGAATATATAGAGCTTTTGAATGAAAGTCAAATCTTCACACCAATGGCTTTCACTGCCAAATTTATTTATCTTGTGTATAATATGAATCAGAGTCAAAGATTTTCCAGTGCAAAGGAAAACAAGCTCGTGAAACGAGTTCATATTGACAGCCGTTTTCACAAATCATCCTTTGACAGAGTAAACCGTGTGTCACCTATGAGAGCCAATTGCATTGGGTTATCTGTCTCATATCTTTCACAGGAAGTCGGTTAGGGAAAGCTCCACATCTCTTTTGGCAGGCGACTGAGAATTGGACTCCAAATGCCGACGTCTTTTGGTTACTAAAACTGCCAAAATGCTTAGTCAACAACCAACTACGCTAGGGGTAGTTTTCATCAGCCGGAGTGGTATGGAGAAATGCCAAGCCGTGAGTTATTCAACAGCCGAGCCGATTTTCTTTTGCAAATTTTTCATTAGGCAGTTGATTGATCAGTCATCCGTTTGGGTGTGTATCACGCTAACTACGTGGAGCCTAAATTACGGTAAGATCCGATCCATGGAGTTTCAAAGGTTCTCGTGGCAACCCGACTTGTGATATCGTGGCATCCCGAGAACAGTTTATGGCTTTTGGAGCAATGCTAGCAGATGAGTGCGTGAGATCTACGTTTGGTCGTATGTCTGAATTGGCATTAACAACTGATAAGAGGCAGGCTGTCCTTCAATAAAATCGACAGTTGTACAGATGTTTGGAGCATAAAACATGGTGATCCACCAACTCACGTTTGCAGCAGTTCGCAGTTGGTAGCAACCTCGGATTAGATCGTCCCCATGATCTGCGTCTTATTTTTATTGTTAGAGCTCGGTCTTCTTTACTGAGGGGGCATCACTTGCTAAATTGCGGATTTGGTTGACAGTGTTTATCATCTTTTAGCTGCTTGTGAAATCCCACGTGGAGGTGCCCTCTCAATTTCTATAGTTCGCTTGCAGGTGGTGGCCCAAGATTGGGTTCAAACTTCATCACTTCTTCGAGTTTTTTGGGGGCACAGATAGTTTCTTTGTCAAAGAGAGAGTCCAGCTCGTATAATTTCTTATGGCAGCCGATTTCTTTCAACAACATTGATTGCGTGGAGATCCCACAGTTTTCTTGGAGGATAAGACTATTGCTTGGGTGTTTTATTGATTTTAATAAAGTAGTAGTTACACTTTACGTTTTGAAAAAACCTTTTTTAGACTATAGTTGAGAGTATAGTTGAGAGAAAAGTGGATCTATGATCCTACTTTTTCTCCCATACTTTATTATTGTTTTATTTTTTCTTCTTTTTAGAAAAAGGAGAGAGCCTTTTTGGGTCTATAAAAAGCAGGGCTCTTTCTTTGTAACAGATGGAAAAATGGCTGGGAGGATTTTTCCCCAAAGTTGAATAGAAAATGTCATGTTGGGATTTTTTATTCATTTTGGCATCTCTGTCATGGTTCTTTGTTTTTCATAAGCTGTAGAGTAAACCTAGCATAGAAGGCTATAATTTAGCCCATTGGGAAAGCATTTGAGCTGTCAAGTTGTTTGTCGGCGTTATGTTTTTAAAGCTCTAGGAGTAATAGATAGTAGTTCCTTATACTTGCATTCTCTTTGCATTTGATTATGGAACATACTAGTTTAATCTCCCTTATGTGAAACGCATAGCCTCCCTGAGTCCCCTTTTGACTCCATTCTCCCTTCTGGTACTGACACTAGTCTTCCCTCAAGGACTAATTCTCCCTTCCTTCCCATCACTCAAGCAAAAAACCTTTCCTTTTTGTTACAAATGTTTCTCTAAGGCAGTCTCTTTAGATCACCTTGCCCTTCACTGCACCTGCCTTAGCAATCCTACCTTAGGGAAGCCCCCTTAGATTTGGAGAAGAGCCAACCTGAAGCAAGGAGAAAGGGATGTGGTGACATTGGCCTCTCGAGAGAGAGTTGTCACTGAGCCGACGCGCTTACCTTTTGGGCTTCAGGACACGCGTACTAATTTTGGGCGACAATATTTTGCCGCCGTTGCCCGAGACGAAGTCCAATTCCCGAAATTTGAAGACTATGCTTCATTGACATTTGTGGGAGATTAAATTGCAGATACTTCTTCTCACATGGCAACTCCACGAAGGGACACAGCCCTTGTCCTTTTGTAGATTTAAAGATCCTATTGGGTGTAGAGGTGAGCACACTCATTGGAAGGCTTTCAAGCTCACCTTGGCGACACCACAATCTGGTATGAGGTATGACTATATACATTTTTCTGAATTAGTACCTCATTATTGATTTATGGATGATGATATGGAAAAGCCGCGTGATATTTGGCACGAAGCTTGCAGCCCGCTAGATTTCTCAAAAATCCATGGATATCATAATCAGTGCTATGACCATGGGAAGGTGCATAACATTCTTCCCGAGTTCTATGGAAATGATGGTGTTTCAGCCACCCATCATATTGCCTCTCTGCAAACTAGTGGATGACTTTAATGTTCATCATGAGGATGATATTATGATCATTTTTTCCTTAACTTTGGAAAGGGATGCAATGATTTGGTTCTATGGCCTTTTGGATGAATCCATAGATTCAGTGGCAAAGTTTTTCCAGAGTTTTCTCCTCCACTGGCATGATGGAACAGATGATGAGATTGAGTAGCTTGACAAAGAATATGATGCTCTCATCCTTAGGGTCCATCCGGAGCTTAAAGAACAAACCAATGAAGATCTGGTTGATGAAGCATTACCATTAGAGGAAATTTGGGATCTAAAATGGGCCTCCTAAGGAAAATAATAAAAAAATTCCACATCACACTACAAATATGCCATGTCAAATTAAATCTAATGAAAATCTAATGAAAGCCAGCCTAAATCGTCTCATTAATGGTAGTTGACAACTATATTGAGTTAATGTAGAGTTCAGAGATATTGATTAAAAATATGAATGAAATATTTAGATTCTTGTGCACACATAATAAATGATAAGAAACTTTTGAATTTTATATTATTATTTTTTTAAATGATTAGACCACTACATTTTGTATATTTAATAAATGTTAAACTAAAATATATTCATTTATAATGAAAAATATAATTATAATAGTATTAAAAAAATTTAAAAAATCACTATTATTTTTTAATATAAATTTTATATTAATTCATATAAAAAATAATACATCACATAAAATAAAAAACAATAAACTATGTATATTCATATTATTTTTTATATTAATATAAAAAAAAAAATTGTAATTTAATAGGCAGGTAGGTAAGAGAGAAAAAAGTAAAATCAAATTTTATTATAATTTTAGTAACATTAAAAATAGTTTTTATTTTTTATTTTGTTAGTATTTAAATGTTTTATTTATTTTTGGATGTAACAATTAAATATATTTATTCTTTAAATATTATTTAATAATATTAAAAATACTAAATATCTTTTATTTAGTATTTCAAGATAAGTTTATTTAAAATTAAATATTATTTAGTTTTCTTTTTAAGAAATTGATTAATAAATGTTTTTAGTATTTCAAAATGCTTCTACTACAATTTTAATTAATGCGAAGGTTATGTTTTAGAGGAGTTGGAAGTAGTGATTAAATAAAATATTTTATATTTATTAGTTAAAGTTTATTTATCTTATTTCGAGGTGATCTTTTCAAGAACTTAACCAAGGTGAGGTTGATATGGAGTTAGCTATTGTCAAATAAAAATATGGCACATAAGCATTATGTCTCCAACTCAACCATAATGGTTGACCAAAGATATTAAAATTCTATTGGTTTAAAAATTCAACTCAATCCAGCTCACCCATAGCACAGTTTTTTATAAGGCCCATTTTAGACCCCAAATTTCCTCTAATGATGGGCCCTTACTTGAAGATATTTCTGAACAGCCTTCTAACACGGTTGTACTATAAGATCAGCTTGAGCAGTTGGACAATGAAGGGTTGTACGTGAGCCCTATCAACCAATGGATAGAGGCTTCTTGTGCACAGTTTGATTCTTCCTGGTAGAATCTCTTGTTTCCTAACAGTCTGATGTTTCAATTCAACTTTATTCATGAGCAGATTGCAAGGCATAGTTGTCTTATGATGAACATATCTTTGTTTCTTTCACTAACCAAGTTCAAAAAAATGAAATTTGGCATGGAAAAGATGTTGGAATGTCTCCATTGCTTGTATGCATACACCTGACGTGTGCTAGATTCATGTTAAGTTAGTGCAAGTAGGAAGAAAAATAAGCTCTTGCATGAGCATTTACAGTTTTTAGTTTTTATGCCTTGTTTCTATTTCAAGTTGTAATAAGCAGTTTCTGGGGTGTGAATCAAGCCATCCCCACTGCATTTTGTATTTTCCTTGGTGGTAGTGCTCTTTCACTCTTTTGAGGTTCTCGTATGCTCTCTCCAAGAGCACACACCCCCATGGAGCTAGATGTTACCACCTAAATGGTAACTTGATGTTCAAAAGAATGAAAGAATGCTAGTTTATGCAGAAAATCATATTCAGTCTATTACTGGAGTGAGGTCTTTTGCAAAGGTTTATACAAGATAATCCGACTAATATCTTTAAGCATGTGTGGGCATGCCTACCTTAATTTTATGGGCAATGAATTTGGCCACCTTGCTAAAGTTGAGTTTCCCAGCCGCAAGAACAATTTCTCTTTTGCCTATGCTCGTCGTCAATGGGATCTTCTTGATGACATAGATGGTTTACACAATCGTTTGCTTTCATTCGATCAGTGAATGATGAGGATGGAGAAGAAAGAAAGAGTGCTAGAAAGATGTCCTGCGAGAATTCATCAAGTAGATGATCCAGCTAAGGTCATAATATATACACGTGCGCCTCTTCTCTTTGTGTTCAACTTCCACGAATCCAAATCATATAATGGTTATGAAATTGGAGTAGAAGAAGCTGGGGAGTACCGGGTTTTATTAAACAGCGATGAAACAGTATATGGTGGACTAGGTCATCTTAAATCAGATCAAACTCTTCAAAGAACTGTGTGAAAAAGGACCGATAATCTACCAAACACATTATGTTTGTTCTTGACTAAACAGAGTTCTCAGGTGTACAAACTAGCTCGAATCCTCCGCATTGAGTAGGCAAACTTGAAATTTATCAGTTTTTTGTCGAAGACAGATTAGCTTAACATGATATCCACCTGCAACTTATTGCTGCCCTTTGGACCCGTGGAATATATAGAGCTGTTTGAATGAAAGACAAATCTTCACATCGGTGACTTTCATTGCCAAATTTATTTATCTTGTGTATAATATGAATCAGAGTCAAAGATTTTGCAGTGCGAAGGAAAACAAGATCATGAAGCGTGTTCATATTGATAGTCGTTTTCACAAACTATCCTTTGATAGAGTAAACCATGCGTCACCTATGAGAGCCGATTGCATTGGGTTATCTGTCTCATATCTTTCATAGGCAGTCAATTAGGGAAATCTCCATGTCTCTTCTGGCAGCCGATTGAGAGTTGGACTCCAAATGCGAACGTCTTTTGGTTACAGAAACTGCCAAAACTCTCTGTCAACAACCGACTACACTAGGGGTGGTTTTCATCAGCCGGAGTGGTATGGAGAAACGCCAAGCCATGAGTTATTCAGAAGCCGAGTCGATTTTCTTTTGCAAATTTTTCATTGGCCGGCTGATTGATCAGTGATCCGTTTGGGTGTGTATCACGCTAACTACATGGAGCCTAAAATCCGGTAAGAGTCGATCCATGAAGTTTCAAAGGTTCTTGTGGCAACCCGACTTGTGGTATCATGGCAACCCGAGAACAGTTTATGGCTTCTGGAGCAGCGTTGGCAGCTAAGTGCGTGAGATCTACGTTTGGGTGTAAGTCTGAATTGGCATTGACAGCCGATAGCAGGGAGGTCGTCCTTCATTAAAATCGATAGTTATACAGATGTTTGGAGCATAAAACATGGCAATCCACCAACCCATGTTTGCAGCAGTTTGCAGTTGGTAGCAGCGTCGGATTAGATCATCAACATGATCTGCGTCTTATTTTCAATGTTAGAGCTAGGTGTTCTTTGTTGAGGAGGCATCACCTGCTAAATTGACGATTTGGTTGACAGTGTTTATCATCTTTTAGCCGCTTGTGAAATTCCACGTGGAGCTGCCCACTCAATTTCTATAGTCTGCTTGCAAGTCCCAACCCAAGCTTAGGTTCAAACTTCATGACTTCTTCGAGTTTTTTGGGGGCACATGTAGTTTCTTTTTCAAAGCGAGAGTCCAACTCGTATAATTTCTTGTGGCAACTGATTTCTTTCAACAGCATTGATTGCGTGGAGATTTCATGGTTTTTCTTGGAGGATAAGACTACTGCTTGGGTGTTTTATTGATTTTAATAAAGTGGTAGTTACAATTTATGTTTTGAAAAAAGCCTTTTTTAGACTATAGTTGAGAGAAAAGTGGATCTATGATCCTACTTTTTCTCCCATAGTTTATTATTGTCTAATTTTTTTTTCTTTTTAGAAAAAGGAGAGAGCCTTTTTGGGCCTATAAAGAGCAGGGCTCTTTCTTTGTAACGGATGGAAAAATGGCTGGAAGGATTTTTCCCCAGAGTTGAATAGAAAAATCATGTTGGGATTTTTTATTCTTTTGGGCATCTCAGTCATGGTTCTTTCTTTTTCATAAGTTGTAGAGTAAACCTAGCATAGAAAGCTAAATCTAGCCTATTGGGCAAGCATTTGCATCTGTCAAGTTGTTTGTCGTCGTTATGTTTTTAAAGGTCTAGGAGTAATGGACAGTAGTCAGTTATACTTACATTCTCTTTGCCTTTGATTATGGAATGTACTAGTTTAATCTCCCTTCTATGAAACGCAAAGCTTCCTTGAGTCCCCTTTTGACTCCATTCTCCCTTCTGGTATTAACACTAGTCTTCCCTCAAGCACTGATCCTCCCTTCCTTCCCATCACTCAAGCAAAAAAACTTTCCTTTTTGTTACAAATGTTTCTCGAAGGCAGTCTCTTCATATCACCATGCCCTTCGTTGCACCTGCCTTAGCGATCCTACCTTAGGAAATCCCCCCTAGAGTTGGAGAAGAGCCAACCTGAAGCGAGGAGAGAGAGTTGTGGTGACATTGACCACTCGAGAGAGAGTTGTCGCCGAGTTGGCGCGCTTACCTTTTGGGCTTCTCTTTGTGTTCAACTTCCACGAATCCAAATCATATAATGGTTATGAAATTGGAGTGGAAGAAGCTGGGGACTACCGGGTTTTATTAGACAGTGATGAAATAGTATATGATGGACTAGGTCATCTTAAATTAGATCAAACTCTTCAAAGAACTCTTCAAACTCAAAATGCAATGGTTATTAAGCTCTGATACCAAATTTGATCTGAAATTTCAGGATCTTTTTAAACAAACAATTGCATGTGAAATTTATATGTTAAATACTCATAAATATGCTTTAAAAACTGAAATTTAAATGCTTAAACATACACACATAAGCAATTAAACAGTATGCAAACCATGAAAATGAAAGATCAGAACTGATAACACAGTTCACCGTTCCTGGGCTATGTCTCCGGACCACTTCCCATTAGAGGAAATTTGGGATCTAAAATGGGCCTCCTAAGGAAAATAATAAAATAATAGTTAAAATAATAAAATAATACTTATTAATTTTGGAGGAAGAATGAAAAAAACTACTTTTTTCTGTTCGTATTTTCGACATATCTCTCTATGTATTTACTCAAATTCTGAGCGGGAGAGCTCGTTGGATGCGGAATTTAATTCCACATCCAACGAGTACCCACACTGCATACTTTTGACGTACCCCGCTACCCCAAAAACAAGAAATACCAAAAAAACGTGATGATGACATCATCATCACGTTTTTTTCAGGTATTTCTTGTTTTTAGGGTAGCGGGGTCCGTCAAAAATATACAGTGTGGGTACTCGTTGGATGCAGAATTAAATTCCGCATCCAACGAGCTCTCCTACTTGAAATTTGAGTAAAAATATATGGAGATATGTCGAAAATACGAACAAAAAAAATAGTTTTCTTTTATGACAAATATGTCAATTCAACCATTATGGTTGACTCATTTTATTGAAATTCTATTGGTTCTTGAATTCCAACTCACAAAATTTGTTGTTGGCACGTTTTCTTATAAGGCCCATTTTAGACCCCAAATTTCCTCTAATGAATGAGAAGGTCGATCTTATTAAGTATTCAAAGCTTTCATAAATGGGTTTTTGGAACCACTTATGTTTTTTGTCAGTCACCAGCAAAAATGAGTATAAACTCGACTACCTTTGCTTGAGGCCTCCTCTGGCATGCAAATCAAGAAAACTCTTCCTATGTAAAAGACAAAACAATATGAACTGTACGGATTCCACCTCGAGATCTATGCCCATTAATGGTTGTACAACTCCTCGAGATCGTGCATGTACTTTTCCTTGGGATTCATGCTCACTCCTAGAAAAGAGTGGACTATGATGAGACTTTTACTCTAATCGATAAGTACACTTCCATTAGAGAAGTTATGTATCTGGCTTCATTTATGGGATGGAGGATACATCAAATGGATGTGATGACAACTTTCCTCAAATGGGATGATTGAGGGAGAAGGGTACACAGAGCAATCTCAAGGCTTTGAAGTAAGTGGCAAGGAGTCCCATGTTTCCAAACTAAAAAAGGCCTTTTATGGATTCATGCAAGCACCAAGAGCATGTTATTCCAAGATAGATCGATATTTGCAGTGTAGGCTTCACCAAAAGTGAAGTAGATCCTAATTTATATTATATATTTGTTGGAATTGATCTACTTATTTTGGTGTTGTATGTAGTTGACTAATTTCCTACATGTGTGGAGAATCCCACTGCATGGTACAAAGTTGATAACGCAGCTAAGATTCAGAGGAAGGACATCAACATGATGCATTAAATCTTAGCTTTAAAGGTTTGGTTGAGTCCAGGGGAGATATTCCTTAGGAAAGGCAAATTTACAGTTGAGATCCTGAAGAGGTTTTAGATGGAGGAATACAAACTTGTGGCCATACCTATGATAATTATTTTGAAGAAGGTGATATTTCATATTCAAGTTTGGTGAACCCTACGTTGTACATGTGCATGATAGGTTCCTTGATGTATTTGGTAAAAACTAGACTAGATATATGTTTTGCAATGAACACCTTAACTAAGTTCATGGTGGAGCAAAGGAAAAATCATTGGATAACAACAAAACACGTGCCCAAATACTTAAGGGGCACAATGGAATATGGTTTGAGATATCCTCGAGATTATGAGGTGAAGTTGCAAAGGTATACAGACTCATATTGAGTAAGTAGTGCAACAAACAAGAAGAGCACCTCAGTGTATTGCTTTAGCCTTAGATCAAGTATGATATATTGGTTCAGTGGGAAACATAATTATGTGGCACTTATCTTAGCATAGACAAAATACATGGTAGCTAGTACTACTAGTTGTGAGTCCATCTAGCTTCCTAAGTTGCGTGCAGAGTTATTTGATCATGAGTTGGATCCTACTATGATATAGTGTAATAATAAGATTTGTATCAAACTCTGAGAATCCAACATTCCATGACAAATCCAAGCACATAGATATCATATATCACTTCACACGAGACAAGATTCATAAGGGAACAATAAAACTTATGTATATTCCCACAAATTAGTATGTAGTTGATATTTTGATCAAGCCCTTAGCAAAAGGGATGTTTGAACCTTTCATAGACAAACTTGGATTGGTGTAGAATTCCTTCCTTGTTAAGAGGGGGTGTTGAGAAATGTAGCTCAAACTAGAAATTCTTACACATGTTTCAATGTGATTAAAGTGGTTCAAAACATTTTGAACATAACCACTTAGGAAGAGTGGGTAATAATTTTCTTTTTGTAATTCACTTAGTAAAAGTGAAAAATCTTATGTTCCATAATTGAATCTAATAAAATGTATTTAATTCATTAATGAATTAGACTAGATTTAATCTTAGTGGTACATCTCAAGATGAAAAAAGGATTTTAGGCTCCAGGGATAATTTTAGGGGCGAAATTTAGCCCATGGGCTATTTTTAGGGGGTTTTCTCCAAAAAAAGATTCGTCATTTTGCATTTTTTGAAGCCCTGTTTCGCCCAATTTTGATGGGGTAAACGTTTTTCACCCTAAAAATCGCCAAATTATTATAAAAATGATATAAAATCCTTGGAAATTAAAATATTTTTTGAAAAATATCGCCAAACATTTTATAGTTGGTGTTTTGAGAATTGGTAAGATTCGCCAACATTTATACACTTTTAAATAAGTATGGTTCCTTAAAATAATCTTAAGGTTTCAACAAAAGTAGAAAGATAGACAAGATGGAAAGCTTAAGTACGCAGTTAAACAATTGATGAGACAAATGATCAAGAGAAGAGCTAAATTGTAGGAGGGAGGAAGAAGTGCAAGTCGTACATGGACATACAACAAGTCAAGTAGTTGTATAGTAGTTTGTACATCCATACAACAATTGCTATTGGTTTTCCTTTTCCTCGACCAACCATACACTTCTTGTGCAAGTCATACACCTCACTTTATGATGGTTTTTTATTGACCATATAGATGTTGGTTTAGTAAGCTGCAAAGGTCACCTTGTAAGCTTTGATCTAAGAAATGAGAAGTTGATTTGAAGGAGAAAACATATGTGGTTGTCCAACAATTATGTGATTGATGCTATGTTTACAAAAATATATTTGTGGTTAAATATATTTTGTAATTGATTTGTTTGATTGAGAACATGAGGAAATGAATTACTTAGGGTTTGGAAATTTTATCACGGCATTCATCCAAATTGACTTATCTTAAATTGTTATGCTCTTTAATGGTTTTCATCAAAGCAAATTTGAGGTCTAAAATTGGCCACCTAAATAAAATAATAATTAAAATAATAAAATTATATCTATGAGAAAGAGAAAAAACTACCTTTTTTAATTGTTTTCATATTTTGCCTTCAAGATTCACATCGGAGTACCCACACTTGCATATTTTTGAGGGACCCCACCCAAGAAAACTAGTTTTGTTTATGTATTTCTCTTTTTGCATAGGGTGGAGTCCCCTAAAATTAAAAAAACAATTCATTGTGTAATAGAAACAACCAAAGTTTATGTTAATGGAAACAACGTGTATGAGCATTCAAAATTTACAGTTTTAATGTCGCTGAGTTATATTCAATGTTTTCCCATATTTACCCATATCTTCTGAAATTTTAAAGTATCTACTACAAAACATGTATTTGAACTATCTTGAAAAAAAAACATGTCAATTGTAAGGAAAAAATATATGATTTCACTTTAATGTAGTTTTGGTTGGAAATTATATTTTGTTGTACTTATTAAAACATAATCCTAAGATATATTTTCTTATAGAGATCCAAGATTATTACTCTGAGTGCAAAACTATAAGCAGAAGTGTCGTGTCTTTTCACCCTTAGTGGGAAATAACTGTGGATACTACATGAATGCATGTACTTTGACGATATACTCATTCCATCCATTCCATATTTATGTTTGAAGTGGATATCTCTCTCCGGAATACGCCATGCGGGGTCATCTTACAGAAAAGGCGGATGTGTTCAGCTTTGGGGTAGTTGCTTTGGAACTTGTGAGCGGTAGGAGAAACACAGACACTAGCTTGCCAGAAAAGATGGTTTATCTTCTCGAATGGGTGTGTACACTTTCAACTTCTAATATGTCATATCCCTGTAATTTAACTTTAGCCATCGCTAACTTTCACAATATTGCATGGCATTGCAGACCTGGCATCTCTATGAGCAAGGAGGAACACTAGAATTGATGGATCCTGACATAGAATCAGCATGCTCAAAAGAAGAAGTCCTCAGAGTGATTGAAGTAGCCCTTCTTTGCACTCAAGCTTTACCTACAATGCGTCCATCGATGTCTCGAGTGGTAACAATGTTGACTGGTGATGTAGAGGTCATTCCTGCTGCTTCCCGCCCGTCTTACATCAAGGATTTGCAATGTAACTTTGCCATTGCAGGAGCTACCAGCACTGGCAGTACAGTGTCGTAGCAACAACACCAATGCACAAAAGCACAGAGTATTCATCAATTTTAAGGAATGACAGCTTGAGATTGTTTTCACCAGAGAGAGAACGCAACTCTATCGAAGATGGATAGTGCTATAACAAAATGACGATGAGAACTGACTTGAGCAGGAAGATAATGAAACGGCGGATTAGATCTTTGCTGGGAATTCTCTTTCATTGCTTCAAAGCTCATGGTACTTCATTCTACTGTTAGTTTAAGCTTTCATGTGTTCTGTAGTTGTTAGCGTATGAGTCTATTAGGTGAGATTGTGCTGTATGATTTGAGACTTCGAGTCCATATTATAGTAAAAGACCTTGCTTCTCCCGAGATTTATATACCATGAACAAAGAGGGTAGTCGATTGTTCTGTTCAGAAATTTGATCTGATCATGTCTGCATTAATCTAAATATTTCGAAAACTAGACACGTGCATTTTGAGAAATGAGACATTCTGCGAAGAGATTATGGTATTTTAGTTTACAAGTTCTGATTCCTTTGTGGAAATGCCCAATTTCGCACTTCCTTGCTGATCATTTCTGTAGAGATTATGGTATTTTATTTTAGAAGTTCGTATTCCTGGTGGAAATGCCCAAATTCGCACTTCCTCGCTCCTCATTTCTCTAGAGCAATCGACATAGAATGGATGGCCAAAAGTGTGATAGGAAAATCAATAATTAGAAATTGATGAACCTTCAATAAAAGGTCATCTTAACGGTCGAGTAGAGATTAAAAACAAAAAAAATTGCACAAATAATTAAAAGCAAAATTCTAATCTTACTCATCCTGCAAAATTTTCACGGTTTTTTTCCAAAAACACTAATAGCGCATTTTGATTCTTTGCTTCCATTTAACATATTTGCACATTCAATTTTATTGGTATACATAACCACTAATTTGTCTCTATACGAGCAACTCAGAAATCCAATCTCTGTATTTATCTGTGCATAAATTTGATTTTTTCCACTATTATCTTTCACACTCTACTTCTGAGTTTTGTTATTATCTTCAACACTCAGCTTCATTTCAGTTTTGTTAATAGTAATGGATATTATGGTTAATGCTTAAACCACCATCTTAGTATCATCAATCATTAGTCTAAAGGATCAAATCCCTTTAGATACAAACCTTTTTAGAGTGTAAAGATTATTGTGCATTTTGATTGGTTGTTTCCATTTAACATATTGTACATTCAATTTTTGGTATACATATTCAGTATCACTCATTTGTGTCTATGCCAGCAACTCAGCAATCCAATCTTCGAGTTTTGTTATTATCTTCAACACTAAGCTTCATTTGAGTTTTGTTATTATTGATTATGGTTAATGCTTATACCACCAGTCTAGATCCATCTATCTTTAGTCTAAAGGGATCAAATTCCTCCAGATACAAACCCATTTTAAACCCGTTCTAAAGTGTAGAGATTTGAGGAAAGCTTTGCATTTCAAGGGATTTGATTCCTTTAAGAAAATGATATATCGTGAGTAGATAGAAGACTTATTAACTAAATATATATTCATCATTCATAATTATTTATAATACACACTTATATTTTAATTAGAGGGGACATTGTATTTTTTTAAGATTTAAGATTTTTAATGTTATTGATATTCTACAGAATAGCATTTTCATCAATACTCCAATGATTTAACTAGGCCATGGTTTCTTTATACCAACCTCTCTTGAGCCATAGGTGGTATTCATTGGATTTCAAAATAATTTTAGGGAGTCTTTGGTCTCCCGTGTTATTTATCTTGTACTTGTACATTAGGTATCTAGTCATAACAATGCTCTCGATGGGGGAGGCCAATTTTTATTAGGAGAATAGGATAAGGCACATCACTTCTAATTTTGAGGTTATAAATTATAACATGCATCTCAATTTGCTCAATGTTTCTCTAAGATTATCTAGAGATGTTGCAACCTCAAATTTCACATTGTACAAAATAATGGGAGTGACGAGAGTTTCAAAGAGGAACTTCTTTTTATCCCGCATCACAAAGTTTGTTGATTTTTAATGGTTTTTAAAACCAAAATAACATTTCCATCCTCCATTAATAATTTTCTCAATGCTATAGTTTCAGTTGATCTTGTAATGAAATCAATTCCGAGATATTTGTAAGAAGAAACTTCCTCCAAGTTGTTATTGTCATAAACAAAATTACCATAAGTGATCTTGGACTTGATAACCAATTTTTTTGTTTTGTCATTGTTAACATGCATATTCATACTTGAGCAGAAATCCTTAAGAATTCTTAATTTATGATTAGGATCAAAGGAACATATTTCCATAAGAACAATATCATCATCGTAACGAAGAAGGATGACAACAATTCTAGCTAAGGTTGTGCCAACGCAGCCTGCTTCTTTTAAAAAATCTTCTAGCTTATCGATGTATATGTCGAAAAGGGTAGGGAAGAGGGTGTAACCTTGCTTAACTCCAATATTACAATTAATATCTTTTGACCACCTCCCATTGCTTCTTAAACTTGGAAATGATAGTCTTGTACAATCTTATCATGGTTGCTCTCAACTCGAGATGAACCTTTAGTTCTTCTAAACTATTCCACTAGTTGTTTCTAGGAATTTGTATCAAAAGCTTTTCTAAAGTCCACAAAACAAAAGAAGGGATTGGATTTATTATTATGACATTCCTTCACAATTATCCTAAGCGTAACGTGGCGGTCTGTTGTTGAATGATGCCTTCTAAATCCCACCTAATCTTGAGCTCGCTTATCCTCACTTTCTAACCAAATGTTGATCTTCTTTTCCAAAATAATACCGTTAAGTTTTTCCAAGAGAGAACTAATCATAATGGTTCGATAATTAGAGGGGTTACTTTTATCACCGCTTTTAAAAATAGGAATAACGAGTCTCTGAGTTCAAAGATGAGGGAAACCTTGCTTAACTACCAGATTGAAGAGTTTGTGGATGTAAGGGATGATGATAGACCTTTTGCTCAACATCCTTCAATTTCAATATCTCTTCCATTTGCTAAGCACTTAACCCCAAAATCTATGTCAAGTAGTGAGAAAACTTCTTTCTCTGTAAGGAGGGTTGGAATATTATCTTTTACATCTGAAAATTCGTAAAGCCCCAAAATCTATGTCAAGTAGTGAGAAAACTTCTTTCTCTGTAAGGAGGGTTGGAATATTATCTTTTACATCTGAAAATTCGTAAAGCATATTTTAAATAAAGATAGAAAATATATTTTCTCTTTATGAATGCATTTTTATTTTGAATGAAAACATTTTTTCGATGAAAAAACACTTTCCTTTCATGGATAGAGGTACATGTATTTCTATTTTGAATGAAAACATTTATTCAATGAAAATGCACTTTCGTCTCATGGATAGATGTATATCTAAGTTTCTCTTTTGCTTTGACAAGGATCTCTTGATTTCCTAGCTCAATTCAGCTTTATTTTAGCCAAGTCAAATCTTTGAGAGACATCATTGGACTCAATATCATGTTTTTATACAGTGTAAGTGTTTGCGCAACAAAGCTAGTGTCAAGTACATAAAGGTAAACTAGCTACAAACAAGTCCTTATTATGTAATATCGAGACTGTCTCATTAAAATTAAATGAGGTCCATTAAACAAGGCATACCCACCTCATTAATGAGTACTAACCTCATTAGTATTGAGCACTAAAGATATTAGGATTGTGTACAATTATACGTTTATGTAAAGGTCCACTAAAACAAGATTAACAAACATAGTTAACCTATTCACACCAACATTAAGGCCCTCGACTAATTTTGATGCATGATATAATTCTTTATTGGCTTTTTCTCGTGGTTTGATCAACCCTCTTGCCTACACGAATGCTTTTCTTTGTCTCCTCTTACACAAGCTATTGGCCTTTTCCCGTGGTTTGATCATATACTTCTAAAACTATTTATGTATTATTTCCAATTTGGCATTGTTGATGAACTCGTTATGTAAACTTATTTCTAACAAAAACTACATAAATTATTTTCATCAATACCTTGTACTTCTATCACATGTTCTATTGATTTTATATCTTGCATATTATATAATTGCCCAAAAATAAGATAATAATAAACAAAGTATTTTTCACAATATATTATATGCTAATAGTATCATGCATGTCTGATTATGGATAAAGATGATGTCTCTATTTTCAATAAATAGCAAAGAAATTAACAAATATGGCATTGGAAACAAGTTTAGGTAAAATTGAATTTTGGAAATGTGTATGAATTATTATTGAAAGAGTAGAGGAATAGTAAAATCAAGGGTAATTCATAAGGTAAGCTAATATGATTCATTAATTAAAAAAGACATCACAATAAAGGTGAAATAGATAATAGGAGGAATTTATAAATGGATACATTCAAGATTAAAAAATGAAAAAAACGAGAAATAACATAACTGGGTGGCTTTAAAGCATGGGGTTCACTTAGTGAACTTGTTACATAGTACGATTGTTCATAGGATATTAAAGAATATCGTTAATTTTACGAAATATTGGAAAACTACTCCTAAAATTGTATTGTTGAATCCTCCTAACAATATACATTTCCAATTAAAAAAGCCCTTAGTTTCACCAGATATTGTAGGTGTCAATTTTCATCAACCATTTTTAATACCCCCCTTTATATCATATTATCAAGTTGTAACAAACAAGATAAAGTTGACTAATCAATCTGTAGAGTTGGATAGTGGAAGACTCAATGAATTAGTAATGGGAAAGGAAAAATGCGTAAAATACAACCCAGACAAGAGATCAATGTAACAAAGAATGTAAAAGATTGATAATCCAATAGTCAGTGCAATGCTTATAAAATATTAGAATTGTAAATGTTTCACACCGCAACCTATCAATCTAGTAATTTTATATCATGTAAATAGAAGTATAGCGATAGAGAGCTCATGTTTTCTATAAGATTAATAAATTAGACTTCATAAAAATACAAAATTGAAACCCTATCGTGGATGGAATTCCCTACCTTCCAATCAAAACAAACATCATTAATGTTTGAACCAAAATGAATATAGAAAAAATCATCATTACTTTCCAATAACACCATATGATCATGTGCATAGCTTGGATTTGGGTCATTCACAAGATGCAATGATTTCCTCCACTTCCTCTACATGTATTCTTGCAATCAAGGGAATTTACAACATTTAGTTATCTTTTCTTGGGTTATATCTAATTTTGTTACCTTTACAAGAGAGGGAAAAATATACATTGTTAAGTTTCAAGCATGCAATAGTTATAAAGATACACATATAGTGTTTGAATTATTGAACCATTGATCTACAAGCAATGAGTGCAATTGAAAGGTAGATTTTTGCAGTCGAATAGTAAGAACAATGTAACTGAACAAGACAAATTTTAGATAAGAATTGATCTGTAAATTACAACATTAATCTTCATCAGTCCCAACAATATACAACAGTGTTACAATAAGGAGAATTCGAATCATGTGGATAAGATTTGAATCTACCAACTCAATCTTGACTGACTGGCTATTAGAAGTGTCTAAATCACTATCAAAGCTCACTAGTCTAACTCCACATGTCTAATTCAGTCTATCAATAAGTTAAACTAGTTAAACTTATGAGGTAGGTGAGAAATGGCACCTACTCTCATGCAACCATGCAAGACTGATGCTAACTCAACTGAAGGACATCTAATTGAATGTAACTAGAGGTTAACTTAGCATAACTACCTACCTACCACAACCAACTGATGGAGGTTGTTGGTGGCACTTAGAGTGGATCCTTAAATGTAGGGAATGGAATCGATGGAACGAAAAGGCACATTGGTGGCACCAATGGCACCAATATCATAGTGGCACCAGACTGTAGCAAATGAATCCTAAGTGGGACAAGGGAGGATTATATGATCCTAACATATAGTGAATCTTATATGATACCATTTCATGTTAATGATAAGACATAAGGCATGTAAATAAGGATTTAGATTTTCACCAACGTTTTTGTCAGTTCCAATAAAACATTAAGATCGATGCCTTGCATTTAAGAATTGAAATTACAATTATGAATGTTCCAAATATAACTCAATAGAAGAATACAAAAGGTTGAAAGAAATAATTAGTTAAAAAATATTGATTTAACTTTTTTTTGTTCTAGTGAACCAAGAAAGATTGATCTCACTTTTCTTGGTTGTCATGGAGCAAGGTTTGATTGAATCTCAATACTCGCCTAAACCCTAACCTAAAAAATTATTCTAAAAAAAAGAATTTATAAGTTCAATGATTTGGAGGTATAAATCTAGCCTTCGATTTGGAGGTTATTCCTTAGCAGTTACGACTGATATGAATCCATCCCATGATTTGGAGGTATGAATCTAGCCTACAATTTGGAGGTTATTCCTTAGTAAAACCTAGGACTAATATGAATCCAACCCACGATTTGGAGGCATGAATTAAGTCCATGATTTAGAGGTATGAATCCATCCTAGAATTTGGAGGTTATTTTTCATCTCATCTAAATAAAATAACCCCCAATATTTATATTACCATGTCAAATTAAAAATCCCCCCTTGATCCCTTAATATGAGGCAATATATTTTTGAGGTTTTCATGGGTATTCAAATCCCCAATATGAATGGACGTGATATGATATTGCCTCATTAGTGAACCGCTCGTGCTCTAAAGTAAAGGGTTTGCATTGTGGGAGGAGGTTATTACTTGGATGAAGTCCATTTAAATTTAGGTAAGAAGTGCGAGAAGTAAAAATAATTTTGAGTTTTCTTATATTTATATATAATTTATAGTATTGTTTATTTTTTTCTTAAAATAGGTTATTATTATATCAAGAGTAGCGAGGTGCTTTAAAAGTTAGTAGGGGAAGATGTGGGCATGGACGTAACGTACAAAAATTAAATAAAAATAAAAAACTTTTGGATAGCATATGTCATCTCACTTTCAATTTTTACAAACCAACATAGATCCACCTTAAATCAGGATCTATCAAACAAAAAGAGGGATTAAATTTATCATGGTGTAATTATTTTTATCTTAAACTTTTTATATATCAAGAAAAACTTTACATGTAAATAAATTTTGATTCCTCTCGGTGCTTAGTAGATCTGGATTTAAGATGGATCTATGTTGGTAACATAAAAACAACTAACAAAGGAGAGCTTCCACTATAAGGAAAATGCCCTTTAGCGGAGGTTATAGAAGATGCTCCTCACAAAAGAGCCCAAATATTTGTTTATAGCGGATGTCACTAGCAGAGGCGAGCAATTAGAGGTTTTAGCGTATGTTTTTTTTTCGGTGCAATTTATCAACACAATTGCCCCAATGTGTTTACAACCAACACGCACCGGGATGGCCATGACCAAGAAAACAATCAAGCACAAAACAAAATTTCAACTAGTGCATAAAATAATCTAGATCTAATCGATGCGTATACATGTGCAACGGTGTGAAAAAAATTATTTTAAATTTTTGTAGTGATGTGTTTAATATTATCGAGCTCCCTGGTGCGTTATCAAAATGTATGCACCATGTTAGGGAAGAAAAAAAAACACATACTTTTATATGTTATTTTAAAATTATATTTATGGTGCAGTTTCTATTAGAAATCACTCCGGTGCTTCAAATAATAGGGTGAAAAGAAGCTCAAACTAAGAATCCTTATGGGATATTGGGATGATGGAGCTCACGAGGTTCAAAAAGCTCACGACAGTGCATAGTTAGGGATTCCGCAGCACGCATATCTACACGTTGCACACCCTGGTAAAGCAACACCAATAACACCCCTGCGCATTGGAGAATGAAGGCAGGCCATGGGGGAACCCAAGGGGGGGACCTGACCCCTCCCAAGTTGAAAATCTAGAAAACAGAGATGCAAATACACCGATTGCATCAGCTCAAAAATGGCTAGCAACAGGAAAGAAGACGGAAAACCAAGGCAAGGATTGATCTCCACAACAAGCATAGGAAAATGCATCCCGAAAGCAAAAGAAATCTCCACTCTACAAATCTCTGTTGAAGGCCTCCACGAACACATCCAACACATGAAGTATCATGCCCTTATTGGAAAATTTGTTGGGATCTATCAATCATAGAAATCCCTCACGTGGTGGATCAATGTAACCTAGAAGCCTCGAGCACATTTTGACCTCCATCTAGGGGAAACAGGATTCTTCACGGTGGTTTTCTTAAATCTTGAGGAGAGAAACCAAATATTTGAGGGAGGACCATACTTATTCAACTCTGTTGGACTCTTTTTGAAACCCTGGAAAGAAAGATTCAGCCCGGAGTAAGAGGATCTGGATTTTGTCTCAATCTAGATCAGGTTATACTCCCTTCCCTCTGAATATTGGCATGAGAGCATACTGGAAGCCTTGGGAAACACAATAGGGGGATTTATAAAGATAACAGAGCAAACTAAAAAAATGAGATACACATCTTATGCTCGCATCTGTGTCTACATGGACATAACGAAGGACTTACCGGAAGGGATCAATATAAGATGGGATGATGAGGAATGGTTCCAACTTCTAGACTATGAAAAAATACCTTTTAGATGCATGCGCTGCCATGAACATAGACACTTGTTCACGAAATGCCCAAAAAACAACTCTACTACCCAACAGAAAGGCAAAGACGTTAAGGATGCTAATGGATTCACAAAGGTTTCCGTGGAAAAAAGGATGGCAAAGAGAAATCAAGGCCCATAGGTAAACAAAAAACCCATATCTTCTAATACTTTTGATGTTCTCCAATCTGAACAATTGCAAGATACTCTAGACAATGATGGATTACACAGATCCACCATTAACAAGGAAGTAGATAAAGGGGGAAAGAAGCAACCCTCAGAGCAACTACACGATATGGATCTGATGGAGGAGGATCAGGATGATATGGGCATTGGAGAAGGGTTCAATATCTTGATGGGTTGGAAAAGGTGGTTCAATATCTGGAACAAGGAGTCATCCCCTCACAATAGGTGGTCTTACTCAAGGAATCCATCATCAAAACAAGAAAAGCTAAAACCCTTGGGGTAGGCATTGAAAACCCTAGTATCAAAGTACATGAAACCATCAAGAAGTCAGGTAGTGAAAGACGGGGAATAAGAAGCAATCAACATCCTATCAAGGATATAGGGGAGAAACCAGTTGCTTCAGGACAATTTCCAACCATAGAGGAAACATCTTCATTACCATGCAAACCTTCCCAATGAAACTCACATCCTAAAACATCAGAGGTTGCAGTGCGTCTTAGAAAAAATGACTGCTAAGAAGGAAAATTTTTGTGGAAAATCCCACGGTTATGTTCATTCAAGAAACCAAATGCTCTGAAGAAACATTCAAAACTACAATGGAAAAAATTTAGAAAGGCATCAAGTCTATAGCAATCGATGCCAAGGGTGTTGTTGCAGGCATTGGCATCATCTGGAATTCTCTGGAGATACACCTTTCAAACTTTTTAGCAACCCAATTTACTATTTCTGCTTACTTTCACATCCTTGGGACCAGCCTTAGGGGTGTCCTCACCAACATCTACGAGCCCTTCTCGTTAGCACCAAAGCAAGCCTTCACACATTCATTGGATCTCCTAAGTCAATGGGTGAGCCAAAAGCATTGGATTCTTGGAGGAAACTTCAGTCTCATCCACAATATCAAAGAAATAAAGAAGGAATTCGCTCCTTAAATTCCACTAATACGGCCTTCGATACCTTAATCAATGAGCTAGCCCTGATAGACATCAACACCGCTATCAACTTGTATACCTGGAACAATAAAATCTATGGGGACAGACACATCTCCTCCAGACTTGACCTCTTTTTAATCTTGGAATCCATACTCACTGGAGGCGCAGATATATTAACCCTTATTCTCTCAGTGGTCGACTCGAACCATTGACTTGTCAATCTCAAATGGGATAGAATAGGATAACATCTTAGAAGGACCTTCAGATTTGAAAAATTCAGGCTCACACATCTTGACTTCCATCCCCTCATGCAATAGTGGTGGAGCAACTTTCAACCTCCTGCAATAAATCTCATGTACAAATTTAAGCAAAAACTGAAATACATTAAAGAGAAAGTTAAATTATGGAACAAGGAACACTTCGCCAACATCCATCTCACGAAACAACATATTGAAAGCCAACTTGAGGGTATCAAAAGAACTATCATGCAATATGGATACAATGACTCCATCAAAAAGGAATAAAATGACTTACAAGAAACCTTGGAAGCTAGAGAATTGCAAAATGAAATCCTATGGAAAACCAAATCCAGGAATCTCTCGCTACAGGAAGGGGAAAGAAATTCTTCTTTATTCTTCAAATCCACCATTCAACACCGATAAGCCAACATAATTGTCCGCCTGAAAACTGAGAATGGCTCTAAGGTAGAAAAACAAGAAGAAATTGAACACACTCTTACCAACCACTTCAGGAAACTAATGGAAGAGCCTGATCTGGATAGAAGCGTCGAAATGAGGGAAATTCTTGAAAACGTCCCCTCCCCAGTGACTCAAGAGAAAAACAAACTCTTACTTTGACCCATCGAGATGGTTGAACTAGATGAAGCGGTCAAACAACTAAAAAATGACAAAGCCCTTGGCCTGGATGGCTTCATGACTAATTTATTCCACGCATGTTGGCACACTATCAAGGAGGAAGTCATAGCCATTATCAAAGACTCCAAGAAAATAGGGAAGATCTTGAAAGCTTTCAATTCAACGTTTCTCTCTCTTATCCCCACAGAAAATGGAGTTGACTCCGCTGGTAAGTTCCGACCTATTTCCCTGTGCAATTTTATTTTCAAAATCATTACAAAAACCATAGCCAATAGGCTCAAGCCACTTATATCCTCCCTCATATCAAAGGAGAAATGTAGAAATGTAGAGGACAGACAAATTTTGGATGGTATCATTCTTTCTCATGAGATTATTCATTTGCTTAAAGCCACCAAAAAATTGAGCATGTTATTCAAGCTAGACTTATTAAAAACCTTTGATAAGACCAACTGGAAATTTATGAAGAATATGTTGTTGGTGTTTGGCTTCTGCGATCAGTGGGTTAACGTGATCCACACCCTTGTCTCCGCCTCTTTTTTCTTCATTCTTGTCAACGACAATCCCTCTAAAACCTTCCAACCTTCTTGAGGCATCAGACAAGGAGACCCCCTCTCTTTGTTCCTCTTTGTCCTCATGATGGAAGGCTTGGGATGTCTCCCCAAAGATAAAGTCCAAAACCAATTAAAGCTTAAAGGCCTTTCACCACATCCTGGATTGGAGCCACAAACCCATAAACAATTTGTGGATGACACCATGCCCATGGGATACTCCTCGGTGCAGGAAGCCAAACCTTCAAAACACGCCTCAATAACTTCCTCTTGGCCAGTGGGCTTTGTTCATTTTCTTTAAATTGCTTAGATGATATCTTTAAAAAAAATAGCCACTAGAATATCACTGAAAGAACAACATGCACAAAAACAGAAGAACACAAGAACACAAAGATTTTCCTCGAGGAAACCACAAGGGAGAAAACCCCGCAAAACTTCCTCAGTATAGAACTCAACCAGTGAAGTGTAAAACTTAAACAATGGCTTCTCTCTTCTTCCAGGTGGACTAATCCTTCTCTCTCTTGCTGAGACATTTTGAGTGAGTGTATCCAAATGGAGAGGAGTTCCTCCCTATTTATATTCTTCAGTTGACTTGACTACTAACCTAGCAGGGCCGACTTCTCTAACTGACTGGGCCCACTTGACAACTTAACACCACAAAATAACATTTATTATATTGACACTTGGGTACTATTGACCCAACTTACATTTGGAGGTTTACATTGCTTCTTTTAATGATACTAACAAGAAAAAACTCATCTCCCAAAGGAGGAATACAATACATATTGGAATATCTTCTGAAGTTTCAATAAATTAACACTCCCTCTTAACTAGGAAGGTATTCACATCTGTTACTACAACTGTACAACTGTCTAGTGAGACTCTATATGTCATAGGAAGTTTTGGAACATTGTCTAACATATTCATCATCGATACCAGCTGGAACATCTTTTGTATGTTCTTGGACATCTTTTGTTTGTCTTTTACTGAATCATATTCTGGATCTTCTTCTGTAGTCTTCGTCTTTAGTATGTTCTTGAAAATTTTCTATTTGTCTTCTACTGAATCAACTTCTGGACCTTCTTCTGTAGTCTTCCTCTTTCGTACGCTCTTGAACATCTTCTATTTGTATTCTACTTGAATCAACTTATGGACCTTCTTCTTGAAGCATCAGTATGTGAATATTGAATCATCGTCTGTCTGTATCGTTATTATGAGTACTGGATCATCTTCTATCATATCAGTATGAGGATACTGAGACATCATCTGTATCTTTATTATCTGCGGTATCTTTGTAAGGATACTAACAACATCAACAATCATCATCGGCCTGTTAGTGCTAAAACTCAACAACAACTAATGCTAGAGCATCATCTGCATAACCCACATAGAGATGCTGAAACATCGATACCATCATTAATATAAGAATACCGAAGTAACATGTAACTACAAACATCAGTGTATCATTACTGATACAGACTCAATCAATCACTGATTAAGAAGAAAGCAAACATCACAATAACATCTCAACAACCATCAGTATAATAATACTGTAACAATAATCATTGGCAACCATCATCATATCAAATAATCATCAATCATATCATCAATCATCAATAGCTAGCAGTATAGAGATACTGCACCAATCATCAAGCCTCTCAGCAATCAACAATCATCAACAACTAACAGTATAGTAATACTACAACAACCATCAAGCATCTTCAACAATCATCAACAATCAATAGTATAGTAATATTGTAACAACCATCAAACATCTTAACAATCATCAACAATCAACAGTATAGCAATATCGAGGATACATCTTTCCCTTCATCTTCTTCGGAGCATCATCACGATGAGTTATCTGGTAGATCTATCCAAGCATTTTGTCTAACTTACTAACTCTTTTGATCCAAACAAGCCTAGTTAGACAAATGGATCTCCCTATGGACCAAACAACCCTTGTTTGGCTTACTAACCCTTTCAGGCCAAACAAGCCTAGCCAGACATACTAATCCCCCTAGAATCGACAGGCCTTGTCTGGCTTACTAACCCTTTCAGGCCAAATAAGCCTAGCCAAACATACTCTCCTCTAGACTAGCCTACTCACCACTGCATCCAACATCTACAATCACTCCCTCTTTTGAGAGAGGTCCTTTCAGACTACACCAAGATTGTATTGAAATTATTCAAACTTTACATGAGCCAAAGGCTTAGTCAATGCATCTGCTACTTGTTCCTTGGCAGGAACATACTTGAGCTTTACAACTCCCTTCTAAACCATATCTCGAATTAAATGATATTTGATCTTAATGTGTTTTGACTTATCGTGAAATATGGGATTCTTTGTCATCTTCATGCAACTCTGATTATCACGAAGGATATCAGTGACATCTATCTCTGCATCGAATAATCCTGACAACATCTTTTGAAGCCATACTGCTTCACTACAAGATGAACATGCTGCAATGTATTATGCCTCTATTGTACTAAGTGCAATACTGGTCTACTTTCTACTAAACCAAGAGATCATGCTAGATCCCAAACTAAAACAGCATCCTGATGTACTCTTCCTATCTTTGGCACTTCTGCCCCAATCTGAATCTGCATATCAATGCAACTTAATCTCTCCACTGGATATATATCTAAGCCCATAATATAAAGTTCCCTTTAGATACCTCATCACATGTTTTGCACCAATCAGGTGAATGTGTTTAGGATTCACCATTTACTGACTTAAGGTGTTTACTGCAAAACATATATCTAGTGTTGTATTGGTTAGGTACATCAACAAACCAATAATCTATCTATATAGAGTGGCATCAACAACTTTTGAAGTGTCATCATTCAATAGCTTCAAACTAGTAGGCATTGGAGTAGTCATAGCTTTACAATATAGCATTCCAGATCTTTTTAAGATTTCAACAGTATACTTCCCTTGATTTAGAAAAATCTCATATGAATGTTGCCATACTTCAAGACCTAGAAAGTAGTGCATCATTCCAAGGTCTTTCATTTTGAATTCTGCAGAAAGCCTCTACTTACATTCGATAATCGATTTATCTTCTCCTGTCAAAAATAGATCATCTACATATAGCAACAAAATTAAAATTCCATCTTCATCAACCTTATACTAGAGGTTGGAGTCTTCTTTATTCTTAGTAAAGCCTAAGGTAATTAGGAATCCATCGATCCTTCCATATAACCATGCTCTGGGTGCTTTCTTTAATCCATACAATGCTTTCTTTAGTCAGCATACATGAGTCTTCTGATCATTGATCTCGAATCCTTGCGGTTGTTCAATATAAACTTATTCTTCAATCACTCCATTTAGAAATGTCGTCTTCACGTCCATTTGATGTAGCTTCCATTTAATGTTGGATGCCAAGGCAAGGACAGTTCTTATTGAGGTGTATCTAGCTACCGGGGAAAATGTTTCTTCATAATCAATTCCCTCTTTCTAAGAGAATCCTCCAGATACAAATATTGCCTTATATTTTTCTATACTTCCATTTGCTGAGTGTTTGGTTTTGAATATCCATTTATAGGATACCCCTTACTTTTCCTTTGGTCTAGGTACTATTTCCCACACATCATTCTTCATAATGGATTGGTATTCCTCGACCATTGCATCAGCCCACTCCTTTTTTTATTGCCTCTTCAAAAAAAACTGGTTCTTTATCGACTAGATCACACATCAAGGTCATATAATTGGGATATGACTTTGGCTTCTTTCTCTCTCGGACGACTCCTTTAGGAGCACCATGTCTTTTTGCTTCTTCAATTACTTCTCGAACCCAGGAAGATTTTCTCTTTCGAGAAATCAATTTATTTGGTAAATCTTCAAGTAGCTAGGGTTATGTCATATCATGCTCTTCAAGTATCGGGTCTTCTTCTTCAACTCTGAATTCTTTAGGTCCTTCAACAGTTTTGGGAGTTTCATGCTCATCTTCATCTTCCTTGTCTTTTCTTGATTTTTTGAAGGTTGAATCTTCATCAAATGTAACATCTCTGCTAAGTTCAATTTTATGGTATCCTAGGATATATATTCAATAGGCTTTTGATTGTTCATTGTATCCTACGAACAATCCTTTCTTTCCTAGAGGATCTAACTTTGATCTTTTCTCCTTGGGAATATGAATGTACATAGGACAACAACCAAAAATATTTAGATGACTTACCTCTAGTATTTCGCAAGAAAACATTTCTTCTGGATTTTTGTTCCCAATGGCACTGTGAGAGATTATGTTCGATACATATACTGTTGTTCTTGTTGCTTATTCCCACATGTACATTGGGAGATATTGATCGCGGTATCATAGCTTTCATAGATTCCATGATGGATCTATTCTTTCTCTCCACCACACCATTTTGTTGTGGATTGTGGGGAATGGTGAGCTCCCTCTTAATCTTGACCTCTTTACAAAAATCATTCAATTCATTTGAAGTAAACTCTCCTCCATTATCTAACCTTAGAATCTTTATTTTCTTTTCCGAAAGGTTTTCTACTAGGGCCTTAAACTCTTTGAATCTTTTAAACACTTCATCCTTCTTTTTCAAGAATTATATCCAAGTCTTTCTGGAGTAGTCATCAATGAAGGAGGCATAGTAAGAGTACCCACTTAATGAAGTGGTTTGCATTGGCCCACAGATATCTGAGTGAATAATATCTAGGATCCCTTTTTTCTTACTATTACTTTTTGGAAGGGGATTCTTAGTATTATTCCCTTATGCACATCCCTTGCACACTCCTTCGTGTTCTATTTGAATTTTTGGCAAACCAGTTACCACCTTGATTACAATTGGAAGGGATTTGTAGTGAACATGAGAAATCCTTTTGTGACATATCTCACATGGATTGATGGTACTGGTTGCTAATGCAGAATCTGTATGTCCCTTCAGTTTGTAGAGACCTCCTTCTTCGACTCCAATATCTACTGCATCATTGATAGTATTTTCTTTGGTCCACATGAGGACTTTTCCATCTACAAAGGAAACTCTGAAGCCTTTCTTGTCTAAAGCTAAAATGGAAAGAAGATTCTTCTTTAGTCTTGGGACATATAGGGCATCCTTCATTTTCATAAGCTTTCCAGAATCCAATTTGTAGGCTGCTTCTCCTAACCCTTTAATGGGATATTGGGAATCATCACCAAGCATTACTTTGTGTGGGGATTCCTTTTGTTCAAGGCATGAGAGTGACTCCTTGAAACCAGTCATGTTCTTGGAGGCACCACTATCAATTATCCAGGTATCATTTCCTGGTGACACTGATCTAGTTAGGGCAGAGATCAAAACATATTCTTCAATGGAGTCTTCGTCCTTCTTTGCTTCCTCTTCTTCTTCTCGGTCACTATCTTCAACAGCATGTGCTTGAAACCTTCTCATATTCTTTAGTCTTTCTACTTTCATTGGACAGTTAATGGCAATGTGTCCTAAATTGTGGCAAGTGGAGCATTCAAATCATGAGAAATCTCTCTTGGGTCTTTTAAACCCTCGAGTCTTAGGAGGATGGTCATGACTCTTTCTTTTGCCTCTGGTATGGGAAATTAAGGCTTGATCCTCACTATCATTTATCTTTTCTTCTCTGGCTGCTATCATCTCTTATTCTTGGACACATTATTCCCATAACTTATGGAATTTGGTTAGTTTCCTTCTTGAACAAATTCCTTGTATGAAAGCTTCCCAATCTCTTGGAAGGCCATTCAAAGTTGTCATTAAAATTTATGCTTCTTCAACCATGTCACCAATGGCTTCTAACTAACCCTTTATTTGAGATACTCTTGTAAAGTAAGATTGCATAGTCTCTGACGTTTGAGCTCTTACACTTTTGAGTTGATTCATCAGGGTCATCTTCCTATTAATGTTTATCTCTTCAAATAGTCCTGATAGGGCATCAAACATTTCTTTTGGAGTCTCCATGGATGATACTTGAGGAACATTAGAGGAATTTTGAGGTCTAAAATGGGCCTCCTAAGGAAAATAATAAAATAATAGTGAAAATAATAAAATAATAATTATTAATTTTGGAGGAAAAAAGAAAAAACTACGTTTTCTGTTCGTATTTTCGACATATCTCCCTGTGTTTTTACTCAAATTTCGATCGGGAAATCTCGTTGGATGCAGAATTTGATTCCGCATCCAACAAGCTCTCCCGATCGAAATTTGAGTAAAAACACAGGGAGATATGTTGAAAACACGAACAAAAAAAGTAATTTTTTTATGACAAATATGTCAATTCAACCATTATGGTTGGCTCATTTTATTGGAATTCTATTGGTTCTTGAATTCCAACTCACAAGAACTTATTGTTGGCATGTTTTCTTATAAGGCCCATTTTAGACCCCAAATTTCCTCTAATGTCAGATTATCTTTGATTGAATCAGCTATTATTCTTTTATCTATGATCGTATCCTTCTTGTGCTTGGATTTGGCTTCATCTTATTTTGGTTCTTTCACTTCCTCTTTCAAAAATTTGTCCAGATCATTCTCTTAGAGGATGAGCATGATCCTATACTTCCATGCTCTGAATTTTTTTATCCCCTTAAATATTTTAATCTAGCTTGGTATTCTTTGTCATCTTTAGAAAATTGAGAACCTCGAATGGAAAGAGATGGAAAGATACTTACTTGCAGAAAGCAGCTCCTGACTCACCCTCTTCCTGATGTTCTAGGGTTTGAAGTAGAAACCCTAATTTTGCAGTTGGGATCACAGGTGGAGCTTAATAGTGGTAAATATGCACCCTCCTGAGGAGAGGTAGACTGTATCTTTCTTTTTATGAGATTGATGATGAAACCCTAGTTTGTCCTGGCAGCAGTAACAAGTCCAAAATTGAAAATTCTTGGAATTCAGTTCTGTCACCATAGAAAGATGCACTCTTCATAGGTGAGTTGGAGGAGCCCTCTTTTCTAGTTGATTTGTCGAGATATTTGTTAAGAACAACAATCCCCATTTGTGGAGTGCCTCCTTTCAGGGTGGCTCTGATACCATGTTGATTTTCTTTAAATTGCTTAGATGATATCTTTAAAACAATTAGCCAGTAGAATATTATTGAAAGAAAAACATGCATAGAAACATAAGAACACAAGAACATAAATATTTTCCTCAGGGAAACAACAAGGGAGAAAACCCCGCAAAACTTCCTCAATATAGAACTCAACCAGTGCAGTGTAAAACCTAGACAACAACTGCTCTCTTCTTCTAGGTGCACTAATCCTTCTCTCTCCTGCTAAGACAGCTTGAGTGAGTGTATCCAAATGGAGAGGAGTGCCTCCCTATTTATATTCTTCATTTGTCTTGACTACTAACCTAGCAGGGTCGACTTATCTAACTAACTGGGCCCACTTGACAACTTAACACCACAAAATAACATTTATTATGTTGACACATGGGTACTATTGACCCGACTTACATTCGGAGGTTTACATTGCTCCTTTAAATGATACTAACAAGACCAAACTCATCTCCCAAAGGAGGAATACAATACATCTTGGAATATCTTCTGAAGTTACAATAAATTAATAGGCTTGACATCAACAAAGAAAAATCCCAGATATATTTCTTCAATACTTGTCAGGTTACAAAGCGCAATATCCTCTGTATTCTTGAATTCTCATAAGGATATCTACCTGCTAAATATCTAGGAGCTCCACTGACTAACTCCCTAGCAAGAAAGGTCTCCTGGAAAGATCTCTTAGATAGACTGCATCCAAAACTCAATTGTTGGACCCTCAGATATCTTATCCTTCCTATTCTCCTAATCCTTGTCAAAGTTGTCCTGCAAACTATGCCCTTATATCTTTTCTCTATTCTTATCGCCCCAAAATATGTTCAAAAAAATCTTAGAGAATTGCAGCAAACCTTCATCTAGGGAGGATTCGAGAATCATAAGAAGTGGCTGCTGGTAAATTGGAATACTCTTTACATGCCCAAGCTGGATGGGGGGCTCAGCTTAAGAGACCCTGCCACCAGTTTTCAAATTTGCAACGCGAAGATCTGGTGGAGATGGATCACGCATACTTCGAAACCTTGGGCTCTCTTATGGCAGGCCAAATACGCTCCCACCTCGTCTAAACAAAACCTCATCAGATTCAACACCAATGTTAAAGCATCACAAATCTAGAACTCTACACATGCCAACCGGATCTTAATACAAAATCACAGTTTTTGGGAGGTGTGAAATGGAAACACGACGGACTTCTTTCAGGACTCATGGAACCAACAACGTCCGCTACAAGAAGACCACAACCTCCATATACTTCAAGAACAGATGCTACTCAGACGCGCCTCCAAAGTAAGTGATATGTGGCAATATATCATTATGGGTGATCATTTTAGGAAATGGAAATGCTACAACTGGTGGTAAGCCATCAATCCTTCTGAAGACATACAAGGTTTTTGGGATGATCTCTGAATCCGACAAATCAGAATCAACCATGATAATGACAAAATAAGATGGGGGCTCTCATTGTCCAACACCTTCAACATGAAATAAGTAGCAGCTATTCTCTCCAATTCAACCAATGACGGCCAAGACAATAGATGGAAAAATATTTGGAAATCCAACCTCTGGCCCAAAATTTCCACCTTCCTCTGGCTCCTACTTCGCAGGCACATCCTAACTTGGGAGAATCGGAAAAAGAGAGGTAGCATCAGACCTTCTTGGTGCTATTTATGCAAAGATCATGGGGAAACTATCGACCACCTCCTTGACGATTAAAAGTTTGTTGACAACATTTGGAAAGGAGAAATCATTTTTCAGAAAATCGACCAGAGTTAAAGGACGTCCAGATCTATCCATAGCAAACTGGCATCACCAACCCTTCAATAGCATCCTCCTCAATAGAATATGGGAGCTCTTCCCAGGATTTGTGATCTGGGAAATATGGATAGAAAGGAACAACAGAATATTCAACAACCGGAGCAAAAAGGAAGAGGATTTCTATGAAATCTTAAAGAAGCATATAATTGAAACTATAAAACTCTTATCTTGGAAAGACAAGGACCTAACTACCAACAACAATGCAATGCAAATACTTCAAGATTGGCGAATCACTACCACCCCTGACTACATTGGACCCACCAACACTGAGAAAATCAAAGTGAACTCTCTGAGCCAATGGATCCTCCCCCCTTGGCACTTACAAGCTCAACTTCGATGGGGCCTCCAAAGGAAATCTGCGCCCTATAGGTTTCGATGGTGCCATTAGAAACAATGAAGGAGAAATTTAGGGAGTCTTCTGGGCTCTCTCGGAATATCCACCAATAATGCGGCTAAGCTAGAAGGATTACTGGTTGGACTCATTTGGGCTCTTGATTAGAATTGGATCCCTCTCATCTTGGAAGGGGACTCTCTTCTAATTACCAATATGGCCATAAGAATCTAGGCAGGATCAACTGGTTGTAAGGTGGCCAACAATTGGAGGCAGGAAAGAAAACTCAAAACTTTAAGCACCATAATCATGGAGAACCCAGGGACCATCTTCCAACACGTCAGAAGAAAATCAAACAAGTTAGTGGACTCTATTGTTCATATGGGAGTCACCCAGAAACTCTGCAATCCACTACTCTTGTTGGGATGACAACATCGATCTTAATGACAAGGAAAACTGGAAACATATTGCTATACAAGACCACAATATCCTGAATGTGGGTGTGCATGAGAGTGAGGACACCTGGCACATAGGAGAGAGGTCACGTGTCAATGTAGGTGGCAGACTCTTCCCTCCACACCTTCATGCTTAAATCCTACATTGCGTCCTTTGGTTGCGTTGACATACCTCCCTCGCGCTGCATCCATCGATGCATCCGTCATGGAATTCATTGCTCTGCCTTTGTACCTGGAGGCTAGTCCTTAAATAAGCACCAGTGTCCTTGGGTTGCATTGAAAGACCTCCCTCACGTTGCTCATCTGATTCGCAACAAATTCTCCATGGCTCACATTACTCCATCTCTACACCAACCAACCTGTCATGAACTTTGCGACATGTTACACTATGTCGGGCTTGGATTCCATTGGATACTTCGTCGAAATGGATTTGGCTATAAAAAGTGTGAGCCAAATCTCAACAATCCAGATTACAGACAGTTAGTTAACACTCATTCACAAGGATCATATGCAGGAGCTCCATTGTCCGGGTTCTATTGTCGAGTCTTCACTACAACAGGGTTTGGTCACCCGAGTCTTCACTGCACCAATTTTATCGCTTGTCCTCATTACGAGCCGCTTCATTTACACCTTCTGCATTGTGATCCCTCCCTGGCAAATACTCTGGACAGCAATAGCCTCTCCTGGCTTTCACCCTCCTCCTCAACGATGTCTTCTACTGGAAAAGGTGTGAAAGAGGCAAATTGGGAGGGTCTCTTCCGGGAGGAAACTCCTACACACATTCACAATTCCATCACAGCCGTGGAGGATGGGATTTATGGGGAATTCAAGTTCAGGCTTGGGCCTGAAGTCACCATCTCTAATTATTGGAGGCTGAAATTCATTTTGGCAAGGGAAATGAGCGAGTGTGAAATCTATGGGGACTATGTGAACCTCACAGTCATCACCTTCATGGAGGATGTTGACCAAGGTCTAGTCCATATGACAAATCTCATGCAACTCTTAGAACCTACCTTCTAGCGGACCAAAAAGGACACCAAATAAGCCCGCACCAGCAAGGCCATTGAGGATGAAGTTGAATCCTCCAGGAAGATCTAGCAGCCCTTCCTAGATTTTTTATTTTTTTTCCTTTTATGATCTTTCTCGACCCTTCTTTCTTCTTTAAACTCCTTAGTTGTACAAATCTACCAATGTATAAAGGTTGGGAAGCAGTAGCTATGGTTAGATATTCGGTCTGGGCCCTTTTGCACACCTCTCTCATGTGGTTCCATGACCATCTCTTGACTCCATGCTTCTAGAGTTAGCCACGACTATATATCTATATTTTTTTCACTATGCAATAGAAGGAACATCTCTTACTGATAAAAAAAAAAAAATATGGTGCACCGAAAAAAATTCAAGTGGAAAAAAACTATATTTCACAACCAGTGCATTAAATAATCTATATCACACTAGGGCATATGTAAAAAGGGCGCATTGCGTTAGGGTTAAAAATTTTAATTCCAAATTTTATAGTGGTGTGTTTTAAAGTATGGACTGCAGCAGTGCATGATTAAAACATACGCACTGTGTTAGGGAAAAAAGGTTTAAAAAAACACCAATTATATTTTATTTTACAATTATCTTTCCGGTGTGGTTTACGTTATATACAGCACTGGTGTGTCCACAATAGGGTTTTATAAAAAAAATTACCACACAGTAAAAGTCATTTTTAACTTCTACAATGCTTCTAATCTCTACAACACTGGTGTCATACATCACCCCTTTAGACTTCCTAACATTCATGTTCCATCCCATTGGTTCCTGGATACAGTTTGAATTTTGCCAAATGGTGAGAAAATTTTCAAATTTTCCATACATCGCTACAATTCCTCCCCTATGAACAAGGGTCCAGGTAAATTGATTATTCCCTCAAAATTTATTTTTTTGGTGGATTAATTTTTAAAAATCACCCTTAAATTACCATATTTTAAAAAATAATAAAAAATTCGCATGGTGCTTTTGATCCGCTCGGATCGCACTGTGGGACAATGCACACTGTGATTTTTACATGTTGCATTGCTAACGGTGTGAGCCGAATGAAAAAAAAGAGCCCCACTGTGACGGTGTGATATTATTTTTGTAGCGCTCTAAACACCTTAATTAAAATCCATTAATGTAAACCTATGTGTATATCAAATAAACTGCATCGCCACCTCATGCACCAACATGCCTAATTTCATTAGCCTTGTTAATTGAAAAACATTTTATTGTATTACGGTGCAGTAAAAAATGCCCCACTATGACGATGCGTTATTATCTTTGTAGCACACCGAACATCCAAATTTGAAAAAACATTAAATGTTAACCAGTGCACATATCAAATAAACTGCATGCCGCTACCATTGTGTTGACATGCCTAAACCGGTAAGCATTAAAAAACTCACTGCACCTTACACCGGTGCACTGACATGTCCTAAGTGCACTGTAAATGCGTAATGATAATACCAAACGTACAACGGTCTACTATTGTAAATGTTCCACACTGTCATATCGGTGCACTGATGTGTGACACAAGCATTGTAGTCATGGTGCATCTATTTTATGTAAGCGCATCGACACATCGAAAAAAAATGATTTTAAAAAATGAAGAACATTTCATGGTGCGTTTAGTACAGTACAATGCACCGTATCCTCGGTTCTTTGACGTCTAACAAACATATTGTCAAAATGCAAAAAAACTAATGGTGCAGTGGTGCTCTAACGTGTATTTGGTGCACCTGACAACCCAATTCTAATCAGCGATAAAAATAACATATTTGACGGTACTTCTAGTCCATGTCAACGCACCATTGACAATGCGTTGATTGGATCTCGTCACACTAAAGAAGAGATAGTATGTAAAAATAATACTATGCTTAGCAGTGCGCTTATGCATATTTTTGCACCATTAGTAGTGCTTTCTGTATCATAGAACACCATTGCAAGTGGTTTCTAGTATAAAGTGCACCAGGTGCAATGCATTCCTGTTATTCAAGCACACCACTTATCATATGTATTTATTTTGAAAAAAAAAATTATTTGATGTTAATAAATAACTTTCTCATTTAATGAAATATTTAATTTTTTTTTATATCTATTTATGAGATGTATCAATGGTATATGTGTATCAGATATGTGAGGAGCGAAAGGCACCTCAGCATCCCTAGCTTCATGGTGATACATACATATTCCAACATGATTAGAAGTCTCAAGAGAGGGAAAGGGAATTGTGCCCTCACCCCATCACAACCCATACATGAGACCTCTTGATGATTGTAGGCCTCCTAAAGTTCTATGAGGAGGCTAAATCCCTCAAGGGTAACTTGACTCTATTGCGGAAGTTCATCCATCATTGGGACCACAATAGACATGCATTTTGTATTGGTCTTAGTGAGTGGTTCTGACCCATCGAGAAGGATATCTACTTCATCACTGGCCTATTGAGGAGGGGAGGATTTTCCCTAGTTCCCTGATGTCCTAACCAGATTTATAGAAGATAACCANTCTTGTGTGTGTGTGTGTGTGTGTGTGTGTGTGTGTGTGTGTGTGTGTGTGTGTGTGTGTATCGTTGATGACATCGTTAGTCCTACTGATATTCAGGTGTGTGGGGGATATATCCAAATTGGTGCTTTCGCTGGAGAGGAGGTTAGATGCCTCCCATTGTATGATGGGTACCACATTATTTTCCCTCTTTTATTTTATGTAGATTATTTAGTGCAGTCACCTAGATACATTAGGTGGTCCACCATTTATTTACGACAACTTTGTTTTTCTCTGGATCGATGCCATGCAGTTTTTGATGAGAGGGCCAACTTCCATTTTTCTTCAAATCTTTTATGTTTATTTTTTAGAGGATTATGGACGTGAGACCATAATGTGACCATCACCCCCTTAGAACACTGAATAAGGTGTGTATGCTAATTTGGGGGAAGATGATACCCATGAGGGGGTAGTCATAGTTCTTAGCACGAATTATAGCAGATGTGTTGGAGATGCTCGTTAGCGAGGAGGACCATGCATTAGACCTCCTGCCATACCCAATACGTTGGGTTGGACTGGACAGTATGTACCAACATATTTTCACCCAAGATGAGCCATCGTATGAGAGAGGTAATATTAGCGTTATATTTAAATTAATATAATTGCAACATTTTATTGTCTTATTTAATGCAATTGAAATATATTCTAACATTTTCATTAAATTGTTTTATTATTAATTTTATTAATGACATTGTCTAATTATATTTGTTGTGTACTTATATATATTTTTTAGACATTGGGACGTTTGATCAAGATTGGGTGTCTCCTCCCATTTAGGAGGATGATGTGGATATGCAAGAGGATGAGGTTCCTGCATTGCCCAGACTTGACATATGTCATAGGTCGGATCAAAGGTACTACCAAGATATTTTAGACAGGTTAACCAGACTATTAGTTGGATGAGGATTCCATCCAACACGAGCCATAAATATCATGCAAGACCCTAATCTCATGGAGATATGGAGTATGCTACCACATTATATGAGATTGTTGATGTAGTACGTAGTATGTAGTCGACATACCCATGTTTTTAGACTCCTGGAGGCATGAGGTTTAGTCGACGTCATTTGATGAGGATGTCACTGATCTTTATTCTTGTTCATCACCTCCTCCTTCTCATTTCTATGATGTGGGAGTGCCTTCATCGCATGCTCCACCTCCTCCGCCACCTCTACTTCACCATGATGCATGTGTGTCATCATATTATGCTCCACCACCTCTACCTCATCATGATGTAGGCATGTCATCATCTCATGCTCCACCTCTTCCTCACCATGACGTGGGATCATTTCCATCCAATGCTCCTCCTCCTCCTCCTTTTCCTCATCATGATCGCAATCGACCATTATTTACTCCTTCACACCCAATCAAACCACCACCATCTATGATCCATCCACTCATCCTACCAGCCACTCCATCTCCTACTCCACTCACTGCATATGTAGATAGGATGGTTGCAGTGGGTGATATTCATCTTGATGGAGATATTTATGATGTTCTCCTACCTACTTTTCTCCTAATAGAGGTCTTGATGCCTCTGCTAGTGGAGGAGATATCTTATAACAGTTATCAGATTGGATGTGTATATTTAGCATGTATGATGAGATGTTTAAAACACACACACACACACACACACACACTACATTTTGATGCATGTTGATGTCAATGCTCATGTTTATGTTAATTTATATATGTTGGTGGTGATGTGTATGTTAGCTTGGATTAGATATGTTTTCTAGGTGTGTGTGATAGATTCATTGTATGTTAGATTTGTGTGTGATGGGTATGCTAGATAGTTTAGCTAATTGTATACTTTTGTCAATTGTTATTACTAGATCTGTGTGTTAGATGATGTTTAACTCTGTTAAATGTGAAATATGTTAGGTGTTCGTAGATATAATTGTTTACATGTGTATGTTAAGTGATGTTTTATATGTATGATAGATTATGTTAGCTATTTTTTGTGTTTGTGAAATGGTGCTTATGTTTGATAGGTGATGATATATGTGTATGACGTTAGATGATGTTTGTAGTACTTATGTGATGGTTATGTTAGATGATGTTATGATGATGACAATAACACATTGCATGATGTTAGGTGATGGTGGCAATGGCCCTTTGATATGATGATCACATTGTAATATTAAATTTTATTGTTATATATGGATTTACTTTTTGTGAATTCAATGGTCTATCAAATATTTATTTTATGATATATATCTTATGTGTATGATCATGTATATTGTTTATGTTGACGAGTATGATTCATGTGTGTGATGCAATTTTTTTATTTGTTCATGTATTTATGTTAAAGTCATTTATTTTTAATATAATTATAATTGCAAATTGTACATAAGCACAATTGTAATTGGAAGTTACCATCTAAAGTATGATTAAAAGTTACAATCATTATTGCAATTTGACAACTGCAAATTACAAGAACAATTACAATAAGAAATTACTAATTAGATTTACAAGGTACAAATTACAAATTCAACACTCATAACTACAAAAAAGTATTTTACCACTATAATTACAATTTACAGTCATTATTACAATTTGTGGGATACAAATTGGTTCCTATAAAATCAAATAAAATAATTACAAAGGAAAATCTGAACTATCATTGATAATATCTATAGTCTAAAATTCTAATGTCCTCCCATTCATTCTATTGGCCTTCCATATATCTTTTAGTATCGACAACGTCGATTTAAATAAGTTGGTATTTTGACTTTTTCCCTTTGCATTTTGAAAAACTTTGTAACTTCCAATCCAATTCTTGATATTTAGCCATTCCTAGAACTAATAAAATTTCTCAACCAATTCTCTTATCTTTTCAATACAAAAACTCACATTGAAACCTCCATTATGTAGTTCTCTGATAAGATTTTCCCTCGTGAATCTTATTTGATTTTAACTAATTATTTTTAAATGAAAATCCTTTTTGATAAAATAATCTAGGTCTACAATTCAATCACTATTCCATGGCTCTCTATTGTTTTTCCATGCGTTAGTAGAGTACAAATATTTTCTCTTGATTCACTCACTCCAACGCTTCTCATAAATGTTTCATATGTTCTTATTTTGTCTTGCTAAAAAAAATATCATCCAAGTAAATAATGATAAACTTACCTACATATGGCTAGAGTTTTAGTACTTATTTCATTAGTTTCATAAAGGTACTTGAAGTAGTTGTCTAACTAAATGGCATGACCAAACATTCATATATCTCTTCATTAGTCTTAAAATCATTTTTTCATTGACCTTCACAAATGCACATTTTCACTCTCCACGTGTTTTTGGCTCTAGCGCAATTGGTGAAGTTGGTACACCACATTGGTTTAAGATTTTTAATTAAATATATTTCTGATAATTAAGGATGTATTTATTATAATTACTTAAAATGTAAGAATAATTTAATATAAGAGTAATAGATTTAGGGAGGAAATAATTAAAAAGAAAAATATGGATTAAATTACTTTATTGATAGTTAAAAGAAAAATATAGATTAAATTACTTTACTAATAAAGTATTATAATTTATTAAAAAAATTATAAATAAAATGGGTTAGGGGAATATACACATTTAATATAGAAGAATAGAATGAGTGAATTAATGATTCAAAAATTGTAATTAATTAAAGAGGATACATAAAAAAAAAATGTAAAAATGATAAAAGAATAAAAATGGGAGGAGGAAACACTAAATTTATAATGATATAAAATTGATAATGAAATAGGGTAGGAAATAAGAACCATGTTAGGGTAAGAATATGTAAGAAATCAATTGCAAATAAGGGATCATTGGGATATAGTTAATGCGGGAATGAGACAATGAAAAATAACATATAAAACTCAAAAGGATGGAGGAACAAAATTAACCATTGAGATGATGGATGAAGGGTTTACCCCATTAAAATTTATCCCATATAACTTTAATTACCCCATTTTTCACCTAATTACCCTATTACCACTATCGTTTTCTTTCTTTCTTTCTTTTTCTTTTTTCACATGGTTCACAGCCTCGAGAATAGAGGTCAAGGCTCGCTACATCCACAATAATAATTCTAGGGGGGCCACCCAAAGGGGCCTCACCTTATCGTCTCCAATTGGGAACCTAACCCTGAAGGACCCAAAAAGTTGGATTCGTGAGAATTGAATATCTGGCCTCAATATCCAACAGTCTTTGGATTCAGACTCCAACTAACTAAGCTACCCCTCGGGGATGTCCTATTACCACTGTCACTTCAATTATTTCTATATTCCATAATCACTCTAAAATTTATAACCTCTAACTCTTATAACCTTTAAAACATAACCCCAATAAAATAAAAATCCCAATACATATAATTTGTAATAACTAGCAGTTAACTTATTTAAACATGAACATTAACCATTTTAATACTTGATCCTTAACCCCTTATAACTCATGTAATCCTCAAATTTTATAATCCTTGATCTTTAACCTCTAATTCCTAATTACAACCCTTAATTGAACCAGTAATAATAATAATCTATATTATTTAACCACTTAAACATATTTTGATGAAGAACATTGATGCACCTATGTTCAGAAAGCACACTATGGCCCGTGGCATATGATATGTTCACATCTATGGTGCACCATTGCACCATATCTATGTCTTCGCATAAAATAAAAATAAAAACTTGGTGACCAGAAATTACCACAAAACCATCTTTGCTCCTCCTCTAAAATTTGGGTTCCTTCCAAAGAGGAGAGGATCAATTTTTCAATGTATAGTGATAATTCATAAATACAAAGTAATTAATATTGTTAAATTTTTTGATAATTTCCTTATAAAGTTATTAACTATATTAAATTTAATTTCTAAAAAATGAGGCATTATTATTTTTCCATTGTCCGAGGAAGGGAATAGGAAAGTCAAGCATATGAAGTTCGGTTTGCAATTAAATAGATTCACAATTGAATTTCAACAATGTTATAATTGAAACTAATATATTTTGTAAACAAATCCTAAACCCTAGGCACTCTAATCCCTAAACCCTACTCTACCATTGTGTAGAATAGGGCAGATTTGTACATACTTGGGTTCTGTAAGTGTTTCCATCTGATTCAACAACCCAATAGTAATGTCACATCCCTCAATACAACTCAGGAGAGGGGACATTAACTAATTCAGGCTCTCAAAATTTCACCCATAACCATACATATGAATTTATAACATCTAAATGCATGTGCATGTACATAATAAAAATGCACAACATAAAATAAACTCGACCCACACACACACATAGCATGCAAATTTCATGTGTAATTATCATAGGCATAAAAATAAAAACCATTGCACATCAAATATAAAAGAGTACTTATCTTTAAACAAAGAAGATCGAAGCAACTTGTTGTGTAAGAGAGATTTTCCACCCAATCGTAGTCACTATGTCCAGCATATACTCTTTCTGTTGAGAATCCGCCGTGAAGCTAGGCTATGAGGCCACCAGGGCGAAGGAAACACCTACAGGATTCCCTCACTCAGCCCACAACCTATTCTTCTCTCTATGCTTAGCCAAAACCTATACAGAGATCTCAGTCAACCATCACAACCATGACACTTCTTCCAACTTCCCCACACAACACAAGGAAGACATTCCCATTCACTAATCCATAGTTCCCTTAGGGAATCAAACCCTTACTATTCTTACTAGTGTGTGCAGTAAGAACCCAATCCGCTATATGTTGTTAGAGAACCTCTTGTAGCATAAATTATTGCTTCTCAAGCATCCCAAAAGCAGTAGAACTCAATGGGTAAGGGTTCACAGATTTCCCAACCTCTATGCTCACCTACAACCATCTATCCTTTCTTCCAAAATTTATCTCTGTCTCCAAAGTCAAATTTTTGGGTTATACACAGTTTGATAATGGACATGAACAGTAGTAGGAAGACTCTACGTAGTGTAGAAACATGCATGACAAAATTATATATTGAGTGTTGAATCCAAAGAATATGAGATGGTGGTGAAAATATAATTGACATATCTTTTGACCATAGAAGAAAAGGATAGCTAATGACTAAGATAACTGTCACAACCCCCATGCTTCAATAACTACATGAACTAACGTTTCCCACCAACCTCACACATGCATTCAATGATTGGGTTAAATGGTAAAATTGAATTAATTGGCTAATTTAAAGCACATGGAATAATTTGGATGAGTTCTAAGGTTAACAATTGGAAACATAGGATTTAATTTCCCCATAGGACCCCTTTCATCTTCCCCTATGGTGGAATCATGGCTCCTCTAGTTCTCTTTACACAATCATCTTGGACCATTTCTATTAATTTTCAACATAATATTTACATACATTTTGAATTCGCATGATAAACCAATCATATGGTCCAAATAAAATTATATACATCATACATGCTTATTCATTCGGGATTCAGGCCTTGGCCTTGAGCTTTGCACTATGAATCTATAATAGCATAATTACATCATTTATATATATTTTTTATCAAATATATTCCAAGTTAAAACTAGGGGTATTACACCAACCAATAAAAATCTATATAATGGGAATGGCGGATATCATTAAATACCGTGGTCGTTATCAATGAAGTTCTCAGCGTTGGAAGTTGGAATAATGACCGCAGCTCATGATTCTGTCAGCTGCTCATTATCAATCATGAACTCTTGATTTGAGCTTTCTAAATATGGAATAATATCTACTTGGAGCTTCCTAAGGAAGAAATGCAATCTTACATCAAAACTTTTTTATTTTATACAGTGTGCTATAATATAATACATTGTCTCAATGTGTTTGTAATTGATGGACGCACTAATGCATTTAAACACTATATTCATCATTGTGAAACATCCGCTAAACAAATCATAAAAGAAACTATCTGTTATATTTGATAGTAGATAGTTATCTACGTATTTTTCAATATTGTAGACGTCGGTGCACTTAGTATCTCAAGACACAGTATGGCACCAAAAATCTTGTTGCACACTTTAATATGATGTTTTATTTTTCTTGATTGGCCATAACAATGCGTCCTTAAAAACAAAGCCTCGGGGCATTCATTATGTATGGCGCATCGGCTTTGCGTATTTTTTAAAATTTTATGGTGCATTTTAAACTATGACTCATTGATGCTTCTATTAAAAGAAAGCACTGATGTTTGTAAACTAAAAAATAAAATGTTCGACGAATTATTTTCCCGTGAGTTCCAAATGAGTCAGTATTTCATTTTTAATTTAAATCTAAGAGGTATTAAAAAACCTAATCACTAATTCATTATTAAGGAGAAATTTCGAAGGGAGAATTTTGGTAGAGAGTTATCAGAGATGAGTTTGGAGCAACCCTATTATTTTGAAGATCGAAATTTCTAAGTTATGTTGAATCAAACAAGGCCCTTTATAATAGAAATTTCAAGTATGTAAATTGTTACTATTATTTCCATATTTATATTTTCGAGTTGCTTTTTTTGTTTTATGTGGCTACACAATTTTACATTATAGTTTAATTCCCTCGATTGTTTCACAATTAGGATTTTTCAATCTTAGGGGTTTTAGGTTATTTGGTTTTGTAACATTATACATAAGCCATTGGGTGCAATGGGACACTTCTTGGGTCTAATCCGAAATCTTGTCAACCTTGTCTCTTTTTTTATTCTTTAAAAAAACCTTACACAATTTTCTGTGCATTGTATTTGTCTAAGTTCATCAGTGCGTTTATAGTACAAACGCACCGGTGATGTCCGACATATTAATTCAAAAATATATTCTTCCGTTGTTGTTGGTGCATTGTATTTGCTATAACGCACGGTACGTTAATTGTGAAAGCACACCGTTTTGATTTTTGGTCATTTACAGTAAATAAATCACACCGGCAATTGCATTTGCAAAACATTTTTATTATGTTGTGATTAAGAGTGTGTCAACATAGGATCACTGATGCGACCATATATTAGAAGCACCAATGTGTTACATATGTGTGTACACATGGGTATGACCATTTTATTATTATTATTACGAAGATATGCATTTTTTGTATAATATGATTAATAACTTCTTTATTTTATAGTCCAGGTTATTTATTGATATAAAATGAAAGATAAAAGTTTAGTAAACAACAATACTAGTTGACATGATGGGAGCACTTCCGAATTCAAGAAGACGGAAAGTTCTTTATAATTTCCATATCAATTTAATATGTTTGAATTATTTCTAAATTTAATTTAATACGTCTTGGTTAATGTCTCACATGTAGAGCCAAAAAATGAGGAAGCTCAATAAGATTCTTTGCAATCTAATTGCAGAAGAGCATAAAACCTTGCTGGAAAATTTGCAAAGGGGTGAATCAAGTCAATAAAACTGAAATAAATATGAATTTTTTGTTGCATTTTGAGCAATATTGTACTTAAAAATATTCAATAATAAGTTTCAAACAATATAATTCACATATGTTGAATTTTATGTAGGAACTAACAACAACATAAAGGAATGTTGGCGTAAGAAAAAACAAATTATGGATGTAAACGATGATGAATTAATATTTAGCTCGTCTAGAGTGGTGTTGGAAGTTAATGAAAGAGGGAAAAACTTTTATAAAACTAAGAGGGATATAGGCATATTTTACACTTACAGTACAGAAATCGATCTAATGAGTTAAAGAATCAAGTTATATCTAAACTATATAAGACGTTTCCAGAGTAATGGTCAATGAGACCTGTTAGACTTGCAATAGCAAAAACATACAACAACAAAACATAATCATTCAAAAGGTAATATTCTTAAACATATTTTTATAGAATACATATGTACTACTACAAAGCATTCGTTTATGAATATTAATTTTGCTATAATTTTTTATATCAACATAAAATTAGTTTGATATCATTTTACATTTACATGAAGATTTTGAAAATCCCAAAGGATGAATGATGTGATATCCAAAATATGCCAGTAGGGATGTCAAAAAAAGTGTACAAGGAAATGGACATAAGTGCATCACACAAGGAGCCATATCAACAACAATGTGCTTCAAATGTATGAAATAATTGAATTTTTCTATTGTGTACATCTAATTAATTAATTTAGCATTAAATATTAAATTTTAGTTTTTTTTTTGTTGTGGAACCAAAAAAAGAAGAAGGACGCATTCAACGCATAAGACAAAAGACGAGGAGAAAATGGATTGATAGAAAAGTTTGCGAGTATTTGTGATTTCCTTATAAGAACTTAAGATTTATTATTGGTTGTGATCTTTATATTTAATTGTTTTTTACAATAGCCAATCTTTCATGTCTTCAAACATGTGTTAACATACAAAGAAGAGCCATTAGATGAAATGATTCACGTTGGGTTAAGTAAGAGTTGTGAGTATATGTTGGCATATCAAAAATTAATTGTGGAACTTATAAGTATCTATGTTGTTTTATTTTTCTCATTTCATAATTAATGGAACAACACAAATCTTTTATATTAAATCTATGATCTATGACGTGGTATAAAAATTGCAGGAAACAAAGTATGTAGTGGAGCCAACGGAAGAGTTGTTCAGAGAAGGCATGATATTTGGTTTTGAAAAAATGTGTACCATTCATGACTCAATTATTTCTATGGTACGTCGCTTTTCAATTTACATTCATGTATATTATCTATTTTAATTTTCATTATTATCAATAATGTAGGGACACTTAGTACACTTTATTTTTATGTTGTAGATGGAAGTTGAACAAGAGGAAAACAATCAAGGCAATCAACAAAACATTCGGCCAAATAGCTTGAGTGATGCAAGTGGCTCGAGCACTAATAAGAGTTCCAGCAAAGAATGATGATCCATATATTTTAAATGATAATTTGCAAGATGCCAAGATGTTGTATATTTTGAAATAAATGCCTATGATAATTAGACATTTTAATGAATAATGTACTAGACATAGTGTCCCAGTTGAAAGATATGTTACCAATAAGTGTAACAATTAAGTGCATGTTGACATTTTGATTATTGTGGACTTTATGTTGTCCCTTCATTTTGTTGACAAATGGCCTCTTATTGATATATAATAAAATAATGAATTTATTATATTGCATTCTTGAGTGTCGTTAAACGTTAAATTTTAATTAGTTGATTAAATATACAAATGATTAGATAATATTACAATAGATGCAAAAATTTATGATATAATAAATTATTCCAAACATAATATCCAAACACAATAATAAAAAGTCAAATGAATATTACTATAAAAATATATCAATTTCTGATCAATAATATAATTAAATAAAAAATATATCAAATTGATATATTCTAGTGCAATGCCAGTAGTTACAGATCACTAAACAGAATAAAATGTATAGTGCTTTTTATTTCTATGATCGCACCAGTGCATTTATATCATTATAGCACCTATACATTTATGTATTTCAGCACTGACGAGTTTAAGAGATAGTCGCATGCCCCAATGTTTTTTCTATTATTGTGTGCCAGTGCGCTACGGTATATTACCACACTGTAAATTTTAAAAATATAACAAGCATCAACATCCCAGACAACCCTACCGGTGCATTTTCCCTTTGTTGTCGTACCAGTGCTTTGTAATAGATAGAGAGGACCGGTGCTTTTTAATACTAAGAGAGCACTGGTGCTTTTCAATAGTTCATAAGCATTAGTACTAGTTTTAACATAAGGAACCAGTGTGTATATTGTTATATAACATCGGTGTTGTTTAATATGTTGTAAGCATTGGTGCAAGTAATGTTATAAAGCACTAGTTTCTGTTAAATTTTTGTTGTGCACTGGTGTAATGTGTAAAGTCATGCACCGATGCTTAGTGCGCATATGCGTGTCGGTGCTTTTATTGGTTACAAAATCCTTTTATTAGTTGCAAAATCCCCAGTGCATTAGTTATTTGTTAGCACCGATGTGTTTCATCCAATAAAGCATGCCAAAAAAACAAAACTCCACAAAATCCTATGGCTGCCAATTTTTTCTAGTTATAATTCATTTCTGTTAAAAAACTCCACTAAAACATCTGTTACCATTTGCGAAGGTTGTAGCGGAGGTTATTTTGATAATTGTAAACAATCTTGTAACACTAAAAACCTATATAACCTTCACTACAAGGCCTTTTCCTTGTAGTGTTCCTTGCATTTTTTGTTTGTTTAGAAAGATTATGGCTTCCAAAGTAAATTGTTAACCCTATAGCAGTAATGTGGCTTATCTCACTTGAATTAATCCAGAATTCTTGATAATTCATTATTCTCTTGAAAATACATGTTACTATAGATCATTCATAATTTTATTTTATTCTTATAGAAGTGGAAGTATCACTTATCAAATTTTTATCATATGGCCCTATGTGAAATCGTCTTAGTTTTGTTATTACCCTACATAAAGAAGGAATATTAAATGCATAAGAAAAAAATTAATTTGTAAGAAATGAAAATAAATGACATATGATATCTAGGGCACCTGAATTGCTTCATTTTTTGTGAGGGTAAATTTTTAAGCGAGGAATAGTTCCACCTATTTTGTTTATATTTTTTTGAGAATCTCACAATCTTGGTTGTCTTAAAATGGTCCAAAGCCCCTAAGGACAAAGATCCCAGCAATGGGTTGGAACTATGACTTCATCATAGTTCTTGTCAGATTTAAAAATTCTTTTGGTTTGAAATAAGGGGCGATATGAGTCCCCCTTATCCCATGCCAAAATAAATTGTTGTATCAAAAAGAAGCTAAACTTAAAGGTTAAATGGGTATTGGGCCCACCTCCAAGTGGGTCACATGATAACAACTCACCAAATAATAACTTACACATTTGGATTGGTACTTAAAAGGGATATGAAAAACAATAATCATTTAATATGGAATTAGGACTTAATGGCATTGGTTATAGATTTTAATATTCTCTTTTGTATAGTGCTAAGACATTCCAAAACTACTAAACAAAGTCAATTAAGGGAGGTCCATTTTACTACTACAAGCCAATTTTGTGTTTAATGAAATTTAATTACATATGTTAAACTTGTTAGCTTTTGGGGTTATTTTGAAAGTGTCTACACCATGTTTTGGGGTGTTTCATGAGATTTGGGGTGCATCGTGTATGTTAAACCCTCAGATGGTTTGAGATGGATTAACACATGGGAGATGGTATATGATGGATTTTCACTTCAGAATAGCTTGATTAGTGGTTATTTTACATCAATTGGGTGTTGGATTGGCATTCTTCCCTCTAGAAGTGGAATTCTCTTGACTACTTGGTACACATCCTTCATGTTGGCCATGTAGAGAGGTTCACTTACTTGTAGGATGCCCTACTTAGTAGGAGGATAATTGTGCATATTGGAGGAGGGTATTGGGGCCTAAACATCATGTGGTTTCTTGGATTCTTGAATGGATGCTTGGAGTTGGATCGAGGATGTATGGACATCAACAATGTTCATGTAGGGAAAAGTGACCTAGTGGAGCACATGGATTACAAGGAGCGATGGAATCTACGTGGGCTTGTGATAGAGGGGTGTGAACACACCTTATGTAGCTACACACTACTAGGAAAACACATTTTCCATAACCTCTCCAGACAATGTCTCCTTTATCCATGTATAGAAAAGGTTTTTGTGAAACCTCTCCAAAAAATGTCTCTTTCGTCCATTTATAGTGAAGGTGAAAATTCAAAGGTTTTAACATATTTTTTTTTTCATTGCCCTTAAATTGTTATACCTCCCTATTGCACTACACAACCCTATACCTCCCTATTGCACTACACAACCCTATACACAGTGTGCTAAATAGATAGCACAATGCACCGTCATCAAAATACTCCATTTTATTGTTGAAAAAATATGTATAATTTTATATTGCCAAAAAGATAACCGATCTTCAAGCATATAAAAAACTCGATGCGTTATTGTTATAGTAGCATCCCGGTGCATCCACATACACAAAGCATTGACTCGTGTAAAAAAACATGTAATAAAAGTCAATTTTTATTTTAAAAAATAAAAGTAAAAGGACTAGTGCATTTTTTTTGTTCCAAAACGCCATGATAGGGCATATCGCTTTACAAAGCAACAAATAACAAAATTTCAAAAAAAAACTATTACGTTTTAACAATTTATCAGTGTGCCCAAATATAAAAAGTACACAAGGGAGCATGAAATATGCGTAAAGCACTGACTTGCGATACAATATTTAACAATAAAAACTCGGCTTAAAAAAGGATATGGTGTGATTTAATTTACAAAATTCTTCAGTGCATATAGGCATACAGAGTGGATGTGCAAATTAGATTGTGGTGTGCGAAATAAAATGTGGTTTTAACCCTTTATCAGTGTGCCTAGATAATAAAACTGCCCCAAACACCGACTCACAATTAAATTTGTAATAATAAAAAAGTAGTTTTTATTAAAAAATTAAAATAGGATACAATGTGTTTATATGTACAAACAACCCCAAAGAGTACTAAGGTATATAGAGCATCGGATATGAAATCCAATTATCCTACTTGTAACCCTTCATTGGTGTGCCTAAATAGAAAAGATGCATCGATGCTCACATCTATTAATCACACTAAGATAGGATAAAATAATTATAAAAAAATTAACGAAATTTCATTTTTCCATGTATATAGTAGATCACCTAAGCACTGGTGCACCTCCTCTTAGACTCACTGCATCGTCGTCAATGTTGTTTTTTACCATGCTTTTTGAATTTTGGAAAACGGTAAAAAAAAAATTATGTGTTGAGTACGTGGAAACCATGCCTCCTTAGTTCGAAAGAGACAATGTAAACTCTTTATTACCTCCTCATTTACATTTTTATTGGATTAAAAATTAAAACTCGCCTTTAATTTTAATTATTTTCAATATAAAAAAGAAACATGTGGTGCAGTTGATTTCTATAGTTTGCATCGAAAAGACTAATGTGCCTTGTAAATACACATTGCACACTAGTTATTGTTCTTAATGAACTATGTGTTATATATAATGTGAATTAATGTTTTCATGCATTTATTATGAATGCACTGTTAGAGAGTGTGTTGTAATAATGATGGATAGGTAATATATTTTAAAATATCCACATATTAGTGGTGTCATAAATTGTGATTTTACTTTGCATATGATGTGTTATTGTAGTTTATGCATTGTATATGGTGCACACCCGTTTTAACCACACTCTCAGATTTTGGATAAACATTAAAAAATCCAAATATTGTGTGTGATTATTATAAGTGCACTATTACTTTGGTGTGCTTGAGTAATGAAGCATTGATATTCATTATAGAAACCCTGCCACATGTTCAATGTGGTATAGTGTTTATGGAATACTTTCAACAGTGCATCAATTAATTTTATGCACTATTAACATTGTTCGAGTTGATTATATGTGCATCGAGATTTTTGAAAAAACAAAAATCCCAAACAAAGCATAGTGGTATGGACCCAATGATTGTGATGCACGTATGTGTTATAACAAATTTTGTAACTTCCTCTGTGAAATATCGTATACAAGATGGGTAGGGTAAGGGCAGCCACACTAAGTGACCCAGCAGTGCCTCAACCCTTTCAAGTGATGCAAGCGTCACACCAGAAGAGGCTCTCTTCTATTTAGGTCAGGCCATACCTCGGCCAAGGGGGAGACCCTATCTAACCAGTGACGGTTAACTTGTGCAAAAGAAATACATGCCAACATACAAGGATATAAAATATAAAAGCAAGGTGGCCTTGATGAACACACTCTATATCAAGTAGATAAAACTAGAGGGATAGGGAACTTTAGAAAACAAGCTGAGAAGGATTGATAGTAAAATGAAAATGATCATCTATGTGAATATGCTATCCCAATAGAGACAAATTATTGATTAATTCTAGCGTGAATGATGATGCTAGGAAAGACAACCATGTAATGACCAAGTGGGGAAATAACCAATAAATTAGTATGGTCACGGGATAGTGAAACAATATAGTCCTAGCAATCGAAATGGAAGTTGTGGAGATAGATAAGCAAGATGGAGCACACAACCAACATATTGAATACCCCAAAGAAATCAAATGTGGGCAGCCTAAGGAGGGCGCACTTTACCTAAGAGGACCAGTTCTTGGAAGGGTTTAATGAAGTATGAAATTCACATGGTTTGATCCGTAAGGTTGTCACACTATTTCTAACTTGGGTTTGAAAGGAAAATAAATTTTAACGGTTAAAAAAGAAGATGCAAATTTTTGGGGTTTTAGTTATGTTTATTTTTGTTGGCCATGGAATGAGAAATAAAATGGAGAGGGGCCACAAGTTACTTACTTGAAATATGAAGCTTTATGAGGTTATTATCCCCTTTCACCAACTAGAAACTCAAATAGATCACTTCTCTTTTTAAAACAAACTTGCCAAGTTTTGCCAAGTCGCCCTGCCACAACAAATAGAGAAATGTTAGCAAATGCAAAGCAAAATATGAATGAAATAACAAGACAAATAATTGATGCAAGATAAAATAACTATGTCTAGAGAAAACATGACTAAATTTGCAAATTTTAAGCACAAGTATCAAGTCTCTCTTTCAAGCGTTTTAATCAAGCAAAGGGGAGGTTTCCCTCTCCAATCCACTCAACCAAAATGACCTCCCGCAACAAATATTTTCACACAATTGTTGTTTGAACATACAAGACAATATATGGATGATACTAGAGCTCAGAAGATTTCACAATCATACTCCTAAGAATTTTGCACAATACAAGCAAGTTGAGCAATGTCTAAATTCTATTCCTCAAGAGCCAAAAGTCCGTTACATAGATACCAAAATTCTCTTAAATAGAGAAATGTCCAACAAAATCCCTAGCCCAAACTAATGGAGGGTTGATATTTAATCTCATAAATATAAACCAACATACAAAAATGAGTCAGACAAATACATCATGAGCAATGGTTGGTCCCCATCAATGGGTGTGCCCCTCTCAAATAGATACAAGGTACCAAGTAATAGCATAAGAGTGCAAGAGGGGGGTCTCCTATGGGCTATAGTCTCCCTAAGGCACCCCCTTTACAAGGCTAAAATGATGTGCCAAGTGATAATAATATGTTTCCCAAACAAGTGCTCCCCCGTGGACCAAGTGCATCCCCTATAGGAACTAAGATGATGTCTGGGCCCCAACTCCTCATCAAGGCCTCATACTAAGGCCCAAAACTGTAGAATAGTCTCATATCATGCTCTCAAATCACAAATTTCCCCACACTATTCCATTTCAATAAAGTTACTAAGTTAATGGTTATTTGACCAATTTATTTTTTGCTAGTGTAATTTGTTGAAGTTGTAATTGGAAACAAAATTGTCACTTCCCTTTCCTGGATGCCAAACCAACTATTCCAATGAATTTGTAAACCCCATAATCACTAATGGTGGTCACAAGAACCACTCAGATCCATTAAATATGCTTAGTATAGGTCAATCCATTCCAAAATAATAAAAATATGACCCTTATAACCAATAATAAATACAAATCTCACCAACCAGTTCACATCATTGTTAAATAAAGCATGGAATCATGTAAGGGGTCCATGCATACTCTAAAAACCAAAAATCACACGTTCGGATCCAAACTTCTCGAGACCCCATTTTTGGCTTGGTCAAACTAGTTTGACCAAGTCAAGCTAGTTAAATAATGTTATAAATGAAGTTGTGAAGACCTAAAAACAAAAGGGGATGCCATGATGTTCCCTTATTTATGTTAGTAAACCAACTACAACACTAAGTAACAAGCTGCAATGATCCATCAATAAAGCATAAAGGAAACTAGGCTTAAATTAGAGCAGAATTGATACCTTTTCATGAAGCCTCCAATGTATGCACACTTACAATCTTGGTCATATTTCTAGCAATGGGTGAGGTGACCAAACAAGGAAAAAGGTAAGGGGACTACTTTTACCTTGATGTTGGGATCCTTTAGACAAATAGGGGAAAGAAGGGGCCACAGTGACTTAAGCATGCTAAAGAACAATAGGGAATGGGATTGTCTCACAAATGAGAAAGAATTCTTAGGAAAATACCACAAGACTCTATTAGAGTTCTCTACGGCTAACATCCAAGCTTTCCTGAAGCTTCATGAGGATATTTTCTAGAACCCCTGTGATGAATTCACAGGTGACTGTATTGTGGGGAGGTTCCAAGGGACACTTACAATTAGTTGTCCCTGGTTTATATCATGTCCCAAACCTTTAGGATCCATGAAGTATAATCATTACATTTATTTCATTCTCATGTGGCCAAGCAGTCATTTAGATTTTGTATTTGGTACTCATCTGCTTGGCCTTATTCACTTTAATTTCACATTATCCTTTTTTGCTTGATTTAACTTTTTTTAACCCTTTTGGCTTGAATTTCACTTTCTTTAAATACAACATGATACACATATGTATAATGTAATGATGGTATTAGCATATTGGTTCGAGGCCTAATGGGATGACACCTTGTGGAAATAAAAACTCTACCCTCCACTACAACATTAGGGGCAACTGACGAGGAAGTAGATCCACAGTTGAAGCTACACTCCCACACACTCCAAAGATGAGACACAAATAACATGGGGTATAATATACATAGGGGTGGAATGGAGAGCTCCTCTAGATCACATATCTTAGTACAAATAAAGGTAAGGATCCAATATGAATGGGTCAGATGGGTGATAGTCTAAGGTGATGCCAAAGCTAACATAATAGGGTAAAGATGAAAAAATTCTATACCATAGATGGGGAAGGAACCAGTGTGCATACATTGGATCCTTGCAATCAAGGCATCATGACCAATCAAAAAGTCATCCTATGCAAATAACAAAAAGGAAAAGGATCACATAGCTTGTCACCCAAAGTCAAGTCAAATTACTAATATAAATAAAGGATACAAAAACATGGCATCAATGAGAAAATACCATATACCTCTTATTTTGCCTAAATCTAGATGGTGATAATTGACATTGATGGGAAATGGAAGAACCAATACTGATCTTTGTTTATATCGAAGGGAACCATGACCCAACAACCTCATCTCTATGGGGTAAATGTGGGAACAACTGTGACAAGAGAGTTTGGAGTATGTACTGAGTGATTTCTACATCTAGGACACACTATTCATGATGATTGTCTCATATCTCTGCTCATACTCACGTAAGGACAGGCTCTATGCTCTGGTACTAGATTTGTATCATGGTGGCTCTAGCTAACATGGATGTGATAACATTATGTATTATAATGGCATTTTGATTGTCAATGCATTGTAATAAAAATGTACCAATGTTTGTTACAACATCCCACCACAATTTCAACGTGGTGTAGTAATATGGTGCATTGGCTTCAATGCGTTCATTATTTTACACATCATGCACCATGAGTTATGTATTGATCCACACCATTAACAATGCGTTACTATTTTAAAGGCACGTCTAAACATTTTTCGAGGTTGACACCATAATGTTGTTTGTTTGTTTTTTGTTTTTTTAAACAAATCCATAACGTCGACTTTAATTTCATGTGTGTTTCAGTTAAGTATACACTTTGACTCTTTCTCCAATTAATTTTCTATATATTTATATATGTTTCTAGTTGACTATACATTTATTGTATTTTCTAAAAACAATTCCATGACCTCCCAATATATATGCAAATATATATTGTTAGCTAAGTCAATCCGTATAGAAGGGAAGAATTAAAATTACTACTTCTCTTAAAATAATTCTAAGAATGCATAATGTAAAAAAAAATTGTGTAATTTAATGCCTTGATAAAGTCATTTAAGGGATGCATAATATCGAATAAAGAACTAAGTAATTCAGTTCTAAGTTAAGTAATTCGAAGAGTGCATACCATCAAATAATGGAATAATATAATTATAATCTATGTAATTCCTAACATGTCAACATAACTGTAAGATTCTCCTAATATCTAGTCATTCGAATGAATGCATATTTATAAACTATGTAATTCAATAAGTAGTTGACAGAATACATTATTATTGAACTTATATTTAAATGTTGCACTAATCTGTAGTTATCCCATTATTATACGGATATTAACCATTTTCTTAACTAACTCGAATCATTTGGTCGTTGATTTCAACTTAATTGCCCTACCTATCTTTAGGTTAAGAGTCAGATAAATTGCAGATATTTGTCAGACCATACTGTAAATGTGAGTAAATGGGAAAAATTTGTAAGCTCCTATAAGGTTTGTATTTAAATTTCTTCTTGGAAATGTAAATACCTTTTTTAAGGGAAAAAAAGAAACACCTTACACATTAAATTTACTTTCAAGCAACTAAAATGGTTTAAAAATCATAAAAAATACTCTTATCTATAGCTTTACAAAAATTTCTTTGTAATCTTTGATGAAAGATTTAGATGAAATATATCAATATTTAGTAATGGTAAACATTTTTTTTTCTCGGGAACTATGTTCTATCTTTTAAAAGCATCTCGACGTTCTAATCCCTCCTATGGGACCATCCTTAAGAAACAATTAAGCTCAAAGTTTCAACCAATTAACGAATCCATATCAATATTAATACCCATTCATTTTAAAATATTCATCTCTATGTGGATTGAGCATGGTGCTTTCTCTAAAGAGAAACTACATTAAAGCTAATTATAGTGTTTTTTTAACGAAGAGTTATGAATTATAAATAATATAAATTACAACACTTTATTGAAATATGTCTTTAAAATCTCGAAAAACACATAAACTTATAGTTAATTATAGTTAGAATAATTTGACTTAATTATAATTTATACGATAATACAACATATAACACTAGCCATATGAATCTCCTAAGACACATAATGATATCCATAATAAATGTATAACTACAACCTCCATAAATTTTTATCTCTAACACGTAATCCTTTTGAACTCTTACTTTTAACTGATACATCCCCTCATCTTCAAAACTCTTAATGCAAATATTAAGAACCATTATAACCATAACTATTACTTTGTGTAATATTTAATTATATAACATGTTTCCACTACAACTTATAACCTCTATTAGTACCACCCCTAACCTCCATAATTCATAATTGCTATAACCATTATCACCCTTAATTGCTAAAATCCTAACAACTATAACTATTAACAGTTCAAAATGCTAATACCTAACCATTAAAGCTCATTAATTACTATAATCACCAACTCCTTTAACTACAAACATCTAATATGACCCAATAAATTTTAACACTTATAACCTTTATAACCCTAAACACTATAAATTCTATAACATTTTTCCTTATAATCCATAAAATTGTATTTAAATGTCTTTAAGATATCAAAAATCACATAACCTTATAGTTAATTATAGTTAGATTAATTAACATAATTATAATGTATATTATAATAAAGCACATAATGATATTCATAAGAAAATGTATAACTAGCATCTCCATAAAATTATATCCCTAACACACAATCCTTTTGAAACTTATATACCGCTTCTTGTAAAATTAGGTTGGAGGAAAAAATAAATTACATAACCCCCCTAGTTTGGTGTGAAATTCAAATGTTGATCAACCATAGTACAATAACATTTTCCAAAGAAATATGGAACAAATGTCACCATCAAAGTAATCAAACTTAGGTATAATAATACTCCTAGGATAAGTCTAAAACAATGTCACCTCCAATATACTAACAGACATGATACAATAAACAAGCACTTAAGCACAACTGCCACCATTAGACTGATCAAACTCAAGTACAACAATACTTCCATAAGAAGTTCAAACAACTGCCACTAATAAGATCCTTCACATGATCAACTAAAAAACCATTGAAATAACGTGTGCATATTGTTAATAATTAGGGGCATATGCAAAATCAAAGGACAAAATTTCGAAAGGAATTTCCACAATTTTCTTGTCAAAACAACCCTACTGAATTAGTTGACTAGACAAACAATACACAATTTTATCAATAATAGTGAGCAGATCACCCTAAAAAAAATCCAATAAAAAAATCATTCAATCTCAACAATCGACTAACGACTCAATTTGGGTTTACATAGCATCAATTCCTCCCCCCCCAAAAAAACACGTCTAAGGAAAAAATAACATAAAACAAATATCTCAAACAAAACTCGGTCAACCAATATTTCCAGTTGATCCTCAGTTGACTACATCAATGGTATGAAAGAGGAGCATTGTACCGTTAAATAATCAAATAAATACATATGTGCAAGAAGTCCTCAAACATCGATTCAAATGAGTCCATGAACATTCATCAATCCAACCACAATCGATTCTAGTAGTTGGTATTGGTCCATGGTTCTATCTTTCATGTATTTTCTACATGGTTTTGAAATCATAACTGCTATCTTTCAAAGAACATTGATTCTAGGGAAAATTCCTCATATTCTTATGATGAGGATGCTGATATGGCAATGATTTATGTTCTAAGTGAACAGAGGATATAGGATTAGGTTTTGGTTCACTACTTAAGGTAAAACAATCCTACATATCAACAACAATGTCATCCGCAATAACATTTTCAAATTTTGGCATGATAGGAACATCCAAATCATCATTCTAGTTAACATAAACAATGGTGGGTTTCTCTTATATCAACTTATTTTGAACTCCTTTTGTAAAAAAATCAAACTTTCCTGGTGTCAGAAAGGACAAGTGTATCTAGTGAGGAAAAAATATCATATCCAAGACCTATTCTAGGTGACTTCATATCATGGGTAATTGGGATGGATTCTTAGCAGTTGGGACCCAATAATAGTAGTGTCTTTCTCAAAACTAGGAGAAATAAAGGATAAGAAAGTGTACAAACATAAACATCATATTTTTTACAAAAAAATGGGATAAAAGTAAGGACATCAAAGGTATAAGAAGAAACCAATGAGTATGGAAGCTCAACATCAACAATGTTATTCTTTTCATTTTTCAATCAATGGATTTCTAACTCGAGGTTTAGTTTGAAATATTTCTATCCATTAATAGTTTCATATTTCTCAGTTAGCTGCAACAAAAAAAATCATATTATTGTTTCAAATTATGATATTGATCAATGATCCTATTATTGTCTGCTTGAAGAGGAACAACTTCTTCTTGAAGTTCATCAATAAATGTCGTAAATAGGCACCTCATTTTCTAGTTGGTAATTGGTGTCTTCCAATCTACTATTTTTTGTTTTCAAGGCAGGCATTTATGTATGAGAGAGAGTTTTAACTCTCATCTCCAAATATTTAACTAAATATTACTTATCTTCAAGTTAATCCATAAGGTTATGGAATATGGTTTCCATAGTGTTTTCCAAGATAGAAATCCTCATGGATTTCTAATTAATCCTCCATAAAAGAACAATTAAAAAGAGAAACTTCATCCTCTAACTAGGTATGAGATATCTCCAATTAATTTTCCAGTCTTCCATTTTTAGCCTACAATAGAACAACAACAATTTTCAATTCATTCACTTATTCATGAAGTTGATCATGAGATTCTTGCAAGGAAATATACTTGGAAAGACAAGGACCTAACTACCAACAACAATGAAATGCAAATCCTTTAAGATTGGGGAATCACTACCATCCCTGACTACATTGGACCTACCAACACTGAGAAAATCAAAGTGAACTCTCCGAACCAATGGATCCCCCCCCCCTTGGCACTTACAAGCTCAACTTCGATGGGGCCTCCAAAGGAAATCTGGGCCCTGCAGGTTTTTGTGATGCCATTAAAAACAATGAAGGAGAAATTCAGGGATTCTTCTGGAGATCTCTCGAAATCTCCACCAATGATGCGGCTGAGTTGGAAGGATTACTGGTTGGACTCATTTGGGCTCTTGACAAGAATTGGATCCCTCTCATCCTGGAAGGCGACTCTCTTCTAATCACCAATATGGCCATAAGACTCCAGTCAGGCTCAACTGGTAGTAAGGTGGCCATCAATTAGAGGAAGGAAAGAAAACTCAAAACTTTAAGCACCATACTCATGGAGAACCCAGCGATCATCTTCCAACACGTCAGAAGAAAATAAAAAAATTTAGTGGACTCTATTGTTCATATGGGAGTCACCTAGAAAATCTGCAATCCCCTACTCTTGTTGGGATGACAACATCAATCTTTATGACAAGGAAAACTGGAAACAGATTGCTATATAAGACCACAATATCTGAGATGTGGGTGTGCATGAGAGTGAGGACGCCTGCCACATAAGAGAGAGGGCACGTGTCAATGTAAGTGGTTTCCCCTTCCCTCCACACCTCCATGCTTAAATCCTATGTTGCGTCCTTTGGCTGTGTTGAAAGACCTCCCTCATGCTGCATCCATCGATGCATTCGTCATGGCGTCCATTGCTTTGTCTTTCTACCTATAGACTAATCCTTAAATAAGTGCTCGGTGTCCTCGGGTTGTGCTGAAAGACCTCCCTCGTGCTGCTCATCTGATTCGTAGCAGATTCTCCATGGCTCACATTACTCCATCTCTGCACCAACCAACCCATTATGAACTTTGCGACATGTTGCACTATGCTTGGCTTGGATTCCATTGGATACTTCGTCAAAATGGATTTGGCTATAAAAATCGTGACCCAGATATCCACAATCCGGATTGCAGACAGTAAGTTAACACTCATTCGCAAGGATCATATGCAGGAGCTCCATTGTCTGGGTTCTATCATCGAGTTTTCACTACAACAGGGTTTGGTTGCCCAAGTCTTCACTACACCGGTTTTATCACTTGTCCTCATTACGAGCCGCTTCACTTACGCCTTTTGCATTGTGATCCCTTCTTGAAAAATGCTTTGGACATCAATAGCCTCGCCTGGCTTTCACCCTCCTCGTCGACAATGTCTTCTACTGGAAAAGGTGTGAAAGAGGCAAATTGGGAGGGTCTCTTTTGGGAGGAAACTCCTAAACACATTCACAATTCCATCACAGCCATGGAGGATGGGATTTATGGGGAATTCAAGCTCAGGCTTGGGCCTAAAGTCACCATCTCTAATTATTTGAGGCTGAAATTCATTTTGGCAAGGGAAATGAGCGAGCGTGAAATCTATGGGGACTATGTGAACCCCATTGTCATCACCTTCAAGGAGGATGTTGAGCAAGGTCTGGTCCATATGACAAATATCATGCAACTCTTATAACCTCCCTTCCAATGGACCAACAAGGACACCAAATAAGCCGGCACCAGCAAGGCCATTGAGGATGAAGTTGAATCCTCCAGGAAGATCTAGCATCCCTTCCTAGATTTTTTGTTTTTGTTCTTTTTATGATCTTTCTCGACCCTTCTTTATTCTTTAAACTCTTTAGTTGTACAAAGCTATCAATGTATAAAGGTTGGGCAGTAGTAGCAATGGTTAGATATTCGATCTAGACCCTTTTGCACACCTCTCTCATGTGGTTCCATGACCATTGCCTAACTCCATGCTTCTAGATTCAGCCACGAATATATATCTATATTTTTTTCACTATGCAATAGAAGGAACGTCTCTTACTGATAAAAAATAATAATAATATGGTGCACCGAAAAAAACTCAAGTGGAAAAAAACTATATTTCACAACCAGTGCATTAAATAATCTATATCATACTAGGGCATATGTTGCAATAGGGTTAAAAATTTTAATTCCAAATTTTATAATGGTGTGTTTTAAAGTATGGACCGCAGTAGTGCATGATTAAAACATATGCACTGTGTTAGGGAAAAAAAGTGAAAAAAAACACCAATTATATTTTATTTTACAATTATCTTTCTAGTGTGGTTTACGTTATATACAGCACTGGTGTGTCCACAATAGGGTTTTATAAAAAAAATTACCACACAGTAAAAGTCATTTTTAACTTCTACAATGCTTCTAATCCCTACAACACTGGTGTCATACATCACCCCTTTAGACGTCCTAGTATTCGTGTTGCATCCCATTGGCTCCTAGATACAGTTTGAATTTTGCCAAATGGTGAGAAAATTTTCAAATTTTCCATACATTGCTACAATTCCTCCCCTACGAACTAGAGTCCAAGTAAATTGATTATTCCCTCAAAATTTAATTTTTTGGTGGATTAATTTTTAAAAATCACCCTTAAATTACCATATTTTAAAAATTAAAAAATAAAAAATTCGCACAGTGCCTTTGATCCGCTTGGATCGCACTGTGGGACAATGCAAACTGTAATTTTTACATGGTGCATTGCTAACGGTGTGAGCCAAATGAAAAAAAAGAGCCCCACTATGACGTTGTGATATTATTTTTGTAGCGCTCCAAATGCCTTAATTAAAATCCATTAATGTAAACCTATGTGTATATCAAATAAACTGCATCGCCAAATTGGTGCTTTCACTGGAGAGGAGGTTAGACGCCTCCCATTGTCTGATGGGTACCACATTATTTTCCCTCTTTTATTTTATGTAGATTATTTAGTGCAATCACCTAGATGCATTAGGTGGTCCACCATTTGTTTACGACAATTTTGTTTTGCTCTGGATCAATGCCATGTAGTTTTCGATGAGAGGGCCAACTTCCCTTTTTCTTTGGATCTTTTATCTTTAGTTTTTTAGAGGATTATGGCCGTGAGGCCATAATTTGACCATCACCCCCTTAGGAAACCGAATAAGGTGTGTATTCTAATTTGGGGGAAGATGATGCCCAAGAGGGGGTAGTCGTAGTTCTTAGCACGAATTATAGCAAATGTGTTGGAGATGCTCGTTAGCAAGGAGAGCCATGCATTAGACCTCCTACCATATCCAATACGTTGGGTTGGACTGGATAGTATGTCCCAACATATTTTCACACAAGATGAGCCAACGTATGAGAGAGGTAATATTAGCGTTATATTTAAATTAATATAATTGCAACATTTTATTGTCTTATTCAATGCAATTGAAATATATTCTAATATTTTCATTAAATTGTTTTATTATTAATTTTATTAATGAAATTGTCTAATTATATTTGTTGTGTACTTATATATATTTTTTATATATTGGTACGTTTGATCAAGACTAGGTTCCTCCTTCCGTTTAGGAGGATGATGTGGATATGCAAGATGATGAGGTTCCTGCATTGCCCAGACCTGACATATCGCATAGGCCGGATCAGAGGTACTACCAGGATATTTCAAACAGGTTAACCAGACTATTATTTGGATGAGGATTCCATCCAACGCTAGCCATAAATATCATGCAAGACCCTAATATCGTGGAGATATGGAGTATGCTACCACATTATATGAGATTGTTGATGTAGTACATAGTATGTAGTCGGCATACCCATGTTTTTAGACTCCTGGAGGCATGAGGTTCAGTCGACATCATTTGATAAAGATGTCATTGATCTTTATTCTTGTTCATCACCTCATCCTTCTCATTTATATGACGCGGGAGTGCCTTCATCGCATGCTCCACCTCCTCCGCCACCTATACTTCACCATGATGCAGGTGTGTCATCATCTTATGCTCCACCACCTCTACCTCATCATGATGTAGGCATGTCATCATCTCATGCTCCACCTCTTCCTCGCCATGACGTGGGATCATCGCCATCTAATGCTCCTCCTCCTCCTCCTTTTCCTCACCATGATCGCAATCGACCATTATTTATTCCTTCACACCTAGTCAAACCACCACCATCTATGATCCATCCACTCATCCTACCAACCACTCCATCTCCTACTCCACTCACCACATATGTAGATAGGATGGTTGCAGTGGGTGATATTCGTCTTGATGGAGATATTTAGGATGTTCTCCTACCTACTTTTCTCCTAATAGAGGTCTTGATGCCTTTGCTAGTGGAGAGATATCTTATAACAGTTACTAGATTGGATATGTATATTTAGCATATATAATGAGATGTTTAACACACACACACACACACTACATTTTGATGCATGTTGATGTCGGTGCTCATGTTGATGTTAATTTATAAATGTTGATGGTGATGTGTATGTTAGCCCGGGTTAGATATGTTTTCTAGGTGTGTGTGATAGATTCATTGTATTTTAGATTTGTGTGTGATGGGTATGTTACATAATTTAGCTAATTGTATACTTTTGTCAATTTTTATTACTAGATCTGTGTGTTAGATGATGTTTAAATCTGTTAAATGTGAAATATGTTAGGTGTTCGTAGATATAATTGTTCACATGTGTATGTTAGGTGATGTTTTATATGTATGATAGATTATGTTAGCTATTTTTTGTGTTTGTGAAATGGTGCTTATGTTTGATAGGTGATGATATATGTGTATGATGTTGGGTGATGTTTGTAGTACTTGTGTGATGGTTATGTTAGATGATGTTATGATGATGACAATAACACATTGCATGATGTCAGGTGACGGTGGAAATGGCCCTTTGATATGATGATCACATTGTAATATTCATTTTTATTGTTATATATGGATTTACTTTTTGTGTATTCAATGGACTGTCAAATATTTATTTTATGATTTATATCTTATGTTTATGATCATGTATATTGTTTATGTTGATGAGTATGATTCATGTGTGTGATGCAATTTTTTTTATTTGTTCATGTATCTATGTTAAAGTCATTTATTTTTAATATAATTATAATTGCAAATTGTACATAAGCACAACTGTAATTGAAAGTTACCATTTAAAGTATGATTAAAAGTTACAATCATTATTGCAATTTGAGAACTGCAAATTACAAGAATAGTTACAATAAGAAATTACTAATTAGATTTACAAGGTACAAATTACAAATTCAACACTCATAACTACAAAAAAGTATTTTACCACTATAATTACAATTTACAGTCATTATTACAATTTGTGGGATACAAATTGGTTCCCATAAAAACAAATAAAATAATTATAAAGGCAAATCTAAACTATCATAGATAATTATCATAGGCATAAAAATAAAAACCATTGCACATCAAGTATAAAAGAGTACTTATCTTTAAACAAAGAAGATCCAAGCAACTTGTTTTGTAAGAGATATTTTCCACCCAATCGTAGTCACTTTGTCCAGCATATACTCTTTTTGTTGAGAATCCACCCTGAAGCTGGGCTATGAGGCCACCTAGGTGAAAGAAACACCTACAGGATTCCCTCACTTAGCCCACAACCAATTCTTCTCTCTATGCTTAGCCAAAACCTATACAGATATCTCAGTCAACCATCACAACCATGAAACTCCTTCCAACTTCCCCACACAACACAAGGAAGACATTCCCCTTCACTGATCCATAGTTCCCTTAGGGAATCAAACCCTTACAGTTCTTACTAGTGTGTGCAGTAAGAACCCAATGCACTATATGTTGTTAGAGAACCTCTTGTAGAAAAAATTATGGCTTCTCAAGCATCCCAAAAGTAGTAGAACTCAATGGGTAAGGGTTAATAACTTTCCCAACCTCTATGCTCACCTACAACCATCTATCCTTTCTTCCAAAATTTATCTCTATCTCCAAATTCGAATTTTTGGGTTATACACAGTTTGATAATGGACATGAATAGCAGTAGGAAGACTCTACATAGTGTAGAAACATGCATGACACAATTATATATTGAGTGTTGAATCCAAAGAATATGAGATGATGGTGAAAATATAACTGACCTATCTTTTGACCATAGAAGAAAAGGATAGCTGATGAATAAGATAACTGTCACAACCCCCATGCTTCAATAACTACATGAACTAACGTTTCCCACCAACCTCACACATGCATTCAATGATTGGGTTAAATGGTAAAATTGAATTAATTGGCTAATTTAAAGCACATGGAATAATTTGGATGATTTCTACGGTTAACACTTCGAAACATAGGATTTAATTTCCCCATAGGCCCCCTTTCATCTTCCCCTATGGTGGAATCATGGCTCCTCTAGTTCTCTTTACACAATTATCTTGGACCATTTCTATTAATTTTCAACATAATATTTACATACATTTTGAATTGGCATGATAAACCAATCATATGGTCCAAATAAAATTATATACATCATACATGCTTATCCATTCGCGATTCAGGCCTTGGCCTTGAGCTATGCACTATGAATCTATAATAGCATAATTACATCATTTATATAATTTTTTATCAAATATATTCCAAGTCAAAACTAGGGGTATTACCCCNAGGCCTTGGCCTTGAGCTATGCACTATGAATCTATAATAGCATAATTACATCATTTATATAATTTTTTATCAAATATATTCCAAGTCAAAACTAGGGGTATTACACCAGCCAATAAAATTCTATATAATGGGAATGGCTGATATCATTAAATACCGTGGTCGTTATCAATGAAGTTCTCAGCATTGGAAGTTGGAATAATGACCACAGCTCATGATTCTGTCAGCTGCTCATTATCAATCATGAACTCTTGATTTGAGCTTTCTAAATATGGAATAATATCTACCTGGAGCTTCCCAAAGAAGAAATGCAATCTTACAACAACACTTTTTTATTTTATATAGTGTTCTATAATATAATACATTGTCTCAATGTGTTTGTAATTGATGGATGCACTAATGCATTTAAACACTATATGCATCATTGTGAAACATCCTCTAAACAAATCATAAAAGAAACTATTTGTTATATTTGATATTAGATAGTTATCTACGTATTTTTCAATATTGTAGACGTCGATGCACTTAGTATCTCAAGACGCAGTGTGGCACCAAAAATCGTGTTGCACACTTTAATATGATGTTTTATTTTTCTTGAGTTGCCATAACAATGTGTCCTTAAAAACAAAGCCCCGGGGCGTTCATTATTTATGGCGCATCGGCATTGCGTATTTTAAAAAACAATTATGGTGCATTTTAAACTATGACACATTGATGCTTCTATTAAAAGAAAGAACTGATGTTTGTAATCTAAAAAATAAAACGTTGGACGAATTATTTTCCCGTGAGTTCAAAATGAATTGGTATTTGATTTTTAATTTAAATCTACAAGGTATCAAAAAACCTAATCACTAATTCATTATTTAGGCGAAATTTCGAAGGGAGAATTTTGGTAGAGAGTTATCAAAGATGAGTTTGGAGCAACCCTATTATTTTGAAGATCGAAATTTCTAAGTTATGTTGAATCAAACAAAGCCCTTCATAATAGAAATTTCAAGTATGTAAATTGTTACTATTATTTCCATATTTATATTTTCGAGTTGCTTTTTTAGTTTTATGTGGCTACACAATTTTACATTATAGTTTAAATCCCTCAATTGTTTCACAATTAGGATTTTTATTCTTAGGGGTTTTAGGTTATTTGGTTTTGTAATATTATACATAAGCCATTGGGTGCGATGGGACACTTCTTGGGTCTAATCCGAAATCTTGTCAACCTTGTCTCTTTTTTTATTCTTTAAAAAAACCTTACACAATTTTCGGTGCATTGTATTTGTCTAAGTTCATCGATGCGTTTATAGTACAAATGCACCGGTGATGTCCAACATATTAATTCAAAAAAATATTCTTTCGTTGTTGTTGGTGCATTGTATTTGCTATAACGCCTGGTACGTTAATTGTGAAAGCACACCGTTTTGATGTTTGGTCATTTACAATAAATAAATCACATCGACAATTGCGTTTGCAAAACATTTTTATTATGTTGTGATTAAGAGTGTGTCAAGATAGTATCACTGATGTGACCATATATTAGAAGCACCAATGTGTTTCATATGTGTAAACACATGGGTATGACCATATTATTATTATTATTATTACGAAGATATGCATTTTTTGTATAATATACTTAATAACTTCTTTATCTTATAGTCCAGGTTATTTATTGATATAAAATGAAAAATAAAAGTTCAGTAAACAAAAATTCTAGTTGACATGATGGAAGCACTTCTGAATTCAGGAAGATGGCAAGTTCCTTATAATTTCCATATCAATTTAATATGTTTGAATTATTTCTAAATTTAATTTAATACGTCTTGGTTAATGTCTAACATGTAGAGCCAAAAAATGAGGAAGCTCGATAAGATTCTTTGCAATCTAATTGCAGAAGAGCGTAAAACCTTGCTAAAAAATTTGCAGAGGGATGAATCAAGTCAATAAAAAGGAAATAAATATGAATTTTTTGTTGCATTTTGAGTAATATTGTACTTAAAAATATTCAATAATAAGTTTCAAACAATATAATTCACATATGTTGAATTTTATGTAGGGACTAACAACAACATAAAGGAATGTTGGCATAAGAAAAAACAAATTATGGATGTAAACGATGATGAATTTGTGTTTAGCTCGTCTAGAGTGGTGTTGGAAGTTAATGAAAGAGTGAACAACTTTTATAGAACTAAGAGGGATATAGGCATATTTTACACTTACAGTACAGAAATCGATCTAATGAGTTAAAGAATCAAGTTATATCTAAACTATATAAGACGTTTCCAGAGTAAATTTCAATGAGACATGTTAGACTTGCAATAGCAAAAACATACAACAACAAAACATAATAATTCAAAAAGTAATATTCTTAAACATATTTTTATAGAATACATATGTACTACTACAAAGCATTCGTTTATGAATATTAATTTTGCTGTAATTTTTTTATATCAACATAAAATTAGTTTGATATCATTTTACAGTTACATGAAGATTTTGAAAATCCCAAAGGATGAATGATGTGATATCCAAAATATGCCAGTAGGGATGTCAAAATAAGTGTACAAGGAAAAGGACATAAGTGCATCACACAAGGAACCATATCAACAACAATGTGCTTCAAATGTATGAAATAATTGAATTTTTCTATTGTGTACATCTAATTAACTAATTTAGCATTAAATATTAAATTTGAGTTTTTGTTTTGTTGCGAAACCAAAAAAAGAAGAAGGACGCATTCAACACATAAGCCAAAAGACAAGGAGAAAATGGATTGATAGCAAAGTTTGTGAGTATTTGTGATTTCCTTATAAGAACTTAAGATTTATTATTGGTTGTGATCTTTATATTTAAATTTTTTTTACAATGGCCAATCTTTCATGTCTTCAAACATGTGTTAACATACAAAGAAGAGCCATTAGATGAATTGATTGACATTGGGTTAAGTAAGAGTTGTGAGTATATGTTGGCGTATCAAAAATTAATTGTGAAACTTATAAGTATCTATGTTGTTTTATATTTCTCATTTCATAATTAATGGAACAACACAAATCTTTTATATTAAATCTATGATTTGTGACGGGGTATAGAACTTGCAGGAAATGAAGTATGTAGTGGAGCCAACAGAAGAGTTGTTGAGATAAGGCATAATTTTTGGTTTTGAAAAAATGTGTACCATTCATGACTCAATTATTTCTATGGTACGTCGCTTTTCAATTTACATTCATGTATATTATCTATTTAATTTTCATTATCATCAATAATGTAGGGACACTTAGTACACTTTATTTTTATGTTTGTAGATGGAAGTTGACCAAGAGGAAAACAATCGAGGCAATCAACAAAATATTCGGCCAAATAGCCTGAGTGATGCAAGTGGCTCGAGCACTAATAACAATTCCAGCAAAGAATGATGATCCATATATTTTGGATGTTAATTTGCAAGATGCCAATATGTTGTATATTTTGAAATAAATGTCTATGATAATTAGACATTTTAATGAATAATGTACTAGACATAGTGTCCCAATTGAAAGATATGTTACCAATAAGTGTAACAATTAAGTGCATGTTGACATTTTGATTATTGTGGACTTTATGTTGTCCCTTCATTTTGTTGACAAATGGCCTCTTATTTATATATAATAAAATAATGAATTTATTATATTGCATTCTCGAGTGTCATTAAACGTTAAACTTTAAATAGTTGATTAAATATACAAATGATTAGATAATATTACAATAGATGCAAAAATTTATGATATAATAAATTATTCCAAACATCATATCCAAATGCAATAATAAAAAGTCAAATGAATATTACTATAAAAATATATCAATTTCTGATCAATAATACAATTAAATAAAATATATATCAAATTGATATATTCTAGTGCAATGTTAGTAGTTACAGATCACTAAATAGAATAAAATGTATAGTGATTTTTATTTTTATGATCGCACCAGTGCATTTATATCATTATAGCACCTATACATTTATGTATTTTCAGCACCGACGAGTTTAAGAGATAGCCACATGCCCCAATGTTTTTTCTATTATTGTGTGCTGGAGCGCTACAGTATATTACCACACTGTAAATTTTAAAAATATAACAAGCATCAACATCCCAGACAACCCTACCGATGCATTTTCCTTTAGTTGCCATACCGGTGCTTTGTAATAGATAGAGAGGACCGATGCTTTTTAATACTAAGAGAGCACTGGTGCTTTTCAATAGTTCATAAGCATTAGTACTAGTTTTAACATAAGGAACCAGTTTGTATATTGTTATATAACATCGGTGTTGTTTAATAGGTTGTAAGCATTGGTGCAAAGAATGTTATAAAGAACTGGTTTCTGTTAAAATTTTGTTGTGCACTGGTGTAATGTGTAATGTCATACACCGATGCTTAGTGTGCATATGCACATCGGTGCTTTTATTGGTTGCAAAATCCCCAGTGCGTTAGGTATGTGTTAGCACCGATGTGTTTCATCCAATAAAGCATGCCAAAAGAAAACTCCAGAAAATCCTATGGCTGCCAATTTTTTCTAGTTATAATTCATTTCTGTAAAAAAACTCCACTAAAACATCTGTTACCATTTGCAGAGGTTGTAGCGGAGGTTATTTTGATAATTGTAAACAATCTCGTAACACTACAAACCTCTATAACCTTCGCTACAAGGCCTTTGTAGTGTTCCTTGCATTTTTGGTTTGTTTAGAAAGATTATGGCTTCCAAAGTAAATCGTTAACCTATAGGAGTAATGTGGCTTATCTCACTTGAATTAATCCATAATTCTTGATAATTCATTATTCTCTTGAAAATACATGTTACTATAGATCATTCATAATTTTATTTTATTCTTATAGAAGTGGAAATATCACTTATCACATTTTTATCATATGGCCATGTGTGAAATCATCTTAGTTTTGTTATTACCGTACATAAAGAAGGAATATTAAATGCATAAAAAAAATTTAATTTGTAAGAAACGAAAATAAATGACATATGATATCCAGGGCACCCGAATTGCTTCATTTTTTGTGAGGGTAAATTTTTTAGTGAGGAATAGTTCCACCTATTTTGTATATTTTTTTTTGAGAATCTGACAATCTTGGTTGTCTTAAAATGGTCCAAAGCCCCTAAGGACAAAGATCCCAGCAATGGGTTAGAACTATGACTTCATAATAGTTCTTGTCAGATTTAAAAATACTTTTGGTTTGAAATAAGGGGCGATATGAGTCCCCCTTATCCCATGCCACAATAAATTGTTGTAACAAAAAGAAGCTAAACTTAAAGGTTAAATGGGTATTGGGTCCATCTCCAAGTGGGTCACATGATAACAACTCACCAATAATAACTTACACATTTGGATTGGTACTTAAAAGGGATATGAAAAACAATAATCATTTAATATGGAATTAGGGCTTAATGGCATTGGTTATATATTTTAATATTCTCTTTTGTATAGTGTTAAGGCATTCCAAAACTACCAAACAAAGTCAATTAAGGGAGGTCCATTTTACTACTACAAGCCAATTTTGTGTTTAATGAAATTTAATCATATATGTTAAACTTGTTAGCTTTTGGGGTTATTTTGAAAGTGTCTACACCATGTTTTGGGGTGTTTCATGAGATTTGGGGTGCATCGTGTATGTTCAACCCTCAAATGGTTTGAGATGGATTAGCACATGGGAGATGGTATATGATCAATTTTCACATCATAATAGCTTGATTAGTGGTTATTTGACATCAATTGGGTGTTGGATTGGCATTCTTCCCTCCGGAAATGGAATTCTCTTAACTACTTGGTACACATCCTTCATGTTGGCCACGTAGAGAGTTTCACTTACTTGTAGGATGCCCTACTTAGTAGAAGGAGAATTGTGCATACTGGAGGAGGGTATCAGGGCCTAAACATCATGTGGTTTCTTAGATTCTTGAATGGAGGCTTGGAGTTGGATCGAGGATGTATGGACATCAACAATGTTCATGTAGGGAAAATTGACCTAGTGGAGCACATGGATTACAAGGAGCGATGGAGTCTATGTGGGCTTGTGATAGAGGGGTGTGAACACATCTTATGTAGCTACACACTACTAGGAAAACACATTTTCCATAACCTCTCCAAACAATGTCTCCTTTATCCATGTATAGAAAAAGGTTTTGTGGAACCTCTCCAAAAAATGTCTCTTTCATCCATTTATAGCAGAGGTGAGAATTCAAAGGTTTTAACATATATTTTTTTCTCATTGTCCTTAAATTGTTATACCTCCCTATTGCACTACACAACCCTATACACCAGTGTGCTAAATAGCACAATGCACCGTCATCAAAATACCCCATTTTATTGTTGAAAAAATATGTATATTTTTATATTGCCAAAAAGCTAACCGATGTTCTTCTTCAAGCATATAAAAAGCTCGATGTGTTATTGTTATAGTAGCATATCGGTGCATCCACATACACAAAGCTTTGACTCGTGTTAAAAATAATAATAAAAGTCAATTTTTATTTTAAAAAATAAAAGTAAAAAGGACTAGTGCATTTTTTTTGTTCCAAAACGCCATAGAGCATATCACTTTACAAAGCATCGAATAACAAAATTTCAACAAACACTATTACGTTTTTAACAATTTATCAATGTGCCCAAATATAAAAAGTACACAAGGGAGCATGAAATATGCGTAAAGCACTGACTTACGATACAATCAATATTTAACAATAAAAAGTCGGCTTAAAAAAAGGATATGGTGTGATTTAATTTACAAAATTCCAGGCATACAGAGTGGATGTGCAAATTAGATTGTGGTGCGCGAAATAAAATGTCATTTTAACCCTTTATTAGTGCGCCTAGAAAATAAAATTGCCCCAGTGTGCACGAATATACATAAAACACCGACTCACAGTTAAATTTGTAATAATAAGAAGGTAGTTTTTTATTTAAAAAATTAAATTAGGATACAATGTGTTTTTTTTTTCAGAAGAAAAAAGCATGTCCTTGATATTCATTAAAGAATCAAAGGGCATCTGATGTGCCATCCCAATAATGGGTTACGATCAAGCAGGAGGATCAAAAAGTAACGAACTTCTGATACTTCAAGAATGAGTCACAACTCAACAGAGCTGAAAGGGGGGACAAGTACATATCCAACAATACATATTCCCATCAGATAACTCTAAACTATATCTACCGTGAACCAAAGAGTGCAGAACTGCAGTCTAAAAGAGCCCACTCCAAAACATTCAAAAAGAGTGCAGAACTGCAGTCTAAAAGAGCCCGCTCCAAAACATTCAAAAAGAGTGCAAGAAAAAAAGGAGTACATGCTCCAGCACCAGGCTCAAAAAAGCTCGAAACTATCATGAGAGGCCAAAAGATCTTCAATAAATTCAGAGTAACTACCTAATCCCAGAGCCAAAGAAAGAGTTTTTTTAGAAAGGCAATCTGCAAGCTAATTGTATTCACGGTAGATATGGCAAAAAAACAGCTCTAGAAAGCAAGATCAGAGCTTTCTAGTGTCCCTACACCAATGATAGAGTTCAGGTGGTGAAAGGGAGGCTGTACCATTTGCCCAATTAATAATAACTGAAGAGTCACCAAATATCTTGAGCATGTGTCTCCCCATCATTTGGGTTGTATGCAAAAGGGCCCAAAGCCCAATTAGTTCAGCTTTAGTGTTGGTACATGATCCCGCCCCCAATGCAAACTCGAATGAATGTGACTCGTTCAAGAACAAACAAAAGCCAACCCCTCCAACATTTTTTGCAGATGCCCCATCAAAAAATCCACAGGGGTAGACTAGTACTGGGCCCGAGCCCAATGTTCTTGATTTTTTAACCTTAATTACAGAAGGACGGTACATCTGTGAGGAGTAAGCAATCTGGTGGATTAAGCTTTTGACAGGCACTTTTTTCCCTTCAAAAATAAAGATATTTCTAGCTTTCCAAATAGCCCACATGGCGAGAAAAGGGAGATAGCAGAAAGTTGTTTGCTTTGAGACGCTGATAGTCCACATTTCCAGAAACAAGCTGAGATCATCAGACTAAAATGAAGGAGTGATATGGTATTGTTCCTTCAAGATAAAGATTACATTCTTCCAGACAGAGCAATGAAAAAATAAGTGCTGGACACTATCTTCATCCTTACTGCAAAGTGCACAGATACCAGGCCCAGTCCATCCTCTCTTCTGGAGATTATCCCAAGTAAGTAGCTTGTTCATCAAAGCCAGCCAAATAAAACAACTGATTTTCCTCGGAAGAGAGCTAGTCCAAATATATGTAAGTAATCTGCTGCTAGTCGGGGGTGAAGATGAGAGAACAATGCTGTCATAAACTAGTTTTGCAGATATAGAGCCATCGTACTTGTTATATGCCCAAATCAGAGAATAAGACTGTGAGTGGAGGCATATACCACCCATTTCCAGACTTCTCGTGAAGATGTCCCAAGCAAGTTTCCAATCCCCATCAACGCAGAGATCCTCAGCTATGTACCAATACTTATGTAATCCAGGAAGGATATTTTGTGCCTGTGAGAGAGTGGCAATATCCAGATCTTCTAAGTACTCACGAAACCCAGCAAGCATTGTGTGCGAGTTGGAAATACCTGTAATAGGATCAATGCCAATAAGAACATTTTTATGATTGCCAACTTGCCAGGCAAGGCTTCTACCAAGCCAAGGAATGGTTAGTAGGAACCCCTTCCAAATAATAGAAACTCCACGTAAACTGAAATTATTACCTTTGAGCCAAGACACTACCGTGTGCTTCTTCAAGTATTTACTGAAAATAACTTGATTCCATAATCCATCATTCTGTAGAACCATCCACAGATTTTTTAATCTAAGTGCAATGCTGAACCAATACAAATTCTTAATGCCCCATCCCCCATTCTCTTTCGGCCAGGAGAGGTCCTTCCAATTGGACAAATGATACATGTGCTTATTGCCAGAGGAGCCCCATAAAAAGGCAAATGCTAAACTTCTAAGTTTATTTAATACAGATACAGGTATGGGAGCAAGGCCCAACCAATAGATCGAGATACTAGACAACACTGCTTGTACAAGGATCAAACAACCACTTAGAGAGAGAAGCTTATGTGCCCATTGAAAGATTCTGTTTTCGAATTTCTGAATCAGCCAGTTCCAGTCACTGACCTTATACCCCAAAGGCTTGAGATAATAGCCAAGATACTTAAAACCAGTGATGATATGCTCCATTTTATAGGGAAGTGCATGGGCAATGTCTGTGGATATCAACATCCACATTATTGAAGAAAAAACATGATTTGTCCATATTAATGCACCTCCCAGAAGCCTTACAGAAAGTACTTAAAATAACATCGAAATCCATCCACTCAGATAAGGTGCCAGAGCCCAGTAGGATCACATCATCTACAAAGAGGAGATGTGTAAGTGCAAGAGTAGAAGAGATCTTAATACCTTTAATGAGACCATGATCCCTTGCATCAGCAATCAGGAGGCTGAGCCCTTCAATAACAAGTATGAAGAGCAAGGGAGATAGGGGCAGCCTTGTCTGATACCTCTAGAGGCTACAAAGAACTTCGAGGGAGTACCATTGATAAGTACAGCAAAATTAGATGACGCAAGACATCCCATTATCCAGTTTACAGTCAGGAGAGGTACCCCAATCTGGATCAGAATGAGTCTAATGAAGGAGCAATTTACACGATCAAATGCCTTTACCAAGTCCAATTTGAGGATGAGAGCACAAGAATTCTTGGTTTTCACAGTGTGGAGAGTTTCCTGTACAATACCAATAGGTTCAACAATCTAGCGATTTTTTAGAAAACCATATTGTTCTTTGGATATATGGGAGTCCAAGAAAGGCTTAAGCCTCACCGCAATAACCTTCGAAATCAATTTGTATAACAGATTGCACAAGGAGATAGGCCTAAAATTTGCGAAGGTTAAGGGATTTTCTTTTTTAGGGATTAATGCAAGGAAGGTAGAGTTTAGGGAGGGAGGAATACAACTCGAAACCCTAGAATAATCCACTGCAAACAGTAATTCATCACCCAACAAGTCAAAGAAGTGTAGATAAAATTCAACAGGCCAGCCATTAGGGCCTGGGCTCCTATCTTTTTTGAACGAGTGTAAGGCACTTTCTATTTTGGACAAAGTAACAGGTTGTATGAGACAAGGAGCATCTACGTGAGAGATCATATTGGGATAAAGTAATACAACCTTGAGCTATTCCATCAAGCAGGTCTGATTGTCATCTCTAAAAATATTAGCAAAATGACTCTATCCCAAATCCTTTAGTGCAGTTTCATCCTCAATGCAGTGTCCCTCATCATCCATAAGGGACCAAATAGCATTTTGATTCCTTCTTCCAGATGCTAGGGCATGAAAATACTTGGTTTTTGAATCTCCATACAGTGCCCACTTAGGCCGACTTTTGAGATGCCAAGTCAGAAGGAAGTGTTCCAACAGCTTCTTTTTTTCAGATCTGAGCTGAGACAGGGACAACTGTTCCTCATGGGAGAGAATACCAAATGAGGAACAAGAGAGTAGGGTATTGATATCCTTATCCAACCTGTGAAACTCAGTCTCCAAGATAGTGCCTTTTTCCTTGATCCATTTCTTTACTTCCCACTTAAGGGTTCGGAGTTTGTGGGTAAGGAGATCCAACTCAGAACCAGAAGATGAAGGAGACGATCTAGGCCATCTGTTGGAGACCGAGGATATGAAGTATAGATCCTTAAGCCACGATCGGTTGAATTTAAATGGATAGTTACAGGATCCCAGTGATTTATTCCACTCCAAGCAGATAGGGTAGTGATTAGAAATATCAGTATGGTGAGTCCACACACGGTGAACTAAGAGGGAAGGGATTAAAGAAAAAGCTATTAAAAAGTGGTCAAGTCTTTTGCTTATCCCTTCATCACCTACCTTGCCATTCCTCCAAGTGGGACCAGCACTGGATGGGGCAATATATATAAGTCGCATATAATAAAAAAGGATCTTGAAATGTGAAGTAAGAGGATCTAAGACAGCCCACTTTCCCCAGGTCTTAGAAGCTCTCATGGTCAAGTTAAGGTCCCCACCCAGAATCAGGTTAGGAGAATTAAGAAGTCCCCCCCTGTGTACCTTCTCCCAGAAAATATCCCTTTCCTGGTAAGGGCCATAGCAGTTGAGAATGTCTAAGGGGGTATTCATACCGCGGAAAATGGCCTTTACAAGGATACCTGCAACAGTCTCAAAAGCATGGCATCTAACCCTATGAGGGTTCCATGCAGTCAATAACCCACCCGAGAGGCCAGAAGTGCTTATGGCACAGAATTCCCAGTTGGGAAGGAGCTTGCAAAAAGAATGACGAGCAGGATAAGTACTGCACATGGTCTACTGTAGGAGAATCATGTCCGAATGAATCGAAAGGAAAAGTGAACGGAGGCTGCAGTGTTTGGTCTTACCCCCCAGACCTCTGACATTTAGGGAGAGGATCAACATTAAGGAATAGGTGGGAGGGGAGGTGATGCTCTAAGTCCCTGAGGAGTAAACCCTATTGTAGCATCTTTGATGCCAACCAAGAGGGGGATATAAGGAGGAGAGGCAGTGGAAAGATCCCCAGTCAGACCCTTCTTATCCTTTTTTTTTTTTCCTAATAGTCACATTCTCAAATCGGATGGAGTCTAGGTGGAGAGTAGACAGAGAGGATGGTGTAGTTGTTGAGAAGATTGACAAAGTTTTATGTAGGGAAGGATCTGAGAAAGAGGGGGGGACAATGGACTGCGAGGGGAGGGGGGAAGAGGGGGAGAAGAGGTGTTATTTAGAAGTGGAGGAAAATCCACAAGAGAAGAAAATGGAGGCACAGTAGGGTTCGGGGTGGTGTTAGAAGGAGAATGATGTGATAGAACCAGAGAGCCAATGAAAGAGGGTTCAACAGAGGAGACCAAAGGGGAGGTCTCTACCGAGGACAAGTCAGGAGTGACGATAGAATTCACCAAAGGGTTCAGGGTGGCGTAAGAAGGGGAACTGTGTGAAGGTTTCAGAGAGCCAACGAAGGAGGGTTCAACAGGGGAAACCATAGTGGAGGTCTCCAACGAGGTCATGACAAGAGTGCCAGCAACAACAGGAGCCTTTTCCATTACATCAATAGCTTCAAGAAATGAATCAGAAACATCTTCGAATAGAGATAGAGACTGTGAGTAAATACCTTTTTTTGAATGCTCCGGAGGGTAGGATTCAATTAGTGTTCTGGTTATAGGGGTTCCTTCCAGGTTGGAGCCTGATTGAACATTGATGAGTAAGGGACATGTTCTCTGGAGATGTCCAGTGTCCCGACACCTACTGCAGTGGAAGGGAACATGGAGATAATCTAGTTTCTGCACCAGAAGACGTTCCTTACAGAGTATCTCCACCTTAGCAGGTAAACCAAGTCAGACGTCCAGCTCGACCAAAACCTAAGCCATTCTTTTATCAAAGGATAGGTGGAAGTCTTCATCAACAGCCACGAATATGCCTATCATATTAGCAATACCTTCGAGAATATTCACATTCCAAAGAGGAAAGGGTAGATGTGACAGCAAAACCCAAAGGTGGCGCTTTGTCACCCGCTCCCTAAGAGGGTCGAATTGTGGATGCCAACGCCTCAGAACCAGTGACCCTGAACCGATACGCCAAATCTTATCCAAAATGAGAGTAGCATGTTCAGCATCCAAGAAGATGAAGACAATCCAACCATTTGACAGGAGACTAATAGTAGGTATATAGGTCAGGAGCGGCTTCCAGAATTTCGAAGCCCAATCGATGCAAGCCTTCTTCCCCATCCGACAATATTCCAAACACGCTACTAGAGCTCGTGAGCATAGGGAGGACACGTGGTCCAGGTAGATATCATGGCCAAGGACGTAGCGAAACATACCATCAAGGGTTTTAATATTTTTAGCATGTCGCTTACGATGGAAGCATGAAGAGGCCCCTATTTCATCCGTGAGGAGAGCCTACAAAGTCAACCTCAGACATGTCCACAGAGACATCCCACAACAAACCACCAACCGAAGGAAAAGAAACAGACGGAAAACCCTAAGATCCTCGGAAACCTCGAGCCAGTATCAAACCTAGCCTAATACCGCTAAGAAAACCGAAAACAGTACCTAGTAAACCTACCAAATTCAAAACCCTAGATTAGGGCAAACCCTACCAGAGGAGACTATCAGTCCGACAGGAAACCCAACAGAAAATTGAAGAGAAAGGACCAAAATTCTAGTTCCGAGAGAAAAGTATCGGGGCAAGAAAGACCGACAGAAAACTAGAGAAAAAGGACCAAACCCTATTATTCTGGGAGAAACCAAGGGATTAGCAGAAGTCAACCCTACTCAAGCTAATGGGCGAAAGGAAATCATGAGCATACACAACGTTATAACCCATGCAAGATTGATAAAACTAGCATGACAAAAACCCATAACACAGAGGCGACTGAAAGATTTGATGCACTTCCCACTTTTTAACTTGGTTGGTACTAGTCCCCCTGGTCAGGGGAGGAACTCCAAGAAGCCGCCTACTGTGAGATAGTAGAAACCAAGAGGAACCCAATAACCACTAGAGCACATGAAAGACAGAGAAAGGGAATGACAGAATCTAGGGCGAAGACCGAATAACCATGCAAACAAATTGGGAGAGAGAGCCCAGGTCATCTAGAGTCAATGCGTTGCTTAAGGAGAAGGCCGCCATACATACAGAGTGAGCACCAGAGCGTGCTCCATCTCCCCCCCGTTTGTTCGTACATGGTTTATTATTAGAGACAGGATACAATGTGTTTATATGTACAAACAACCAAAAAGTGTATTAAGGTAGATAGAGCATCGGATATGCAAGCCAATTATCCTACTTGTAACCCTTCATCGGTGTGCCTAAATAGAAAAGATGCATCGATGCTCACATCTATTAAGCACACTAAGACAGGATAAAATAATTCTAAAAATTACTCAATGAAAATTCATTTTTCTATGTATATATTACTGCAGATCACCTAAGCACTGGTGCACATCCTCTTAGACTGATTGCATCGTCATCAATGTTGTTTCTGACCATGCTTTTTGAATTTTGGAAAATGGTCCAAAAAAATTATGTGTTGAGTACGTGGAAACCATGCCTCCTCAGTTCGGAAGAGACCATGTAAACTCTTTATTACCTCCTCATTTACATTTCTATTGGATTAAAAATTAAAATTCACCTTTAATTTTAATTCTTTTCAATTTAAAAAATAAACATGTGGTGCGGTTGATTTCTATGGCCCCCGAAAAGACTAATGTGCCTTGTAAATACATAGTGCACACTAGTTATTGCTCTTAATGAGCTATGTGTTATATATAATGTGAATTAATGTTTTCATGCATTTATTATGAATGCACTGTTAGAGAGTGTGTTGTAATAATGATGGATAGGTAATATATTTTAAAATATCCACATATTAGTGGTGTCATAAATTGTGATTTTACTTTGCATATGATGTGTTATTGTAGTTTATGCATTGTATATGGTGCACACCTGTTTTAACCGTACACTCATATTTTGGATAAACATTGAAAAATCCAAATATTGTGTGTGATTATTATAAATGCACTATTACTTTGGTGTGCTTGAGTAATGAAGCATCGATATTCATTATAGAAACCCTGCCACATGTTCAGTGTGGTATAGTGTCTATGGAATACTTTCAATGGTGCATCAATTACATTTACGCACTGTTAAAATTGTTCAAGTTGATTATATGTGCATTGATAATTTTGAAAAAACAAAAATCCCAAACAAAGCAGAGTGGTATGGACCCAATGATTGTGATGCACGTATGTGTTATAACAAATTTTCTAGCTTCCTCTATGAAATATCCTATACAATATGGGTAGGGGAAGGGCAGCCACACTAAGTGACCCAAGAGTGCCTCAACCCTTGCAAGTGATGCAAGTGTCACACTGAATGAGGCTCTCTTTTATTTAGGTCAGGCCATACCTAGGCCAAGGGGGAGACCCTATCTAACCAATGACAGTTAACTTGTGCAAAAGAAATACACGCCAACATACAAGGATATAAAATATAAAACCAAGGTTAAAACCAAGGTGGCCTTGATGAACACGCTCTATATCAAGTAGATAAAACTAGAGGGATAGGTAACCTTAGAAAACAAGCTGAGAACGATTGATATTAAAATAAAAATGATCATCTATGTGAATATGCTATCCCAATAGAGACAAATTATTGATTAAGTCTAGAGTGAATGCTGATGCTAGGAAAGACAACCATGTAGTGACTAAGTGGGGAAATAACTAATAAATTAGTATGGTCACGGGATAGTGAAACAATATAGTCCTAGCAATCGAAATGGAAGTTGTGGAGATAGATAAGCAAGATGGAGCACACAACCAACATATTCAATACCCCAAACAAATCAAATGTGGGAAGCCTAAGGAGGGCGCACTCTACCTAAGAGGACCCGTTCCTAGAAGGATTTAATGAAGTATGAAAGTCACAGGGTTTGGTCCCTAAGGTTGTCACACTATTTCTAACTTGGGTTTGAAAGGAAAATAACTTTTAACGGTTAAAAAAAGAAGATGCAAAATTTTGGGGTTTTAGTTTTGTTTATTTTTGTTGGCAATGGAATGAGAAATAAAATGGAGAGGGGCCACAAGTTGCTTACTTGAAATATGAAGCTTGATGAGGTTATTATCCCCTTTCACCATTAGAAACTCAAATAGATCACTTCTCTCTTTAAAACAAACTTGCCAAGTTTTCCCAAGTTGCCCTGCCACAACAAATAGAGAAATGTTAGCAAATGCATAGCAAAATATGAATGAAATAACAAGATAAATAATTAATGCAAGAGAAAATAACTATGTCTAGAGAAAAGATGACGAAATTTGCAAATTTTAAGCACAAGTATCAAGTCTCTCTTTTGAGCGTTTTAATCAAGCAAAGGGGAGGTTTCCCTCTCCAATCCACTCAACCAAAATGACCTCCTGCAACAAATATTTTCACACAATTGTTTTTTGAAGATGAAAGATAATCTATGGATGATACTAGAGCTCGGAATATTTCACAATCATACTCCTAAGAATTTTGCACAATGCAAGCAAGTTCAGCAATGTCTGAATTCTATTCCTCAAGAGCCAAAAGTCCATTACATAGAGCCAAACTTCTCTTAAATAGAGAAATGTCCAACAAAATCCCTCAACCAAACTGATGGAGGGTTGAGATTTAATCTCATCAATATAATCTAACAGACAAAAATGAGTTGGACAAATACATCATGAGCAATGGTTGGTCCCCATCAATGGGTGCGCCCCTCTCAAATAGATACAAGGTACCAAGTAATAGCATAAGAGTGAAATAAGGGGGTCTCCTATGGGATATAGTCTCCCTAAGGCACCCCCTTTACAAGGCTAAAATGATGTGTCAAGTGATAATAATATGTTTCCCCAACAAGTGCTCCCCCATGGAGCAAGTGCATCCCCTCTAGGAACTAAGATGATATTTGGGCCCCAACTCCTCATCAAGGCGTCATACCAGGGCCCAAAACTGTAGAATAATCTCATATAATGCTCTCAAATCACAAATTTCCCCACATTATTCCATTTCAATAAAGTTACTAAGTCAATGGTTATGTGACCAATTTATTTTTTGCTGGTGTAATTTGTTGAAGCTGTAATTGGAAACAAAATTGCCACTTCCCTTTCCTGGATGCCCGAACCAACTGTTCTAATGAATTTGTAGACCCCATAATCACTAGTGGTGGTCACAAGAACCACTCAAATCCATCAAATATGCTCTGTATAGGTCAATCCATGCCAAAATAATAAAAATATGACCCTCGTAACCAATAATAAATAAAAATCTCACCAACCAAGTCACATCATGATTAAATAAAGCATGGAATCATGTAAGGGGTCCATAAAGACTCTAAAAACCAAAAATCACACGTTCGGATCCAAACTTCCTAAGACCCCATTTTTGGCTTGGTCAAACTAGTTTGACCAAGTCAAGCTAGTTAAATAATGTTATAAATGAAGTTGTGAAGACCTTCAAGAAAAAGGGGATGCCATGATGTTCCCTTATTTATGTTAGCAAACCAACTACAACACTAAGTAACAAGCTGCAATGATCCATCAAAATAATACCAAGGAAACTAGGCTTAAATTAGAGCAGACTTGATACCTTTTCATGAAGCCTCCAATGTATGCACACTTACAACCTTGGTCATATTTCTATCAATGGGTGAGGTGACCAAACAAGGAAAAAGGTAAGGGGAATACTTTTACCTTGATGTTGAGATCATTTGGACAAACAGTGGAAAATGGGGGCCACGGTGACATAAGCATGCTAAGAACAATAGGGAACGGGAGTGTCTCACAAATGGGAAAGAATTCTTAGGAAACTACCACAAGACTCTAGCAGAGTTCTCTACGGCTAACATCCAAGCTTTCCTAAAGCTTCATGAGGATATTTTCTAGAACCCCTGTGATGAGTTCACAGGTGACCGTAATGTGGGGAGGTTTTAGGGGACACTTAGAATTAGTGTCCTTGGTCCATATCATGTCCCAAACCTGTAGGATCCATGAAGTATAATCATTACATTTATTTCATTCACATGTGGCCAAGCGGTCATTTAGATTTTGTATTTGGTCCTCATATGCTTGGCCTTATTCACTTTAATTTTACATTATCCTGTTTGTCTTGATTTAACTTTCTTTAACCCTTTTGGCTTGAATTTTACTTTCTTTAGATACAAAGTGATACACATATATATAATGTAATGATGTTATTAGCATATTGCTTTGAGGCCTAATTAGATGACACATGATGGAAAGAACAACTCTACCTGCCACTACAACATCAGGGGCAACTGACGAGGAAGTAGATCCACAGTTGAAGCTACACTCCAACACACTCCAAAGGTGAGACACAGATAACATGGGGTATAATATACATAGGGGTTTAATGGGGAGGTCCTATAGATGCGTTATCTTAGTACAAATCAAGGTAAGGATCCAATATGAATGGGTTAAATGGGTGATAGTCTAAGGTGATTCCAGAGCTAACACAATAGTGTAAAGATGAAAAAGTCTATACCATAGATGTGGAAGGAACCAGTGGGCATACATCAGATCCTTGCAATCAAGGCATCATGACCACTCAAAAATTCATCCTTTGAAAAGAACAAAAAGGAAAAGGATCACATAGCTTGTCACCCAAAGTCAAGTCATATTACTAATATAAATAAAGGATACAAAAACATGGCATCAATGAGAAAATACCATATACCTGCTTTTACATATACCTATTGTTCTGCCTAAATCTAGATGATGATATTTGACATTGATGGGAAATGGAAGAACCAATATTGATATTTGTTGATGTCGAAGGGAGCCATGAGCCAACAAGCTCATCTCTATGGGGTAAATGTGGGAACAACTGTGACAAGAGAGTTTGGAGCATGCATTGAGTGATATCTACATCTAGGGTGCAATGTTCATGATGACAGACTTATATCTCTGTTCATGTTCACGTAAGGACTAGCTCTATGCTCTGGTACTAGATTTGTATCATGGTGGCTCCAACTAACATGGATGTGACAACATTATGTATTATAATGGAATTTTTATTTTCAATGCATTGTAATAAAAATGTACCAATGTTAGTTACAAAAACCCACCACAATTGCAATGTGGTGTAGTAATATGGTGCATTGGCTTCAATGTGTTCATTATTTTACACACCATGCACCATGAATTATGTATTTATCCACACCATTAACAATGCTTTACTATTTTTAAGGCACGTCTAAGCATCCTTCGAGGTCAACACCCTAATGTTGTTTGTTTGTTTTGTTTTGTTTAAACAAATCCATAACGTTGACTTTAATTTCATGTGTGTTTCAGTTAAATATGCATAGACATTTACTTATCAACTTTGACTCTCTCTCCAATTAATTTTCTAAACATTTATATATGTTTCTAGTTGACTATATATACATTTATTGTATTTTCTAAAAACAATTCCATGACCTCCCAATACATATGCAAATATATATTGTTAGCTAAGTCAATCCATATAGAAGGGAAGAATTAAAATTACTACTTCTCTTAAAATAATTCTAAGAATGCATAATGTAAAAAAAAAATGTGTAATTTAATGCCTTGATAAAGTCATTTAAGGGATGCATAATATCAAATAAAGAACTGAGCAATTCAGTTCTAGGTTAAGTAATTCAAAGAATGCATACCGTCAAATAATGGAATAATATAATTATAATATATGTAATTCCTCACATGTCAACATAATTTTAAGATTTTCCTAATATCTAGTTATTGGAATGCATGCATATTTATAAACTATGTAATTCAATAAGTAGTTTACAGAATATATTATTATTGAACTTTATTTAAATGTTGCACTTATATATAGTTATCCCATTATTAGACAAGTATTAACCATTTTCTTAACTAACTCGAATCATTTGGTCGTTGATTTCAACTTAATTTCCCTACCTATATTTAGGTTAAGAGTTAGATAAATTCCAGATATTTGTCAGACCATAGTGTAAATGGGCAAATTTTGTAAGATCCTATAAGGTTTGTATTTAAATTTCTTGTTGGAAATATAAATACATTTTTTTAAGGGAAAAAAGAAACATCTTACACATTAAATTAATTTTCAAGCAACTAAAATGGTTTAAAAATCATGAAAAATACTCTTATCTATAGCTTTAAAAAAAATTATGTGTAATCTTTGATGACAGATTCAGATGAAATATATCAATGTTTAGTAATAATAAACATTTTTTGTTCTCGGGAACTGTGTTCTATCTTTTAAAAACATCTCGATGTTCTAATCCCTCCTATGGGACCATCCTCAAGAGACAATTAATCTCAAACATTCAACCAATTAACAAATCCATTCAATATTAATACCCATTCATTTTAAAATATTCATCTTTATGTGGATTGAGCATGGTGCTTTCTCTAAAGAGAAACTACATTAAAGCTAATTATAGTGTTTTTTTTACTAAGAGTTATGAATTATAAATAATATAAATTACAACACTTTATTGAAATATGTCTTTAAAATATCGAAAAACACATAAACCTATAGTTAATTATAGTTAGAATAATTTGACTTAATTATAATTTATATGATAATACAACACATAACGCTATCCATATGAATCTCCTAAGACACATAACGATATCCATAATAAATGTATAACTACAAACTCCATAAATTTTTATCTCTAACACATAATCCTTTTGAACTCTTACTTTTAAGAGATACATCCCCTCATCTTCAAAACTCTTAATGCAAATATTAAGAACCATTATAACCATAACTATTACTCTATGTAATCTTTAATTATATAACATGTTTCCACTATAACTTATAACCTCTATTAGTACCACCCCTAACCTCCATAATTCATAATTGTTATAACCATTATCACCCTTAATTGCTAAAATCCTAACATTTATAACTATTAACACTTCAAAATGCTAATACCTAACCATTAAGGCTCATTAATTACTATAATCACCAACTCCTTTAACTGCAAACATCTAATATAACCCAATAAATTTTAACAATTATAACCTTTATAACCCTAAACACTATAAATTCTATAACATTTTTCCTTATAATCCATAAAATTGTATTGAAATGTCTTTAAGATATCAAAAATCACATAACCTTATAGTTAATTATAGTTAGAATAATTAACTTAATTATAATGTATATTATAATAAAACACATAATGATAGTCATAAGAAAATGTATAACTACCATCTCCATAAAATTACATCCCTAACACACAATCCTTTTGAAACTTATATACCCCTTCTTGTAAAATTAGGATGGAGGAAAAAATAAATTATATAACCCCCCTAGTTTGGTGTGAACTTCAAATGTTGATCAACCACAATACAGTAACATTTTCCAAAGAAAAATGGAACAAATGACACCATCAAAGTAATCAAACTTAGGTATAATAATACTCCTAGGATAAGTCTAAAACAATGTCACCTCCAATATACTAACGGACACGAAACAATAAACAAGCACTTAAGCACAAGTGCCACCGTTAGACTGATCAAACTCAAGTACAACAATACTTCCATAAGAAGTTCAAACAACGGCCACTAATAAGATCCTTCACATGATCTACTAAAAAACCAGTGAAATAATGTGTGCATGTTGTTAATAATTAGGGGCATATGCAAAATCAAAGGACAAAATTTTGAAAGGAATTTCCACAATTTTCTTGTCAAAATAACCCTAGTGAATTAGTTGACTAGAGAAACAAGACACAATTTTATCAGTAATAGTGAGCAGATCACCCTCAAAACAATCCAATAAACAACTTACTCAATCTCAACAATCGACTGTCGACTCAATTTGGGTTTACATAGCATCAATTCCCCCCCCCCCCCCCCAAAAAAAAAACACGTCTAAGGAAAAAATAAGAGAAACAAATATCTCAAGCAAAACTTGGTCAACCAATATTTCCAATTGATCCTCGGTTGACTACATCAATGATATGAAAGAGGAGCATTGTACCATTATATAATTAAATAAATAGATATGTGCAAGAATTCTTCAAACATCGATTCAAATGAGTCCATGAACATTCATTAATCCAACCACAATCAATTCTAGTAGTTGGTATTGGTACATGGTTCTATCTTTCATGTATTTTCTGCATGGTTTTGAAATCATAACTGCTATCTTTCAAAGAACATTTATTCTTGGGAAAATTCCTGATATTCTTATGATGGGGATGATTATATGGCGATGATTTATGTTCTAAGTGAACAGATGATATAGGATTAGGTTTTGGTTCAGTACTTAAGGTAAAAAAATCCTACATATCAACAACAATGTCATCTGCAATAACATTTTCAAATTTTGGTATGATAGCAACATCCAAATCATCATTCTAGTTAACATAAACAATGGTGGGTTTCTCTTATATCAACTTATTTTGAACTCCTTTTGTAAAAAAATCAAACTTTCATGGTGTCAGCAAGGTCGTGTGTTTGTAGTGAGGAAAAAAAACCATATCCAAGACCTATTCTAGGTGACTTCATATCATGGGTAATTGGGATGGAAATACCCTGCCCATTCTTCCCAAGTACTCCTTTGGTATATCCCATATTTCTTAGCAGTTGGGACCCAATACCAAAATTTAGAAGAAGAAACCAAGGAGTATGGAAGCTCAACATCAACAATATTATTCTTTTCATTTTGCAATCGACAGATTTCTATCTCGAGGTTTAGTTTGAAATATTTCTATCCCTTAACAGTTTCTTATTTCTCAGTCAGCTGCAACAAAAAATAATCATATTATTGTTTCAAAGTATTATATTTATCAATGATACTATTATTGTCTACTTGAAGAGGAACAACTTCTTCTTGAAGTTCATCAATACATGTCGTAAATAGGTACCTCATTTTCTAGTTGGGAATTGGTGTCTTCCATTCTACTATTTTTTGTTTTCAAGGCAGGCATTTATGTATGAGAGAGAGTTTTAACTTCCTTCTCCAAATCTATAACTAAATATTACTTATCTTCAACTTAATCCATAAGGTTATGGAATATGGTTTCCATAGTGTTTTCCAGGATAGAAATCCTCATGGATTTCTAATTAATCCTCCGTAAAAGAACAATTTAAAAACAGAAACTTCATCCTCCAACTGGGTATGAGATATCTCCAATTAATTTTCCAGACTTCCATTTTTAGCCTACAATAGAGCAACAACAATTTTCAATTCATTCACTTATTCATGAAGTTGATCATGAGATTCTTGCAAGGAAATATCCTTCTTCTCATGAATCTCCTACAGATTCTATAAAGTTAAGGCTTCATCTTTATCAAAGATACCCATCTTCATTAGTCAACCTAAGAATTGATGCAACAAAAACTGAATTTGGTGAAACACTTCCAACACATTTAAGAAGACACAATCATCTGATACTTCAAACCTGTAGTTGATAGTGCAAATATCAAGTTGGTCAAATCATATCTACCATGAACAATTTGTTAGAATAATCAAAAAGACATTCCCATACTTAGGATACATTAATTAATCATTTTGATTAATTTCCTAGGTTCTATACTAGTTATGGAATCCACTTGCACCACTTGGTCAAAACCTGCCAAAACTTCATCTAGGAGCATCTTTAAAATATTATGGATAAGATTATGAAAACTACATCTACTTCCCAGTTTAGCAAGTGCACATTCCTGCCTTATCCAAGCTTAGATTGCTTTTCAGTAGCTTTAAGGTAAAAAGGTGAAAGCTAGTCACATAGAAACTGCCATGTTTTTGCACAAATCGTCCTCCTTATTTTTTTGTCTTGAAAGCATGAGTATATTTACTTGCCATCACTTATTAGCTTTCATGCATCATTCAACCAATTTGTGACCTTCCTGAACTGATTTGGAAAGTGTTTAATGCACCTAGGGGGATTTTTTACTCTTAGTAAGCCTACTATTGTGAGGATTCAACTTGCCTCCTTAGGCATTCAAATATCTAATGTAATGATATGTTTGGAAATCCTATTTCTATATAAGGTTGGATGATGTACACTTATGAAATGAAATTTAGTGTTATGCACCAATTTCAGTCTCTAATTTTGAGTGGATCTTTGCATGTCTTCTAGTAATTTTTGTGAGTTCAATTGATCTAAGACTGGGCTTAATTTCCAAATGGTATCAAAGCTCCTTTAGCTTGATTGTTCTCCTCTCTTATTTCTTTTTTAGGATTGATCATCACTCTCTCAAGGATTGCATCCATTCTTCCTCGGGGCACAGTTGCTGAAGAAATGTATCAATCTCACCATATCAGCTTGACTCCATTCAACTACTTCGAATGGAAGGCACAGATGGAGATTTTGATGAGGATCAAAGGACTCTTTAGAGTGACCATGGAAACTGAGGTTGAGCCTAATGTTGTTATAGAGAATATCAAGTGGCACAACAGGAGGGATGAGGCTTATGGTCTCTTGTGTCTCATCATTTCCAAAGACCTTATTTTCCATCTAGATGGATTGACATCACCAAATGGAGTATGGTAGAAACTCCAAACCTTATTTGGAAATACAGATGAATTGAGGAGACATTCACTGGAGAATGAGCTTGTCTCACTGAGTCCAATCAATTTTGAGTCCTTACAAGTCTACTTCTCCAATTTCAAAGCTCGTGTTCTTCAGTTAAAGCAGTGTGGTATTGAAAAGAAAGATGAACAACTAGACTTGGCCATACTTTCGAAGCTTGGTCCTAACTATTATGTGTTTGTATCGACCTTCCATGCCACCAAGTTGATAGTTCAAAACTGGAAGATGGCTTCACTTGCATAGTTCATGGCATCCTTGCACCATGAGCAAGATAAGTTGGTCATGATGGGAACCATCAAACCTTCCAAAGAGCAAACTTCGGTTGCTGGAGATTCAAAGATGGATTCCAAAGGCAAGAAGAATTCTAATCCAAATAATCCTCCTGATCAAAAGAAAGAAAATTCAAGTCTCATGAGGAGTCTTCAAGCTCCTAGAAGAATTCCCATAAGAAGAAAGGTACAGGTGAAATGAGCAAGTGCACAAACCCTGGTAAGAGCTACCATCCAGAGAGCTCTTGTATGAAGAAAAAAATTGATATGTTGAATCAAATCCTTGAAAAACACAACATATCTATTCTTGAAGGTGCAAAGAAGAAGGAAGGTGCATCAAATTTTGCATACAAGGAGAGATTTCATGCACTAGTTGCAAGCATTGTAAGATCGTCTTCCTTTATCATTGATTCTGGAGATTCAAGACACATGGCTTCGACAAGGGAGGACTTATCCTCTCTTGATGGTTTGAATGGTCCTAATATTTTTTTGGGGAATGATTCTGAAACTGAATGTAAAGAGAAGGGTAGAATAGATATTGACCATGGTTCTTTCAATAATGTTTTGTATTTCCCAGGTCTTGGTGCCAACCTCTTGTCATTCTATCAGATGACTCACACTAGGTCATCTAAGAAGGTTTTCTTCACTCCTAATAATCATTGGAATCACTAATATGTTGAATGGTAGAGTCATATCACAAGGTTATGTTGATCATAGATCTAAAGTATACAAGTGCTCACACTTCGTACCATACTCTAACCCTTCTGCTCTCCTCACTCATGCTAATGAATATAGAAAGCTATGGCATGAAAGGTTTGGCCATATTAACTACAAATATTTATATTATTTATGTGACAATATATGGTCATAGGGTTGCCCAAAATCAATTTTTCTAAGGGATTGTATCAAGGATGTATTTTAGGAAAACACCCAGAGCACACGTATGAAAGAGTCAGTCATGAGAGAACCTATGCAACTCTTGAGCTTATTCACTATGATATAGCTAGTAATTTTCCTCATATTTCAATTATTCAAGCCAAATATGTCCTAATGTTCATTGATGAATTTTCCATATACTGTTGAGTCTTCTTTCTCAAGCACAAGTCAGAAGTTTTTGACCTCTTCAAGAGTTTTAAAGCTCTAGTAGAGAACCAGTCTGGAAGAAAACTCAAACTCCTCAGATATAATAATGGTGGTGAATATGTCAAATCTAAATTCATACAATTTTGTAAAGATTCATGTATCTAGATGCAGCACTCTATTCCTTACACACCACATTGGAATGGTGTTGTTGAAAGGAAGAATATATATCTCAAATGTATGGCCACTTGCATGATGGAGTCTAAAAATTTTACTCCAAATATTTGGCTTGAAGCAAACAATTGTTCAGGCTATATATAGAATAGAGTGACTCACAAATACTTGGATGAAATCACTCATTTCAAAGCTTGGAGTGGACACAAGCTTGATGTGTCACACTTCGGGATTTTTTGCTCTAAAGCTTGGGCTAGAATTCCACCTCAAAAGAGAAAGAATTTGGAACCCCAAATTCAAGAATTCATATTTTTTGGATATTCATAAGATTCCAAAGGGTACAAATTTATCAACATGAGAACTCAAAAATCCTTCATTGAAAGGAGTGTTCAATTTGAAGAAGAACCTATGCCAGCAACAGAAATTGTAGAATCATCTTCACCTCTACCACCTCTTAGTGTAAGTGAAGACTCTAATAATTTTTATGATTCTGATATGTAAAATAATTAATATTTAAATGTATATCCTAAAACTCCCACAAGACCAAAATGAGCATCAAATACCATTCAAGCAACTAGAGAACTAGTTGGGAATCCTAGTGATCCTAGAAGAACTAAATATCAATTCGAAAGTGCCCTTTTTGTCAAGACCCATGCTTTGTTGAGAAGTGTTATCTGATGAATGAATCTGATACAAAAACACATAAATAAGCTTCATAATATCCAATATGGAAAACAACCATGAAATAAGAATTCAATTCGCTTGAAAAGAATGAAACATCGGAACTAGTCAATCTTCCACCAAGGAGAAAGCTAGTGAAGTGAAAATTGGCATTCAAGACAAGGTTTGTTGTTGATGGATCTCCTATAAAGTATAAGGAAAAATTAGTGGCCAAGGTCTTCTTCCAAATCCAATGCATTTACTACAATGAGACCTTTGCACGAGTGGCAAAGATGGATTCTATAAGACTAATTTTGGCCATTCTCGCTTCCAAGCAATGGGAGCTACATCACATGGATGTGAAGAGTGAATTTATACATGGATATATAAAATAAGATATATATATGCATCATACAGAAGTTTTTTTTACAAATCCATCTCTTGTGTGCAGGTTGAAGAAATCACTATATGGGCTAAAACAAGCTCCCAGAGCTTGGTATGCCAAGATTGATGGCTTTCTGTTGTCACAGAACTTTTGTAGATGAAAGTATGATAAAAATGGATATTTGAAGTTGATTCATGGTTCAATCATTATTATTTTATTTTATTTGGATGACCTCTTAATGACAGGAAGCTCCATGAAATAAATTGCTTACTTGAAGGATGCTTTGAACCATGCCTTCTCCATGACCAATTCAGGACTATTGAGCCAATTTTTGGGGCTTTAGATTTATCAATCAAATCTTGGATTCAAAGTACATCAGTCCAAATATGATTCATATCTTCTTAAAAAAATAAAATGAAATATTGTGAGCCAAGCAAGGCCCCTTTTCTCTCAGGATTTAAGCTTGAAGAAGCAAAATAAACTCCCTTGGAAAACAATACTATGTATAGACAACTGGTTGGTTGTGTTCTCTATTTGACTCACACTAGACCTGATATTTATTATGTAGTAAGAGTAGAATTTAGACATATTGAGCAACCACATGATATCTATGGGAGGGAAACAAATAGAATATTGCACTTTGTGCAAGGAACCAAGACACATGGGATGCACTATGTTGCAAAATATGACCTACAGTTAGTTGGTTTTACTGACTCTGTTTGGGAAGGTGATAACACTGAAAGAAAATAAAATTATGGATAAGTGTTTATGCTTGTAGATGTACCAATCAACTTTTCAAGTAAAAAGCAAAGCTCCATTGCACTTTCTTCTACAAAGGCAGAATACAGAGGATCTATAAATGCAGCTACTCAATATGTATGGTCACAAGGCATACTTGGAGAGTTTGGGATAGAATATGACACTTCCACTATAATATTTTGGGAAAATAAAAGTTCTATTCAAATCTCAACAAACCTTTTACAAGGCAGCTAACCAAACACATAGAGATCCACATGCACTACATTATAGGACTTGTGCATGATGAGGTCATTGCTCTACACTATTGCGCATCATCTAAGCAAGTTGCGGACATCTTCACCAAGAAATTCTATGAGAAGACATTCAAAAATATCAAATCACTACTTGGGATAGATGATCACATGGTGAATACTGATTGAAGACAAAATTTCACAAATTTTGTTTCATGTTCATGTTTTGAGGGAGGATTTTTCCCTTGTGGTTTTTCCTCTTTCCTTGTTTTTCATGAACAAGCAATATGTATAGGGTGACTAAGTATTGTTTCTAGGCCCTATATATCTTATATATTTACAATATTTTGCATAATTCAGGCTTAAGGGGGGTGGGGGGTTAGAATAATAAAAAACCCATTCCCATACTTATGATACATTAATTAATCATTTTGATTAACTTCATAGGTTCTATACTAGCTAGTTGGCAACCACTTGCACCACTTGGTCAAAACTTGCCAAAAATTCCTCCAGGAGCACATTTAGAATATTTTGGATAAGATTCTAACAAGTACACAAACTTCCCAGTTTATCAAGTGTGTGTTCCTGCCTTATCCAAACTTAGACTGCTTTTCAACAACTTTAAGGTAAAAAGGTGAAAGCTAGTCACATAGAAACTACCCTGTCTTTACACAACTCATCCTCCTTATTTTTCTCTCTTGAAAGCATGAGTATATTGACTTTCCATCACTTATTATTTGTCATACATAATTCATCCAATTCGTGACCTTGGACTGATTTGGAAAGTGTTTTATGCACCTAGGGTTTTTTCTTTACTTTTAGTAAGCATGTTATTGTGAGGATTCAACTTGCCTCCTTAGGCATTCGAATGTCTAATGTAATGATATGTTTGGAATAATTATTTCTATATAAGGTTTTCTGATTTACACTTATGGAATGCAAGTTAGTTTTATGCACCAAAATCAGTCTCCAATTTTGAGTGGATATTTGCATGTCTTCTAGTAATTTTTGTGAGTTCAATTGATCTAATATTGGCCTTAATTTCGACACAATTCTTCCTTCAACAACATCAAACCACATATAAAAGGTTGATGGTTCTAGAAGTTGATTATCCATGCAACTCAATTCTTAGTTGATGAAATTTGATGGATTCCAACTGATTCCTTCCCATCTTTAGTCAAAGTTCTAGTCCACAAGTGTAGTCAACTATTGGTTGAAATAGATGCTTCAGTTGACAAGTGTAGTCAACCCTCAGTCAAAACAAATTTTCAACCATTTACTACATGTCCCAGGGAATCCATGAAGGTTAACAATTCAAAATCGTTGGTAGGGCAATGATCTTTCAATTACAAAGGTGATTCACATGGTTGATAGACACATGGAAACAATAATCAATCAATATACAAGTTAGATATTTTTAGGGTTAACCTTGGCTCAAGAATGAGTCAAATGGTTTAGGTCTTAGCATGTGTTTTTGGGACCATGGTATTTGGTGGCTAATAGTATTTTCCATGGTATTTGGTGGCCCATGGTATTGTCCCAAGGTATTGCATGTAAAGAAGCCTTTATAAGGATTGAGGAGGCTCCATTGTAAAGTGGCCTAAAGGTGAGTGGTGACTAGCTCACTTGGACCGGATTGGACGGTTTAGGTCAAGGGAGATAATAGATCTATTATGGTGGTTTTCCTGGTTTTGGGTTTTCCATGTAAACATTTTGTGTCTATCTTAAATGCATTTATATGTGGATTTGTGTTCTCCCGTTATTAATTATATGTATACGAATTCAAATACCAAGAACTGGTATTAGAGCCATGGTTTGGCATATAGTTATGCTCATTGTGTTGGAATTAATTATGGGATGCATGTTCGGTGGTACCCTACACCCTAACAACATTTTTGGGTTCCTGGTTGGAATGCAATTTCCTCAGGTGCCATAAGCATAAGGTATCCCTCCTATGCATATAGAAGTGTTTTTGCATCAAGTCTGGAATGAACCATTGGGTAGGTACGAGGGTGGAAAGTGTACTTGTATCCTAACTTGATGTAGATTGGAGAGGTTGAGTCTTCAATTGTGGGAAGAATGTGAGATGGTTTAATCTCGGTTGTGGGTCCAACATTGATGAACCATGTATGGGAAGATAATTCCTAGAGAATTGGTGGTTACAGCGGCTGAGGAACCATTTAATCTGGTAGATGGTTTCTTTTCATATGGACGTCAATGACAAGGTTGGATGCATGTACAAAAGGAGCATGGAAATACGAGCAAGAAAGTGAGCATGGAAAAGTGAGAGGATGAATCAATGGATGGTGACGGTGTAGTCACCATGAAGACACATCAAATAAAAATAATGGAGCAAGTTACATATAAATGGACATATGGATGTAAGGCCTAGTAAGGCATGCATACCCCTGGTAACTCATTGGTAAAGTATGGATATAGACCTAGGTGATAGGGGGTGTATGTGATATTCATTGATAACAATTTGAGGGGGGTTGGTGACTACTCCAAGTCAAGTTTAAAGGGGTGATTGTTAAGGTTAACCTTGACTCGAGAATGAGTCAAATGGTTGAGGTCTTAGCACATGTATTTGGGCCCATGGTATTTGGTGGCCAATAGTATTTTCCATGGTATTTGGTGGCCCATGTTATTGTCCCAAGGTATTCCATGTAAAGAAACCTTTATAAGGATTGAGGAGGATCCATTGCAAACTGGCCTAGAGGTGAGTGGTGGCTAGCTCACTTGGTTGGGCTTGGCTAGTTTAGGTCAAGCGAGATATTAGATCTATTATGGTGGTTTTTCTTGGTTATGGGTTTTCCACGTAAACATTATGTGTCTATCTTAAATGTCTTTCTATGTCGATTTGTGTTCTCTCATTATTAAATATATGTATGCTTGTTTAAATCCTAAGAGAGATCATGCTCCAAAGAAATAGAAAAATATTCAAGTTGCATCAAGGAACTGACATCTATAGAGAACATATATGAATGATGGTCGAATATATGATTCACCATACTCTTAATAGAAAAAACTTAACCTTAAACCAAGATCAACAAGACCACCAATATTCAATCACTCTAGAAAACTTTGATCACAAACCAAAAGGATTTATTGGAACCCTCCATATTCTACATAACCCAAATCAATAACCCAACAATTCTAAGACCAATTTGAGACATGCATATAGTAGCAGTAGAGAAAAAAGATTCCAAAAGAAAGGTGGTGTCAATAGACAATGTTTTCACTTAATCCATGATAATGAATAGCTTGATAGATTGTTGTTATGATAGACTAATCCAAGGGTCTTCTATAAATAGGTTTAGGTTCATAACTAAAACCACAATATGTGGGTCTACACCCCATACTTAATCCATAAAATATGGATCTACTGACTTCATATGCTAGTTGATCCCACATGCATCAGATGAATCTCATAATGTGGTTAACCTAATAATAGTTGGTATGTCGATTCCCTTAAATAGTCAACTTGATCAATCAAACAAGATGGGGTTTACCAAGAACCTATGGTTCCAACAGATCGTGTGGTAGTGAAAAAACAATCCCAAAACATATTCCGGGTGGAGGGATAGCAGACAAAGCCTCTCTAGCCCCACCCTATGCTCAACCAATAGTACTTATGATGGTGTCCCATTGTATCACTTGTCACCACCCCCTTGGAATGTCAACAATCGCATCAATGATTATATCCCTAAGATCACATCAATCGATCTCAATCACCCCATGTAACATCATGTCCATTCAATGCCAGAGATCCTCAAGGTTGGGATCTGATCTAGGGTACTAACCCACTAGAACCACCTCATCATCATCCTTCACTCAATGTCATTCAACTCTAACAATAGGGCTAGTGGGCCCCACATCTGCATAGACACTAACAAGTCCAATATCAATATATAGCATATTTAAACCAAATCTAGCAAAAAGTAAAATATTATGCTAATGAAATAAAAAACCATAGCAATAGCCATGCGACTCTTAGATCTCCCCAACATGTAGAGGGGCATCAAGGTCTCCCTAGAAATCCATCCTAGCATAGGGATACTTGATCATACTATGTGGCATCTAATGCCACCATGCATGGACCTCAAGGGTGAAGTAGTGACCAACCTCGCCACTACCCATCCAAGAAATAAACACCCCCCGATGGTGCATCTACAACTCATGAATTCTACCCACATGAACCTTACACTAAGTCTGAAGAATGGGATCACTTTAAAAAAAATGTATCGTAAAATTTTCCCAAACACAAAATCTACCTCCCTGCATTGGAAACATTGTGTCAACTGCTCCACCATAGTCTCCCTCAACATAGGATCCTATGCATAGGAATGTCCCTCAAGAAACTTTTCTAGTAAACCCATCGACTCACTAGTAATGCATGTAGGGTTCATAGAACCAATAATATGTACCAAGACCATGGCATCATCCTAAGTATCTTGATCACAAAACCATGAGATCAGAATAGATCCCCTTATGGAGAGTCTCTGTGTTCCCATAATGGACCATGAATTGTCTAATGGTGGTTGTCACATCTAGGTGAGAGTGTAAACCCACCCCTGCACCCCTTTCTATGGAAATCCAATAAAAATTTGCACTCCCATGTGGGTCAAATCAAATAAACCCCCCTTCACCCCAAAGGCATTGTACACAAGACACCACATCTATATCAACTCCCAGAGTAGGTTCTCATTACAATGCAAAAGTGGGCACTCAAAGTATTTGATTATCCTGAATGTCATGGTCTATGCTCATGTAGTAGCATCAACATAAATATATTCTCTTATCTCTACATAATCATGCTCCCACCAATTGATCACCATGGCTCAACTTGAGAAGATCCTGCCACAAAAAAAAACAAGAATAGGCCAATTTTGCGAGTATAAGGAAAACTATGCAAGTATCTATCAAATAGTTATGCATACATTTTGCATAACATACCAAAATATAACCCAAAAGTTTTATAGGTGTTTCATAAGTTTCAACCACTAGCATACAACATTGAATTTGTTCATGGATGCAAAATCTTACATAAGTAGCCTAGTCCATCTATTTTCCATCACATACACTAATCCACTCAACTAGTGTGTGTATTAGATCAAACACTTATAATAAATATGAATACATGGATTTCATTGAGTTGTTCATAGATGAAACACACATACAAATATGCCATCTCTACATTTACTTGGACTTCCATCTCGTAGTGGCATAGTTGAATCATATTTACCATGCTTGTAATCCATATATTTTCAAAAAATATTTTCAAGTTAAACTCCTATCAAGGAATTTTGATACCATTACATGCATTCATGTTCCTAGAAGCTACAACCAATTTGTAGATAGCATCAAAAAAAAAAAATTAGGTGGGAATTTATTAATTAACAAGGCTAGACATACATAAAATTAAAAACATCACATAGCATTATATCACACATATATCCATTTCTGCTAGCATATCATGTGGGGTCATTCAAGCTCTTCTAACACACATTCGGATAAANGAGGGGGGCAGTACTCTTCTCAACAGAAAACCATTCCTTTGAACTTATGACTGCGTTAGGATAAGGTAGCAACAATGTAGCAGAACTCCTAAGTCTGAAATTACTCCTCATTTTTGTAGCTGAGAAGGGTTGTTATACTCTTGAGGTTTTTGGTGATTCACTTAATGTGATAAATTGGTTCAAGAAGATTCAACTTTGCAGAGATTTGAGTCTTGAGAATATCCTTTTATCTATATAGGATATTATTGATTCATATACTTATTTCTCTTGCGATCATATTTATAGGGAAAACAACTGTCACGGCGAACCGAGCATCGAAGCAAGGGCTCTAGATGCTTAGTTGCCATTGGAAGATTAAAGAAAGGCTAGAGGAACATGCTTTGAATATTTCCATCGGCCTTTTATTGAGGTTGCGGGTCTTTAGACATAACTGAATGTTGAATTAGTTTTTTTGTTTGAATCTGATTTGCATTTGTCGGACAGTTAATGGATTGACTGTTTTATTTCCTTCGTCGTTTATTACTACAACATACTTCAGACTTCATTCATCTTTTTTTTTTGTTAACAGATGATACAGATTAGTATATTTTTTTGTCAGCTTGAGACAATATGTCACGGGCCTGGTTTCTCATGGAACAGAAGAAATTATGTTGTTTTAGTTCTAAAACTATTTTCGAGATAGGGTACATGTTGGAACTCTGTCTTTTATGATTCCGGAACAGTTTTTTGATGACAGTTATACTATTTTTGTTTTGCCTTTCTTTTATGGATAGGTCATGGAAGATGGTTTGTTTCTTCAATACTTTGTGTGTATACACAGGGATTACTCTCTAAATATACAGGAATGTATATATACAATATGTAATTTTGTTACTCTTCGGAAGATATAAAATTATTCTTTTTTTCCAAGGAAAAAAAATCACACATATAGCCATTAATAGATGCAAAAAAATAAACAAATGAGCAACCATTTTTTCACCATAAACACACAATCATCAAAGGAAAAAAATCATGTGAGGGTGTTCAAACAATTGGGATATACATAACAAAATGACCCCATGATATTATATCCACCAAGTATAAATAAGTATTGATCATACAAAAAGAAAGCATATCCCATACAAAATTTGGCCACCCCTATTATGTGGCGGAAAAGGACAAATCCAAAAATGTATCCTAGGTGGAGAGATGACCCCACATTATGTTCAATGTGTAGCACTTATGACAATGAATCATTGCATCACTTATCTCCAACCCCAAGGAATGTCGACACGGGAATCAATGATGAGATCCCTAAGATCCCACGGGTCGATCTCAATCACCCCATGCAACACCATGTCCAATCAACACAGAAGATCCTCGAGGTTGGGACCTGATCTAAGGCATCGATCTACTATCCCCACCTCATCATAATCCTACCCTTGGTGTCATTCAATTCTAACAATAAGGACAATGGACCCTGCATCTACACACACACTAACAAGGCCAATATCAATATCTTATCACATTTAAAACCAAAGCTAGCAACAAATCAAATATTATGCTAATGAAACACAAATTGTAGCAATAAATACTAATTGGTTGAATCCCATATCTCCCCAACAAGTACAAGATCATCAAGCTCTCCCTATAAATCCATCCCAACATAGGGATACTTGATCACATTATGTGGAATCTAATGCCACCAAGCATGGACCTCAAGGGTGAATTAGTGACCAACCTCACCACCACCCATCCAAGCAGGAACTTCCTCCAATGGTGCATTCACAACTCACAAATTATCCTCACACAAACCATACAGTAAAGGAAAATAAGATGAAACTTTTTAAAACAAAAGTATCACAACACTTACCCAAACATGAATTTCCCCTCCCTGCATTGGAAACATTGTGTCAATTGCTCCACTATAGTCTCCCTCAACATAAGATCCCACACATAGGCATGTCCCTCAAGAACCTGCTCTATCAAAACCATATACCCACCATTAATTTATGTAGGATTGAGAGAACCAATATTTTGTACCAATACCGTGACAATGACCTCAGTAGTGTGATCACAAAGTCAAGAGATTAGAGTATATCTCCTCTAGAGGTCCTATGCATTCCCGTAACATTCCACAAGTTGTATGATATCGTTTATCCCATCTAGGTGAGTGTAAAAACATCCTTGCACTCCTTTCTAGGAAAATCCAATAAAAAATTGTATGTCCATTGGGGTCAAATTCAAGCCATCCCCCCTCACCTCAAAGGCACCATCCTCAAGATTCCACATTTATATCAAGTCCCAAAGTAGTTTCTCATTAGAATGAAAAATTGAGAACTCAAACGATTTGAGTAGCCTAAATGTTGTGATATGTTATTTCATAGCAACATCAATATAAATCTCTTCTTGTAGCTCTACATAATCATGCTCTTACTAGTTGACCACCATTGTTGGAATGTGTAATGATGACTTGTGTGGTGTTGGTGGTTATGTAATGATCAAATATATCAAAAGAAGGAATAAATAACTCTAATATTATAAAATAGAGTTATCCCACATGCATCATGTAATAAATTTTCTTATTACCATTCTTTATATAAGAGAAGTGGTAAAGTATTTATCCCACATGTGTTATGGGATGTAAATCTTCCATAACACTATCTATATAATTAAGGTGAAGGATACCCTTTTAAGTATGTTGGAGAAACATCATCGTGACATGATGTGAATATGGAGAGTGATGTGATGCTTATATAAGGATGTCATGTATTGTAATACAGATATTTCTAAAGAATAAGAAAACAATAACTTCATGTGGATGTTTCCCTGTTTGAGGTTTTACCACATGTATTGGGTGTATTATTTCTTTTCTCTTGTCTTTGTTGATGAAATTTTCATTGATGCCAACATGGATTTGCAGTGGCCCCAGTACATGTTGTCATTGATGCCACCAATTCCCACTTATTGTGCCTTGGATCCCTTATAGAGTGGGTTTGAGCCTTGAAGCACCTTGTACCCAATTAATAAGATCCTTGTACCCACAAGGTTGGATCTTGTAGCCACTACCTTGTTGGAGATGTTGAAGACCCTGATGATGGTGGTGAAGACCCTGGAGATGGTTATTAATCCTTTGTGGATGATGGTGAATCCCTAGATGGGTTGGAGAAGAATTAAAAACCCATTATGTGGTCATTCATGCTCTGATGGTGTCATGGTACCCCAGGAGAAGGTCTAGAAACCCCACAGGTGATGTCATGATGGATCTTGATCCTTGGAGGTATCCTGGAGTCATTGAGGTGGTTGAAGAAGCCTATGAAGCCCCTTGCTTGATGAAAAATCCCTTGGACCCATAATTGATGGCTTAATGGTCCTTAAAGGTGATGATGTGGTCATTAATGACTTAATGAAGACTTGGAAGCCTTGATGAAGATCTTGATGCCCGTGTAGCCCTTGTTGGGGTCACCGAACCCTTGGAGATTTTCATTATGCATGAGAAGGTTCGACACCCACATAAATGGTGACGTGATGACCCTTGGACACTATATGATCATTGATGGTGCATTTGGAAATGATTTGGGTCTTGGAATCCATACACATGGTGGTTTGTAAGCCCATGATTGTTGGATCCTTTGATATGATGGAATCTGTGGTCATGATGCCCTCATCACTTAGTGATGGAGTCCTATGTGATGGGCTTTAAGTCCATGGAAAGTATCTTGTTTAAATATTATATGATATCTTTGAAAAATTCCTTGAAATCCTTGCATGTGGTGCATTGGGTCTTGAACCCACACACTTAGTAGCTTGTTGTGGTGAGGTATGGTCTCTTTGTGGTTATATGGATATTCGGATGTAGATGGAAGTAGATCCCATGTAAGTTCCTTGATATGTTTAAGAATACTTTGAAGAATACTTTGAAACTCTTGTAGTTGGTGGTATGTTCTTTGGCACCCTCATGTGTGGGGTCTTTGACATCCTGAACATATTGAAGAATTTAAGGGTATTAAACCAAGAATTTGAAAATAAACACACCATAGGGAATCAGGATATATTCATTGTCAAGCAATTCCCATTTATATGTGGAGAATATTCTAACTCCTTATAATTGAAGAGATATGAATTTTTGAAGTTGGTGCGCTCCACCTTTTTGGGTCAGCCTACCAAACAAAAGAGAATTTAATTATTTGTAAGTTGGAATTGCATGTTGACCTAGTTTGAGGTACTAACTTTCCTCCACAACCTATATAAATATAATATCAAAATTTTCATTTGTTCATCATCAATTCTATCAGTATTTTCGCAACTCTTGGAGAAAAGTGCGAAACTTTGTGGAGGAGAAACTTCTGGGCAACTTCACTAAAATTGGCATAACTTTCTCATACGGAATCGGAATTACAAAATTATTGGCTCATTGGAAAGCTTGTTGAGAGGGATATGTGGTGACATGATATAGATATTATTATTTTTTTCTAATATTTTTTCATCTTGTGATATTCAAAAAGTTATGGTTCATGCTTTTGGGTTTCTCTTGTGATGGCACATGTCTCTGATGGATAGAGTTCATCTTTGATCTTACCATGTGAGCCTCTATATCGGTATATATATTTGAAGTCATTATGGAGGCTATGATTATGAGGTTGCATACCTTTATGCTATGATATGATACACTTTATGATGATAATGCATGTGATAGTGTTGTGCACTCTATGATGTTGATGCACTCCTATACAATATGATGTATATGCATACCATAATGTGATGATGCTATCCTATGCACTATGATGTATACTTGATGACGATGATGCATAAATGATGCACACTGAGATGATGATGATGTATATTTGATGATGAGGATGCATACACTATGACGATGATGCATGATGATGCATGCCTTATGTTCAGTGAAAGCATAACAGAATTACTTGTTTAGTAATTATGTATGATGAGGTGTACAATGATGTGTACATGAGTAGATTGACCAGCTTGACCAGCAGTATTAATGAGAAAAAAATAATTACCAGCAGTGATGAGCAGATTTGATGTGCAGAGATACTTATGTAGCAGTGACGAGCAGCAATGTTTAACAGCAACGTTGAGCAGCAGTGATGAGCAGATTGACTAGAGATTGATGAGTAGATTGACTAGATATTGATGAGAATTGTTTACCAGCAGAGTGATGAGCAGAGATTGATGTGCATAGCAGAGTTTGGTTGTGTAGAAGAGCCATATGATTGCTTGCAAGAAGAATATTGCACTTGAGCATTGGAATCCTCAAACCCTTCTTAGTTAGAGTTAAGAAAACCAGGTTGGGTCCTGTTGTGAGAGTTGGTGCTATTTTCATCAGTTGTTGTTGATTGTAATCAAGAGTGTTGTTTTCTTCCATGTACAATAAATGAAGATGAAATTCCATATATTCTTGTGTCTCTTTTGATGTGATGTTGTGCCTATGAATTATGATGAATTTGATTATGTAATTGATGACATGATGATTGATATTCTCTGATTGACTAAAATAAGGTAAAACTTTAAAATTTCTCTCACACCGATTCACCCCCCTCTCAGTGTGGTCATTGTGTCCAACAGTCTTCAGTTTCTTACTTTGATTATTGTTTCTTGTATGGATAGAAGTATAGACTAGTAGATTCTTTCTTTGCACGGTAGAAAACACATTATTGTATGTTTATGCATATTCTCAATATTCTAACAAACATGGCTCAACTTGAGAAGATCCTACCACACCAAAAAAATATGTCAATTTCACGACTAAACCCAAACTGTCAAACAAACTATGCAAGTATCTATCAAATAGTTATGCATACATTTTTCACAACATACCAAAAACTAACCCATAAGTTTTACAAGTTCCATCCAGTTACCTGCAAAAACCATTTATGTGGGTGACCATTCACAAAACCACGAGTTTCATGGGTGCTATGTAGTTACGTTCACAAACATTTTCCTTGTGATACCAAACACTAGCTCACAAAATTTGTAGGTTACACACAATTAACCCAAAAAAAACCTTTTATGGGATATGCATAGAAGGGTCACAAAAATGTGTATCTACCCATCAGACAGTCTCACAAATAGTTTATTCTGATGAAAAGAAATAACCTAAAATTTAGTGAGATTCATCATTTAGCTACACAAAACTATTTTCATGTTTTCCCTTGAGCTATCCACAAAATTCATGGGTTCTAAACAAGAATTCATACAATTATTTTTCATGAACAATTCTAACACCTCTCGTGCATTTTGTTGTTGGAATAATAAAAAACTCATTCCCATATGTAGGATATATTTATTAATCTTCATGAATAATTTCCTAGGTTCTAGACTAGGTAGTTGGCCTCCACTTGAAATGCTAGTCAACGCTTTCCATGTTTACACCCAGTAGTGCCTTACACATATTTTGGATAATATTCTTCCAACTATACATACTTCCCAGATTAGTAACTCCGCATTTCCTTCCTTTCACATTTTAGACTATTTTTGTGGTTTTAAAGTGGAAAGGGTAAAAGCTAGTAACATGGAAACTGCCTATATTTTACCCAACTCATCCTCCATCCTTTTCTATCCTTTTTGGCATGATTTAGTTGAATTTACATCACTCATTATATATCCTATCTCACCTATCTAATTCATGACCTCCTTTATAGGAAAGTGCTTTATACACCTAATAGGTTTTTCTAGTTTTAGTAACCTTGCCTTATGAGCTACTTTGAGTTGCTTCTTTGGAAATTCTATTTTTTATTTATAAGGATGTATTACCTATGTAATAATATCAATCATTCATGAATCAAACATCATTCATTGATCATTCCTTAATGTGTTTTCATTATTCTTCTTCTCTCCTTATGCTAATTCTTTTCAATTCTCTGTGAGGTTAATTGTGTGCCTATATCCTTCACTTGTTTATAGAATTCTTGCTCCCATCAAGGCTTTACAATTCTAGCATGGTATCAGAGCTAGGTTTTATCTGACATGATATCAGAGCTATGAGATCTCATTAATTAATCCTCCTTTTCATATTTACATGTTTATTTTGCAGGTACAACTTCAAATGGATTCAAGAGTATCAGTTCCTCTTCTTACTCCATCCACAATTCAATCAAACTGAAAATTGAAGATGATTTCATATCTAAAGAAAATATTTCTCTATGATGCTTCTATTGGAGCTGGTAAAGAGTCTTATGAAAAGCTACATGACTTGATGAATGACTTTGAAACATATTTTGGAGTTCTGTGTCGAGCTATTTCTCCAAGCATGTGCTACCTTATTGATTATGCTAGCTACCTAAAGGATCTTTGGACAAAATTGGATAGAGATTTGGGAAAGCATAATAAGGATCATTCTAGTAATTTGGAGAGCGAATATAGAACCTCAATGGTTTCTCTTTTTCATGATATATCAGCCTCTACAGTCTCTAAAGAATTTGTTCATGATGAAGAAGTCTCTCATACTTTTCATGTTGCTACCATTCTCTTTGATTCGAATGCTTCCTCTTTCTATCAAGAAACAAATATTGAAGAGCCATCTTTTTTAGTATCTCTTGAAGTTAAAGATCCTAATTCATATTATTATGATTCCAAATATGAAAAATAAGTAACTAATGGAGATTGCATTACCATTGTTGAAAACGAACTCTCCTTTGATCAATTGTTCTCCATTCTATCTTTAAATGTTGATTTTGAAGGTGAATTGCTAGTTTCTAAAGATCATGCGCATGCTTATCTTGAAGATGATGTGCAATATGGTGATAATTTGGATGTTTTGAAGGTTGAATCAAAGTGTGAGAGAGATGCAAATGCACTCACTGATTCAGATATGGTTCCTTCTACCTATTCCTACATGTTGACTAGCACATTGTTTCACAATTCTACTGAAGATGGAGACATTGTTAACTCTTGTTCCTCACTTTTGGATCTGATTTCAGATCAGATTTCATGTCCAAATATATTTTGGAACCTTTTTTCATCACTCTTGGAGCTTCTACAACTTTTTTCGTTTCAAAGTTTCAAGGCAATTAAAATTTGCTTGGAGCTGATTTCACTTTACATAGTTCAAAGTTACTGGCTCAAGCATCACAAGTCTCATTTGGACCTGATATCTGAATTATTTTCAAGTCTATTGAGCAGCCACTTCTTCTCTTACGTTAGTGGATCTCAATTGTTCTACATCGTCCCAGTTTCCATCCTGCAATTGTTTATGTTCTCGATCCAGTTTAACAGACTTCTCTTCTTCCCAAGAAGAATATTCCTCCAGGAATTTGATCAATAATAATTTCAGATTGATTTTGGAGAAGCAGAAACAACAACAACAATTTTTTCTTTCCTTCCTTGTCATTTCTTGAGGGAGGATTTTCCCCATGTGGTTTTACCTCTTCCCTCGGTTATCTGGACAAGATAAATTGTAAAAGGGTGACCATAGCCTTGTTTCTAGGTCCTATATACCCATATGTATCTAATATATTTATGATATTTCACATAATTGAAGCTTAGGGGGGGTTTTGGAATAATAAAAAACCCATTCCCATGCTTAGGATATATTTATTAATCTTCATGATTAATTTCCTAGGTTCTAGGCTAGGTAGTTGTCCTCCACTTGCAATTTTGGTAAACACTTGCCATGTTTACACCCAAGATTTCATTACACATATTTTGGATAAGATTATTCCAACTATAAATACTTCTCATATTAGTAACTGTGCATTTCCTTCCTTTCACAATTTTAGACTATTTTTGCAGCTTTAAAGTGGAAAGGCTAAAAGCTAGTAACATGGAAACTGCCTATCTTTTAACCAACTCATGCTCCATCATTTTCTCTCATTTTTGGCATGATTTAGTTGAATTTACATCACTAATTATATATCCTATATCATCTATCTAATTCGTGACCTCCTTGACAGGAAAGTGCTTTATACACCTAAGGGGTTTTTCTAGTTTTAGTAAGCTTTCCTTATGAGCTAGTTTGAGTTGCTTCTTTGGAAATTCTATTTTTCCTTTATAAGTATGTATCACCTATGTAATAATATAAATCATTCATGAATCAATCATCATTCATTGATCATTCCTTAATTTTTTTTCATTCTTCTTCGTCTCTCCTTATGCTAATACTTTGCAATTCTTTGTGAGGTTAATTGTGTGCCTAGATCCTTGGCTTGTTTATAGAATTCTTGCTGCCATCAAGGATTTAGAATTATGACATTTGCAACTATTGACCACAAAACTACAAATTATTTTGTGGTTGTTTTCAAGTAAAATATATTCTAATTAACTTACCTTCAATTAAATTATCAACCAAGGTAGGTAAGCTTAGAGTTGCTACACCATATGTGCAAAGTAACACCATTTTTGGTTGATGAAGCTAATTTCTTTGGAAATTTCAAAGAATCGTGATATAATTCCAATCTATTCTAATTCACTAAGAATTAGCTTCTAGAAAGTCGCTAACCACAAGGACATTACTCACTCAACAATAAGAAATCAAAGTTGTCTAAATCTAACCTACACAAAAGCATTCATTCACCAAACCAAACTTTAACCTTGTCAATTCAAATCAACTACTCTTTGTAATTGGAAATCAAAAGAAATAAGTTCTATGTTCACAATACCAGGTTCAAGTAACCTTAAATAAATTCTTAAAAGTCAATCAACTTTTATCCTATTTCAATTTATATCAAATCTCAAATTCTAGATAGCTAAAGTAACTTTGATCCTATCGTCCTAATGCAAATGATCTAAGATTATTTTAGTATTCCAAATCAAACAATCATAACTTATTCTTGTAGCAAATCAATCCAGTCTTCTAAAGAGTTCCACACATTATGACAAGCTATATTGCAATCACAATAATCAAAATGAGGAAACAACTTTCATATCTAAGAGATATTTTAAAAGAGATTCTAATCTTTATCAATTACCACTACCTTCAAACTTAAACAAAATAGACTATCTGGTCAAACTATCAAACTTCCTGAATCTTAAATTGACATCATCGCACAACTATGCTTAAAGTAGAATGAAAATTAGTTCTAAAAGAGCTATGTTCTAACTAATAACAAACAGAGTATGAAAGATCTTTTCTGCTATATATTTTAAAACAAACTTAGAGAAAACACTCAATCATCCAAGGGTCCATAAAGTGACTTCGAATTTCACATAGACTATGAATTTCTCAGATTGACAACTGATCTATACTTTCATTGAACTGATTAGAGGAATTTGACACACTACTATTAAACTTCAAAATCATTCAACTATGTACTATGGCCAGAGATACGACAAACTAAAGCAATGTTTTCTACAATATGATCTATTTAGAAAGAAAGAAACTCATATTTACAATGTTGCTATGATTGGTTTTTCTACCCTACTTACAAATTATGAAACTAAAATCAGAAGACTAGATCCACACAAAGACTAAATCCACAAGGTTAAATTTAAGCTAGATGCTATTTAGTATGAATAAGGAAATGCATAACATGTGAATCAAACATGGCTATAGGTATATTACACTATTATGCAATTCCTAAACCAACAAAAATATTTCAAACTATCCCTACATATGCATGTCCGTAAAATCACAGACTAACGTTGGAACAAGTTTATAAATATTAAGGGTTCTTACGACAATATGAACAAAAAATTGTATTAACGGGAAACACACAAACAGTGATTGAAGGTGGGCCCCCCTCCAAACGCTACCAAATCATAAATAAAAAGCTTAAAACAAATGCAAAAATGGATATATTGTCTGAATCAAAGTTTTTACAGTATCTCCATATCTCTCTGCATTTTCCTAAATTTAACAACATATATATACTTGTTGTTTACAGCGTGGGTCGAACCACAAAAAATAGTGACCATCCAACACAGGATAAGCAACCATAAGTTTATGTCTCATTCAGAATTGATTTCCATTAAAGCCATTGAAACTAAATCTAAATCCTCAGCTTTAGATTTGTGTATTACTTGATATTGGGGTCGTAGATTTGGGAGAGAACGGGGAAGTTTAGCAACAACTAGTGGCTCACATTCCATAGTGAGACAACACAACAAAAAAACCCATGTGTGCATTTAGACAACAGTATCCTTCAAATACCCAAACCATTGATACTCTGCGCTACATGTGTCGGAACAGGTGTTGGATCGAACCACTAGAGAAAGGAAGACAAACTGGGCAGAAAACAAAGGTCTACGACTCTACACCAAGTAATTAAATTTTAGAAATGAGTTGAAATCCATTAAAATGAATAAAATAACCAAAATAATAGGGATTTTACTTTGTTTAAAACTTTAGGCTATATTCTTCAAAACCATATGGTTGGAATCAAAATATATAGTCAAATTAGATAGAAATCCAATTAAAATGCTTGTTCCCATGTATAATTGAAATTTAAATTCGATAATAGATGGAAAAAATAGGAGACCAACACTCTCCCATACTGAAGATCTTACATGTCCCAATGCAAGAGTGAAATATTGATAGGAGAAAATTGATAATGAAAAAATTAGGTCCAATCCCTGAAGCTAGAGTTGAAGTATTAAATAGCACTTGAACTTGAGGAGGAGATGGAATTGGCCTCTGTTGTGATTTTATTGATTCCTCAAGTTTCTTCTCTTTCCTTTCCAGTTGTTTCGTGAGGCTTCAATTAGACATAGTCATGTTATCTACTAATTTTTGCAGAGATGCAACCTTAGTTTCCAAAACCACATTTTCATGCTTAAGATGTCAATCCAACCGAACATGTTCTTGCAATTGTTCAATCGACCTAGAATTCCTCTTTTTGAAATATTCAATGACTGGATCTGAAGAGGTATTTGATTGATCATGCAAGACAGACTTGCTATCAGATTCTAGTATTCAAGGTGATGAGGAATGTATCAACAATGAAGAGCCTTTGATAGGATTTGGCATTGGAGGACTATAGTGATAATCAATTGATTGGGAATCTTATGTAGATGAGGAAGTAGATGAAGATATTTTAACATGGGAAGTTTCAGTAGGAATTTTAACAACAGGTTCTACCTTCTTTCCTTTGGTAGTCATACTACGAGTGAAACTACGGGTATAATGGAAAATATCGATTGGATACTTCCCCAATTATGGTTGTTTCTTACCACTAGTATACTGATAACTCTCTTGTTGACCTTCTAATCCTTGATGTTTCTTAGCATTGGGCCTTCCTCCTTTCTTAGGAATTTTTTATTCTCGTTTCTTTCCATGACCAGGGGAACTAAAATCCTTTATTTTAATATAATTCTAGCTTTTATTGATATGTGTAGAGGAGGTTTTATCAGGAGGGTCAGGAACATGGGATACCTCTACCTTTCTAATGGGATGTGGACTAACATGGGAATTGGAAAATTCATACAAAAATGTTCTCAGGTTTTATTTTGTTGCTTCAATTCGGTTGAAACCAACATCCTATTAAGAACATGGTGATATAAGATACGGGTAGGTTTATCCGCATTCTTTCGAACTTGGGAGGCAATTTTGTTGTTAGGGAATCTATCCTATATCCGGGGTTTGAGGCCACCAACATACTATGGGTCAGCAGACAGACAAACATGATTACAATCATATATCAAAGGAGAGATTAGGGATGTGCACCTTGTTCTGAAGATCAATCCTAGCTTGGTCTATTTCCTCCAATGCTCTTTAGCTTCCAATATCCAACACCTGCAACAAAGAAATAAACCTTCCTCAAGGTACCTTTGGTTTTTATAACATATGAGAAATGAACATAAATAAATATTTCAATTCAAATCAAAGAAAAATCTAGACGAATACTCAAAAACAATTGAAGCATGCATTACACATTGATGGAAGGAAATGACATTGTTTATTATAGAGTTTATGGAAACATTACAAATCCTCTACTTGATCATACTTCTCTGCAAGATATAAATCTCAGTCCACTTTCTCCTTTCCTCAATGGAAATTATCTAGCATGACTTTGCCTCCAAAGTTGGTCCCCTTTCCTCTAGCCCTTCCCCTAGGATGGTGAGGGAAGTTAGGTCAGTTTCCAAACTGACCCCAACTACCCTTTGAATAGTTATGTTTTTATTTTTAACAAATATTAATGAAATATGTGGGTTGTAGTAAGGAAACTCGCGAATAATACGCGGGTTTCCTTGAGGAAACACGCATATTCAACTTTTAGGATCAATAAGTTGGTTTCTTTGAGGCAACTCACATATGGTACACAAGTTGTTATAAGGAAATTCATGTATTCCAAGAGAGTTCATATGCAAAGGTGGATGATATCGGAGTTGATGGTATGTGTCAAGGGTCCAATCTTCTTATAAAGTTAGGGCTACTTCTATCCATAATGTCCTTTTGTGTGACGACACATTTGGTGTCATTAATTGGATGGAGAAGTGTTGTTTCTAGGTATAACAAATTTTCCCCAAAATTTTCCAGAAATAAAATGGAAATTTGTGATCCTACAGAATTCAAAATGGGACAATAATCGAAAGTGATGGGATTTGAAAGTGGAGAACCTACCTTCATAGGTGATAAGCTTGGTAATGACTACTAGGGGATTGATGAATTCCTCTCTGATCCATAATTTTGAAATCCCTTTTTCACCCTTCATAGTAAAAAACTCTCGCTTGAAAATGTAAGCATAGTCCTTACACTGCAACTTAAAATTTTTAAACCAACGTTCATCGGTTCGTGGAAGTCCCACATCCTACGCGACTGACTCCTCCGGGACTTGAAATATCAATGACCCTACCCTTTACATATGACCATTAAATATAAGGGGGAATTGCAAAGAAACTGCATCATCATATCCTTGGAGAGTAATTAAGAAGGGATTTCACTTGGCTCTAACACATAATTCATGGCAAACCAGAAATTCAAGCATGGCTAACATCTAAGGATAAGAGGTTGGTTCATCAATCTATCTAAAGAATTAAATAAAAACCACCTATGCTATAGATGGATTTGGAGGAACCTATTATAATAGATCTGCATGTTCTTAACTCTTGTCTTACCACCCCTCCTCCTCCAACCTGCTAAAAACTAACCACACCAAAAGAAGATAACTAACAAATTACTAGAAAACAATCCAAACACTATCTTACCTTTGAGCGACTCCCCGACAACGGTGCCAAAAATTTTAGGTAAAATATATACTAATTAATTTACTTTCAATTAAATTATCAACCAAGGAGGGTAAGCTTAGAGATGCTACACCATATGTGCAAAGTAAGACAATTTTTGGGTGATGAAGCTAAATTTCTATGGAAATTTCAAAGAACCATGATATAATTCCAATCTAGTCTAATTCACTAAGAAACAGCTTCTAGAAAGCCACTAACCAAAAGGCCATTACTCACTTAATCCTAGCTCAGTCTCTTTCCTCCAATGCTCTTTAGCTTCCAATCTCCAACACCTGCAACAAAGAAAAAACCCTTCCTCAAAGCACCTTTAGTTGCTATAACATATGAGAAATGAACATAAATAAATATTGAAATTCAAATAAAGAACAATCTAGATCAATACTCAAAAATAATTGAAGCATGCTTTACACATTGATTGAAGGAAATGACATTATTTATTGATAAAGTTTATGGAAACATTACAAATCCTTTTCTTGATCAAACTTCTCTGCAAGACCTAGATCTGAGTCCTCTTGATCCTTTCCTCAATGGAAATTCTCTAGCATTACTTTTCCTCCAAATTTGACCCCCTTTCCTCTAGCCCTTTCCCTATTTTTATAGTTATTTGGGAGGAAGGGTTTCGAGGATAGGATGGTTAGGGAAGTTAGAGAGGTTTCCAAACCAACCCCAACTTCCCTTTGATTAGTTATATTTTTATTTTTTACAAATCTTAATAAAATATGCGGGTTGTAGTAAGGAAACTCGCAAACTATACGTGGGTTTCCTTGAGGAAACTCGTGTATTCAACTTTGAGGATCGATGTGCAGGTTTCTTTGAGGATCGATGTGCAGGTTGCTTTGAGGAAAATCCCATATGGTATGCAAGTTGTTATAAGGAAACTCATGTATTCCAAGTGACTTCATATGCAAAGGAGGATGATATTGGAGTTTATGGTATGTATCAAGGGTCCAATCTTCTTATAAAGTTAGGGATACTTCTATCCATAATTTCCTTTTGTGTAAAACACATTTGGTGTCATTACTCAGACAAAGAAGTGTCATTTTGAGGAATAACAAATTTTCCCCAAACTTTTCCAGAAATAAAATGGAAAATTAATGAGCCTACCGAATTAAAAATGCGACAATAATCAGAAGTGACAGGATTTGAAATTGGATGACCTACCTTCACATGTGATAAGCTTGGTAATAACCACTGGGGGATTGATGAATTCCTCTCTGGTCCATAATTTTGAAACCTCTTTTTCACCCTTCACAAAAAAAACTCAGGCTTGAAAATGTAATCATAGTCCTTACGCAACAGCATAAAAATTTTAAACCAACGTTCATTGGTTGGTGGAAGTCCCATGTCCTACACGACTGAATCCTATGAGACTTGAAATATCAAGGAACCTACCCTTTCCATATTTCCATCAAATCCGAAGGAGAATTGCAGAGAAACTGCATCATCATTTCCTTGGAGAGTAGTTAAGAAGGGTCACACCCGACTCTAACAAATAATTCATGGCAAACCGAAAATTCAGGAATGGCTAACAACTGAGCATAAAAGGTTGGTTCATGGTGATTTATCATGGTGGATACACAGATAAAATATCAAGAATGAGTGTAACAAGTAAGTAAAGGCATCTAACATCCTGAAATACCATGAAAAATCTTTATGAAAACCCCATCAGGATGAAGTAATGATATCTGGAACCGGTCCATCAAAGTCATGATTAAATGAGATGGTTAAATCAAATGGTCGAGGGTAATTATATAGATAAGAGGCTAGTTATGAAAAACACACCTCATTTCCTTTTATGATCATAATCACACGCCTCCAAAAACAAGGCAGATCGAATTATGGTTTAAGGTATATACATGATGAGCAAGATAGGTTCAAAGATCATATGTACATGGGATATGTGATTTGATCTTAGGAAAAATAGAATTTTGAAAAGGTAAGATCAATAACATGGGAAAAAATGCTTTTTACCTATTAAATAATAATGGCATACACAAATAGTCAAGGTGGAAAACCAATTTAGAACATAAATTATTGTATAAAATGTTTCATTAATTAAACAATGATATAAAATAAATTTTGTCGTTATACATTTGTTTTTAATGTTTTTCATTAAATAGATTATAATATATAGGTGACTTTGATTATAGAATAAAAGGTTTCCTCTATATGAGATTTAGGAACCAACATTAAGCCAATCAAGACACATCATATTTAAAATTAATGTCCTATAAAATGTAAGATATAGATATTCAAGGTAAATATTTGATTATTTAGTTATTTTTTAAATTAAAATATACCTGGATTTCAACAATCAAACCTTAGTTAATGTTCTAAAAATTACCTTGGCAATTTAATTTACACAATTTACATATTTTCCAGTACCTTATCTGTCACTCCATCTGGCACCCCATCCAACACTTATTCAAGTATTCTCTTGTTTAACTACAGAAAAATTCTCAAGATTGCAAAGGTGGAAGGTTGTTGCCTTCATAATTGGAGAGATGTTGTAGGCAAAGATGCTCCATGAAAAAAATAAATAGCATGCTTTGAAATTTCAAACTTCTGTTAGTTGGAGTAGGAAACTATGGTTGGACAAAATCGTACAACCATTTTATTTTTTACCGATAAACTTCTTTTTTTCAACCAACGGGTTCTTTGAGTAATTATACATGGATAATGATTTTTAACTTGTGATCATTCATCTAACCATATGAAAAATGAAAAAAATCAAAAGATTACATATTAGAATAAAAAAATAAAATAGAATTAAGATGAACCTAATATCTAGCAATCTCATTTCTTCCTTTAGCTATCATATATATTCAAATTCCAAATTATGGCTTGCAAATACAGGCTTACTTCCCTTTATTCATACATAAATTTTTCATAAAATATTGTTCCCTTTTTCAAATTGAAAGGAACAAAGCAAGAGTCTTTCTAAATGGAATCCATAGAGTACCAGTCATCGTGATACAACTTCACACAAGAAGGTTCAAGTGGAAAAAAAATAAGGTTCACAATTAAGATCATCAAATTACCAAACATAAGTACACTCTTGAGGTATAAACCTCATATATAGTAAGGATCATGCAGTAGATACTTAAAGTATCTTAATATGAATATCCAATGGCTACTAAATGAGGTTAGTTTAATTTTAATTCAACCAAACATGTTTTCTCTTCAATTCTTACAAAAGTACATCATTCATACAACAAGTATAGATAAAGCATTATAATAGATATCAAATTCAAAACCCATTTCCAGCGATCCTATTCAAAACTCCGATGGGGTAATTGTAATATTCAATAAATCTCTTCCCCGAGCAGAATGCCCCATTGCCCAAAAGTATGTTCAATACCCTGATGGGTCTTCCTAGTCATACCACAGGTCGGTATCCATTGTCAGCAGACATGTACTTCAACATCCTATCAGGTTATCCTCTTACACCCATTTTCTATCAGAGGCTCTGGTCCCAAATTTCACCTCAAGGATTAGATTTATAAATTGCTTTTGGATGGCTGAATGGGGGAGCAACTCTGAAAATATTTTTAGGAGTGGGATGGTATTGGGTTGGAATATTTTCCTTGAAATTTTCTTATAAATGTTTGTTTGCATGAACAACTAACTCTTGAAGTCATATTAACTCAAAAACATGAGATGGATGGAGTTATTTATATGTAAAATGAATGTCAATGGATAATAATCGAAAGATTCTCCAGTCTTGAAAACCATCGTCTTATAAGCTTATTGTGGTGTCTTTCTAAATAGTAACTCAATTGCCTCACCTGTTACTACTTGTAAAAATGTTTGTTTAATCAATGGTGAATCCAAGCCAAAATGTACTAGTAGACTGTGGTTTTTATAAGTTATACGTCTTGAATTTTAAAGAGACTAACATAGACAAAGCTAAATATTCAAAAAACTATACGAACAAAGAAAAATAAGTCAGTATAAAAAAATTTACTAAAAACGATAGGTCCCCTTATATGTATAGAAGTATTTTCCTTTCAACTTTTGCATAATAAATGTATTCCATTATATCATTAATTCAACAAAATCAATAAACATGTTTCGAGTATTTTTCAGAAAGTTAATCGGATTAAGAAAATTCGGGAAAATTGCTCTATAAAAAAATCAGTCTTCTATGAAATAACAGAAGAAACTTAAGTAACTTCCCTTTTTTGATACCCCAAATTTTTACAAAGAAAAATACCTACAAACAATTAAAAGGAACCTAATGAGTGAAATAAAAACACACTTATGTACATATATGCAAAGGAAACTTCAATCAAATATTACTCAAGAAAGAGGAGGAGATGAAGAAGTTACTTCTTCACCTACCAAATCCAATTCAGATTAATGAGTCAAATTATGAGTGAACTCCTGCTTAGAAATAGGTTTATGGTATACCTTCAACTGATGTCCATTTACCACAAATGTAACATGTTCATCATCAATTTTTTTATTTTACATAACCATTATAAAAAACAGTCACAATTTCATATGGTCTCGTCCTCCTAGTCATAAGTTTACCTTTAATTTTTTTGAATCTTGAGACAAACAATAGGGCCCAATCACCCTACTGAAAATTTTTCCTCTTCAAAACCTTGTCATTCTATTTAGTCTTTGATTTTGGATTAAAACAATTATCTTAAAAACATCTTGTCGAATATCATCAAGTTCATTAAGTTGCATCAATCATTGTTTCTGTGCCTCATCCAAATTCAGTCCTAACTGTTCAATAGTATGAAAGGATTTCACCTGGAATTCTATAGGAATTAGAACTTGTTTCCCATAAACAAGCTCGTATGGAGTATTCCATGTAGTATTTCTCCATGTAGTCTTGTAAGCCCATAATGCTTCAGGAAGTCTATCTCGCAGTCCTTATGATGTATTTGTACAATCTTTGTTAGGAAGGCTTCCAATACTTTATTTGTTGACTCCACATGACCATAATTTTTCTACTGAATTCAAAATGCGACAATAATCGAAAGTGACAGGATTTGAAAGTGGAGAACCTACCTTCACAGGTGATGAATTCCTCTCTGATCCATAATTTTGAAAACCCTTTTCCACCCTTCACAAAAAAAACTCAGGCTTGAAAATGTAATCATAGTCCTTAAGCAGCAGCTTAAAAGTTTTAAACCAACATTCATTGGTTCATGGAAGTTCCATGGCCTGCGCGACTGAATCCTCTGAGACTTGAAATATCAAATACCCTACCCTTTCCATATGTCCATCAAATTCGAGGGTGAATTGCAATGAAATTGCATCATCATGTCCTTAAAGAGTAGTTAAAAGGGGATTACACCCGACTCTAACAAGTAATTCATGACAAACCAGAAATTCAAGCATGGCTAACAACTGAGCATAAGAGGTTGGTTCATGGCGATTTAGCATGGTGGACATACAAATGAAATATGAATTATGAGTGTAACGAGTAAGTAAAGGCATGTAACATCTTAAAATACCATGAAAAATATTTAATAAAACCCCATCGGGCTGAAGTAATGATATCTGGAACTGGTCCATCGAAGGCATGATTAAATGAGATGGTTAAATCAAATGGTCGAGGGTAATTATATAGATAAGAGGCTAGTTATGACAAACACACCTCATTTCCTTTTATGATCATAATCACACGCCTCCATAAACAAGGAAATCGGATTATACTTTAAGGTATATATGTGATAAGCAAGATAGGTTCAAATATCATATGTACATGGGGTATGTGATTTGATCTTAGGAAAAATTAGAATTTCGAAAAGGTAAGATTAAGAACATCGGGAAAAAAAATTCACCTATTAAATAATAATGACATACACAAACAGTTAAGGTGGAAAACCAATTTAGAACATATATTATTGTATAAAATGTTTCATTAATTAAACAATGATGTAAAATAAAGGTTGTCGTTATAAATTTCTTTTTTAATGTTTGTCATTAAACATATTATAATATATAGGTGACTTTGATTATAGAATAAAAAGTTTCGTCTATATGAGATTTAGGAACCAACATTAAGCCAATCAAGACACATGATATTTAAAATTAATTTCTTATAAAATGTAAGATATATATTGAAGGTAAATCTCTAATTATTTAGTTATTTTTAAATTAAAATATACTTGTATTTCAACAATCAAACCTTAATTAATGTTCTAAAAATTACCTTGGCAATTTAATTTATTCAGTTTACATATTTTCCAATACCTTATCCATCACTCCATCCAGAACCCCATCCAACAATTATTCAAGTATTATCTTGTTTAACTGCATAAATATTCTCAAGCTTGCAAAGATGGAAGGTTGCTTCCATCAAAATTGGAGAGATGTTGTAGGCAAAGATGCTCCATGAAAAAATATAAATAGCATTCTTTGAAAATTCAAAATTATGTTAGTTGGAGTAGGAAACTATGGTTGTGTAATGTCCCTTTTTTGCAAATTTTATTAAAATGACCAAATTTTCACTTTTTTCTCTAATTCGACCTTTGACTAGTTTTGATGTCTAGATCTCCAAATTGGCCCAAATGCTCCAAAATATTCTGAGAAGGTGTACGAATGATATTAATAATTTAATATGATTTTTAGGGATGATTTATTACCCTCCAATTACTTTTGAAAATTTGTTTAATATTCTGGCCAAAGTAGGAGTCTTTACTAGCAAATTGGGGTTCCAATTCCCCCTGGGTAAATGCTGAAAATGGCTTCTCAAATGCTCCCAAACCCACTCTAATTTATGAACATAGTAATAGGATGTTTAAGGGAAATTTTTAAGGTCTCATATGCATCATTATTCATTTTATACATTCTTTTATAACCCTCTCCCAAACAACTACAAAATCACTAATTCGACCCTTGGGGAAATGGCATCAAATCTTCTTCAAATGCAATTAAACTGAGTAAAATGACTTCAAATGCTTAAGTGGTGAAACTTAAACTTGTAATAATAATAAATTAAATTCCATTCATCATAAATATATCATATATACATTCTCCCATTCGAAATAATCAGCATTACCATGGCATACAACAATATAGTGGAGAAATGGTCATTGTTTTCTCATTAATATTCACTTTTACATAGAGCCCTTTGGTATTTATACCTAAAAATGTCTAATAATTAATAAAATAGAATATTAAACTCATTAAAATCATAAATTTACCATGATAAACTTGAAATCATCAGCATTCAATGGCATACATCAATATAGTGGGGAAATGGTCATTGTTTGCTCATTAACAATCACTTTTACATTCAACCATTGGGTATTTCGACCTGATACTTTCTAAGAATGAAAAAAATATCATATTTAACTTATTACAATCATAAATATACCAGGATAAGCTCTTCCAAAGAGTACAATAGCTCACCCAAAGCGCAATCCCTCCATGAGCAAGAATATGCCATAAAAACTAGAAATGGTTGAGAGAAAGTGATGCAATAGAAGGAACCACGATCTTCCCTGTAGATTAAAACTGAAAATACAAATCCATTAAATCTCCATGAAAGACCTGATTGGCCTCTCCAAACACCAACTTGGATGGGAATCTTTCACCCTCAAAATTGGCTAAGGCAAGAAACTAGTCATCCACTAGCTCTCTCAATTGACAAATGCAAATTTATCAAATTATAAAAAAATCCTCTCTTGGTTGATCCATGTATTTTATAAAAATCCTTAGAATTATAAGGTTTCCAATCCATCCACAAACTCAAGCCAATTCGAATTAGGGTTTGTGCTCAATATTTTCCATGTGTCCTCCCTTTCCTAGCCTTCCATCTTCCCCCAATTTGAGTAGAAACCCATTGAGCTTCCCCAAATCACATGAACGCCCTCTTGGATGATCTATTTCAACCTGACATGTCATATATGTCAGGTTTCATCCTTCATATCTGTTTTTTTCATAGGTGTCATAGCATCTTCATCATTGTTGTCATAGAGCTAGAGAATCTAGTCCAAGTGTCTCAATAGCTCCAAAATGACTCTTCCTCTCCCATGTAAGTTACCTTTCCTTCCAAATTCGACCTATGATGCATATGGAAAAGTGTATTATCCTTATAAATCATCCAATAACATTTAGGCTTCCCATGGATTCGAAATTTCAAGAGGAGGATGCCATGTGGCATAGCAAATCTAGCTTATGTGGGTCCCACATCCTCCATGTGTCTTCATGATCAATTGCCACTTTGATTTTCCATTTTATTTTTTTATTTATCTCATTTATTAAATATTTATGCCATTATAATTTTCAAACATCACTTATTTTCCCCCTTATTCCAAATTCCAAAGCTCCCACCCCCAACCTAGGAAACCAGTAATTTTCCTCCTTGGTAATTATTTGGCCCTTAGCATCAATTTGACAAACTCTCATGAATATGGAAAATATTATTATACCATTGTGACCCAATGAAAAACTTGGGATATGAAAAGTCCTCCCTTCTCAATATTTCTTGTCCTCAAGCAATTTCAAACATGGGTGTTGAAGAACCTGCTTTCTGTATGATTCTTTGAAGTTGCCACTGAGTTTCCCAACTTTGAGTCTTTGAGATTCCATTAATATTTTAGAGAGGAACCACCATGCTTGATGTTGCAATAATCTGATTAAAATTACTTTATTAAGTGGGTAATCCATATCCCATACTTCTTGTTTCCCCAAAAAATTGAAATCAATGGGACTAAAAACTATCACATTGTCCCATTGCTTGTATTGCACTCCCACCATTAAGAGTTCTCTCCAACCCATACCATTAGGAAAGAGAGTTCTGGGATCCCATTTTCTTGTATGAATTCTTCCAAACATCATGAGTACATAGTGTATATCATCAAAGTACATAACAACATAATAAAAATGTACATCAAGGAGGTGCCTCATCAAAAAATCATGAAAGTGCTTATACCTCCAAGTAAGTAGAGCACCATTTTCCATGTGCGTACAAGCTTCAAGTGACCAATCAAATCTGCTCCAATGACATAGGTGAGGATCCCATGTCCCATAATACTACTCCAAAAATATATAATGTGCATCAATATAATCATCCATGTGTTCTTTCATCCAAGAAGTGAACAAAGAACCTCCACCAAAATCTGAACCAAATAAGGAGGAAAGAAAACATGAAGACTTCAAGTGGATCAAAGAACTCTCATCAATACACCCATGAATATGTATATCATAATGAGATAACAGAAGATTTTTCTTCCAATAATAATTTTCTTCAAGCATATATCTCTTCACCCAAGTGTGGGATGAAGTTCCTCCAACATCAAATGTACTAGGAAAGGAGCAAGGAAAATCATGAGTCTCCAAGTGACTCAAGTGAACATCATAGGTGCACCCATGTAGATGTCTATAATCATAATGTAACAAAGGATGCTGCTGCAAATGTAAATAATATGGTTCTATAATCATGTCATCATCAAAAGGAGAGATATAAATTCCATACTCTTCATGTGGCACTATATAAAAGAAACCTTTCACCCATACTTCATTATGATTAATGCTGCAAAATTTGGAAGTGTAGGATGTAGGAGAAAGAACTAACTCACCCAAATGATCAGAAAGTGCAAAATTGTCATCATGTGAAGGTTCCATAGAGGTAGGATTATGCACCTCCCTTAAAAATTCAAAACTTTCCTCATGGGTTGGTTCCAAGGTAGTGGAATCATGCACTTCTCCAAAAAGTGTGTAACAATTTTCAAGAGGCAACTCAAGTTCCTCTTCCACCACAACAAGTGATTGGCTTTCATCAAAATAATCTTCAAACACATTAAGAACCTGCAATTTTCATGTTTCTCATGATCCATCATATCATGAGAATCCTTCATGTTTGGATTGCATAAACATTTTGAAATCTGATCTCTATGTCACCAATATAGAGTTGTGAGCACCCATCAGTAGGTACTCCTTCATAGTTCAACCATGCATCAGTATATGCTTTTTGTTTCATTTCCAAGGTAGAATGTGTCTCAAAATTATATTCAATATTTTCAATAGAAAATTCTTCATAATCATGTGATGTCTCTTCATCTTTTTTAGAGTCACTTGGGAGTGAATTTCGATCCTCTTCATGTACTACTTCTTCTACTTCACCTATTTCAGAACTAGGTGGTTCATGGGTCTCCTCCTTTTGCTCCTTCAAGCAAGATAATGCATTTTTCCCCTTGGTTTTCTTAAGATCAATATATTTTATCCAAACTTGGATAGCCAAAAATTTGAATCCTTTCATAATATTCTTGTTCATTTCTTCAAAGATACGTTCCATGATTTTTATATGCTCCTCACCATCATATGAGGTTCCCTTTTCATCCCTAGTCATAGTTTCCTCTTCAACAAAAGCACTTTTGGGTTTCAATATCTAATGGTGGTCCCTGAATTCTTGTCCTCATAAATATCAGACCACATCAGGTTCCAAGATCATAATCTAATACCACGGTAATGTCAATTTTTGTAAATTTTATTAAAATGACCAAATTTTCACTTTTTTCTCTAATTTGACCTTTGACTAGTTTTGGTGTCTAGATCTCCAAATTGGCCCAAATGCTCCCAAATATTCTGATATGGTGTATGAATTATATTAAGAATTGAATGTGATTTTAAGTGATGATTTATAACCCTCCAATTACTTCTTCAAACTTTTTTAATATTTTGGCCAAAGTAGGAGTCTTTACTAGCAAAGTGGGGTACCAATTCCCCCTGGGTAAATGTTGAAAATGGCTTCTCAAATGCTCCCAAACCCACTATAATTTATGAAAATATGAACAGGATGTTTAAGGTAAATTGTTAAGGTCTCATATTCATCATTATTCAGTTTATACAGGCTGTTATAACCCTCTCCCAAACAGCTACAAAATCACTAATTCAACCCTTGGGGAAATGGCATCAAATATTCTCCAAATGCAATTAAACTGAGTAAGATGAAT